>NW_026845477.1:6097512-6117530 GCF_025583915.1 Anolis sagrei ordinatus | reverse complement strand
TCCTACCAACGCAAGAGAAGCCACGCTGACCATAAAACTGATTCCAAACTTGTGAAGTCTGCTTTATGCTAATACCTTGATTAGTCCACTAAAACCGCACAACAGGCAAAGAATACACATAGCCATGGAAAGAAGAAGATTTTGCAATTAGACATCTACATATTGACTTCAGATGTTCTATATTATTCCGAACATTATCTGAAATCCTTGCAGACCGCCAATTCTCTCACACCAGGAGTCACTCCTGACGACAAAAAAAAATCTGAAATCAATAGGTGGTTATCTGACTCCAAAGTCATTATTCTACTTTTCGACATCTCCGCCTGATGGAGAAAATATTCTGTTCAATTATGAGCTGTTTAAGTGGGTTGAATAATGCTATTGACACAATATGGGGTTCTGTAATCTTGGGATCTGGCTGTTCCAACAACAGAAACAGTAAAACATTTTCCCCAACTTGGGTCATTAGATTATTAGAATAGTTGTTCTCTAGCCATTCATATGATGATGATATGTGTGTATATGCACATGTTTATGCAAACTGTCCCAGTAGCTTGTTATGTATTGCATTTCACTTGATATGACATGACGCTGTGATATCTACAGAAATAAAATATGTAGCACACGTCTACTTGAAGTGACTGGATTGACCTTGAAGGAGCTGGGGGTGGTGACGGCCGACAGGGAGCTCTGGCATGGGCTGGTCCATGAAGTCACGAAGAGTTGGAAACAACTGAACGAATGAACAACACCGTAGAAGCAAAGCACCAGCGCCGCTTAGTTTTCACCACCAGAAGTTTAGTTTTGCAAGTACTTTAGAACCATGGATTGCACATGCCTAACATGAGGAAGCCTCTCACAGGATGGTAACACATCCAGACATCCCCTAGGCAACGTCTCTGCAAATTCTCTCACACCAGAAGCGACTTGAAGTTTCTCAGGTCGCCTCTGATATGATTAAAAGAAAAGCATTATGAGGGGTGGAGGGAATGGATTATTATGAATTCAAAATATTTGTCTGGAGGTGTTTTCCAAATTTAGGGCCAATCTGTTCTGTTTGCAAACACGTAAAAAGGCAAGAAACAGCAGGTTTGAAACAGCTAAAAATAGTCAGCTCGTGTCTTGTTCGTTTTGCATCGTGGTTCATTTCAAGGAACCTGTCCCTACAGGTTTGTTTACAGGGAAAAGGATTCTCACCTTGGGCGAGGGAAATCCTGGCCCAGGCACGGGAAAACTTTGGCCCTCCCTCCAGGTGTTTTGGACTTCAACTCCCACAATTCCTAACAGCCAATAGGCTGTTAGGAATTGTGGGAGTTGAGTCCAAAACACCTGGAGGGAGTGTCCAAGTTTGCTCATGCCTGGTTGCAGAAGAAAAAATGGAATATGCTTTTTGCAAAAGAGTACGCATTGGAACAACTCAGTGCCGAAAACAGAGCTTGCATGTGGAATTTCTGGCAACTTCAACTACAGGGATCAAATAATCTTTGAGTTGGAAAAGACCCCAAGGGTTGTAAGTCCTGCCAGGCAGGAAGACACAATCCAAGCCCTCCTCTCAGATTGTCCATCTCTTGAACCAGTGTTTCTCAGCTTTCCTAATGCTGCGACCCCTTAAAACAGTTCCTCATGTTGTGGTGACCCCCAACCATAAAATTATTTTTGTTGCTACTTCATAACTGTAATTTTGCTACTGGTATGAATCATAATGTAAATATCTGATATGCAGGATGTATTTTCATTCACTGGACCACATTTGGCACAAATACCCAATATGCCCAAATTTGAATACTGGTGGGGTTGGGGGGGATTGATTTTGTCATTTGGGAGTTGTACTTGCTGGGATTTATAGTTCATCTACAATCAAAGACAATTCTGATCTCCACCAATGATGGAACTGAACCAATCTTGGCACACAGGACTCCCATGACCATCAGAAAACACTAGCAGGGTTTGGTGGGCATGGATCTTGAGTTTGGGAGTTGTAGTTCATCTACATCTGTGGACTCAACCAATGATGGATCAGGACCAAATTTGGCACAAATACGCAATATGCCCAAATGTGAAATGGAATTGAACCAAACATGGAACACAGAATTCCCATGACCAACAGAAAACACTGGACTGGTGGATATTGACCTTGAATTTGGGAGCTGTAGTTCACCTACATCCAGAGCACACTGTGGACTCAAACAATGAGGGATCTGGACCAAACTTGGTATGAATCCTCAATATGCCCAAATATGAGCACAGAAAGAGTTTGGGGGAAATAGACCTTGGCATTTGGGAGTTGTAGTTGCTGGGATTTATAGTTCACCTACAATCAAAGAGCATTCTGAAACCCACCAACAATGGAATAACTTCCCACATGTAACCCAGGTGACCAAGAGAAAATACTGTGTTTTCTGATGGTCTTCGGTGACTCCTCGGACACCCTCTCGCGACCCCCCCAGGGATCCTGACCCCCAGGTTGAGTCCACAAATGTAGACTCCCAGGCAGACGTGTGTTCCGCTGCTGAACCATCAGGAAGTTCTTCCCAATATTTAGGTGAATCCCTTTTCCTGAATCTCTTTTTCTCTTCAGTGTGACCTACTGACAAATATGTAAACATATGTCATCAGTTGGGGACCCCTCTCCCCAGTACCAACTGCTGCTCTGGGCCAGAGTGAAGGGGGGGGGGGCAGGGGACAGTTCCATCTTGTCTCCTGTGCTATGCTAATAATATAATATAATGTTTATAATTTATAATATTAATTTATAATACATTATAATATAATACAATATAATACTAATAATAATATGATATAATTATATGTTTTATATTACATGTAATTTTACTAATAATATTACAATATAATGGTATAGTACAATATAGTAATATATAGTACTGATATTGTATTATCAGTATTATATATTACTACTAGCTGTCCCCTGCCACACATTGCTGTGGCTCAGACTGTTGATCTGGAAAATAAAGTAATGAGAAATTGTTGGTTTCTAATCTATGTAATGTCTTTATGCTTGTGGGTAAACAGTGTTTCTTGCTGTTACTTTGTCAGTGTTGATGTGGAGAGTGTCTGATTTGCCCACCTTGGAACATGCAAGATATTGTCCCTCTTAAGGGTCCCTTTCAGATCTATGATACTATATCTGTGTGTGTGTTAATAATATCTGTCTATCTATCTATCTATCTATCTATCTATCTATCTATCTATCTATCTATCTATCTATCTATCTATGGCTGGATGGCTCTTTGTCAGGACAACTTTGATGACATTTTCTTTCCCTGATGAAGGGAGTTGGATTGGATGGCCTGAAGTATTTTCTGTTGGTTATGGGGGTTCTGTGTGGGAAGTTTGCCCTGATTGTGTCGTTCGTGGGGTTCAGAATGCTCTTTGATTGTAGGTGAACTGTGAATCCCAGTGATTACAACTCCCAAATGTCAAGGTCTATTTCCCCCAAACTCCACCAGTGTTCATATTTGGGAGTATTGAGTGCTTGTGCCAAGTTTGGTCCAGATCCATCATAGTTTGACTGCACAGTGCTCTCTGGATGTTGGTGAACTACAACTCCCAAACTCAAGGTCAATGCCCACCAAACCCTTCCAATATTTTCTGTTGGTCATGGGAGTTCTGTGTGCCAAGTTTGGTGGAGTTCAGAATGCTCTTTGATCGTAGGTGAACTATAAATCCCACAACTACAACTCCCAAATGACAAATCTTAATTTTTTTGAGTGGTGGTCACTCCTTGTGTTGTGAGGCATTTTGTTACCAAATTTGGTGTGATTTTGTTCATTGGTTCTTTTGTTTTTAAGGTACTAATTATCACAGAGCATTTATATATATATATATATATATATGTAGTTAATTACTACTAGAATCACATTGTATTGTATGTATATATATCCTGTAAGCCGCTCTGAGTCCCCTTCGGGGTGAGAAGGGTGGCATATAAATGTCGTAAATAAATAAATAAACTTGGCTCTCATGTCCTCTTCTCTCAGCCTTCTTTTCTCCAAGCTAAACATCTCCATCTCCCTCAGAGGGATTTGTAGTTTCCAGACTTTTCACCATTTTGCTTGACTTCCTAGGTGGTTCCCAACCTATGAGCCGCGGCCCACTGGTGGGCCACGAGACCTAAATAAGGTCTGCGACTCTAGATTCTTAAACATGGCTTCTCCCACATGTGTTCCAAGATGGCATCTTCATTTGACCCCAAGTGACCAGTCTCCATCTCCACTCCACCTGCATCTCCGAGTGTCACTCACGTCTGTGTATCGCAGCGCCGGGTGGGCCCCCTGGACCGATGTCACCGTGAGTGGAAGCCCCTCCAGATTCCACAGTTTGCGGCTCAAGTCATCGTAGGAGCGGATGAGGTTCACCATGGCCTCCTCGCCAGTCCCAGAAGGCTGCAGAAGAGAAAGAGAACCATAGAAGAAAGTGGGAACATGAAGAAATCCAGCAGTGGACCATCACACAACTCTAAACATTCCCAATTTCAGGACCAAGCATAGATGGACATAGCGAACAGAGCACTCTCCAAGGAAAGTTAGCTTTCATATCTCCTGTCAACCTTCTTTTCTCCAAGCTAAACATCCTCAGCTTACTCAGGGGGATTTATAGTTTCCAAATGTTTGATCATTTTGGTTGACTTCCTCTGGACTGGCCAATATTCATGTCTCGAATTGCTTTACCCAAAACTGGGCACAGGGTTATTATTCCAAGTGAGATCTGACCAAAGCAGAATGGAGTGGGACTAGGACTTCGCTCATTCTTGACACTATTGATGCCGCCTAGAATCACATTGGCTTTCTTAGCTGCTGCATCACACTCTTGGCTCATGTTCAGCTTGTAGCCTACTAAAGCTTCCTAGAGCCCTTCCACTTGGACTTTTTCCAAGCCAGGCGTCGCCCATCCTATATATGTGCATTTCATATATTTCTCATGCCTAAGTGTAGTATCACACATTTCTCCTTGTTGACGTTCATGCTGAGAGGTTTGGCCAATTAGTTTTCTAATCTGCGATGGTCATTCTGAATCCTGATCCTGTCTTTTGAAGTATTAGGTAATATCCCTCTCAATTTGGTGTCATCTGCAAACTGAATAAGAATGCTTTCTATTCTAATTAAATTTTCCTCCGCAGTATTCCCTCCATATTCCAACATGTTAAAAAAGGTAAAGGTAAAGGTTTCCCCCTGACATTAAGTTTAGTCGTGTCTGACACTGGGGCTGGGTGCTCATCTCCATTTCTAAGCTGAAGAGCCGGCATTGCCCATAGACACCTCCAAGGTCAAGTGGCCAGCATGACTGCATGGAGTACCATTACCTCCCCACAGAAGCGGTACATATTGATCTCACATTTACATGTTTTCAAACTGCTAGGTTGGCAGGAGCTGGGGTAACAGCAGGAGCTCCCCCACTCTCCCGATTTGAACCGCCGACCTTTTGGTCAGCAAGTTCAGCAGCTCAGCAGTTTAACCCGCTGCACCACCAACAATAATACTGCAAGGAAAGGGTCATGGCTTCCTAAGTTTCTTTCCCCTTTTGGGTCCATAGCAAATAATGACTAGGCTACAACACACCAGTAGCACTATGTTCAGAACCACATGCCAAAAACAGTGGCAAAAGTTCCTCCGCACAATCAATGCTTGGGTCCATACTATCTGAAAGATTACACAGGTTGTACATTCCTTAACCAAAGTGTTTGGAACTTTGGGTTGTTGTAGGTTTTTCGGGCTATATGGCGATGTTCTAGAAGCATTCTCTCCTGACGTTTCGCCTGCATCTATGGCAAGCATCCTCAGAGGTTGTGAAGTCTGACAACCTCACAGACCTCACAAACTTTGAGAATGCTTGCCATAGATGCAGCCGAAACGTCAGGAGATATTGCTTCTAGAACATGGCCATAGAGCCTGAAAAACCTACAACAACCCAGTGATTCCAGCCATGAAAGCCTTCGACAATAAATGGTTTGGGACTTTATTTAAAGCACCAAAATACTGTGTTTAAAATTACCTTTGGGCTATGTAGACAAGGTGTATATGAACCACACATGAATACTGCATTTAGACTCGGGTCCCGTCTCCAAGATTATGTTTATGAAAATACAGATATTCCAAAATCCAAACAAATCAATCAACTCAAAGCGCTTCTGGCCCCAAGCATTTTGGAGAAGGGATATCCAACCTTTATTTGAAGTGCCTTGAATTTCCAAGGGAGGACACAAATAAAATAAATAAACAAAGTTTGCTTGATTACAACTCCCACCATCCATCTGCCTATACTGGCGAGGGTAGATGGGAGCTGCAATTCAGTAACAGTTTTTAACTGGGGTTTTTAAAATACTGTTAATGTTGAATTCTGTTTTAATATTTGTATATTCTCTGTGTGTGTATGTGTGTGTGTGTGTGTGTGTGTGTGTGTGTGTATAGAGAGAGAGTATGCTGATGCTTTTATGATAAGCCGCTTTGAGTCTCCTTCGAGAGAGATAAAGCAGATAATAAATATAAATATAACAACAACAACAACAATAATAAATTGAAAGGCCACAAGCTGCAAAGGCAAACCAATAGATCGATAATAGGGCTATTTCCAATCGCCCTCTGCAATGTCAGAAATACAGTTTAATGGTGTAACATTAGAAAATGTTGACCATTTCCTCTACCTTGGCAGCCACCTCTCCACAAAACTCAACATCGACACTGAAATACAACATTGCCTGAGCAATGCGAGTGCAGCATTCTTCCGAATGAAGCAGAGAGTGTTTGGGGATCGGGACATCCATAGGGACACCAAGGTGCTTGTTCATAAAAACCTATTGTCCACCCAACCCTGTTCTACACTTGTGAAACGTGGACTGTCTACAGACGTCACACTCAACTCCTGGAACGATTCCATCAGACTCTGGAAAATCCTGCAAATCTCTGGGGGACAGACAGGTGGACAAATGTCAGCGTGCTGGAAGAAGCAAAGACCATCAGCACTGAAGCGATGCTCCTGCATCATCAACTCCGCTGGACTGAATGCCACATTGTCCAGATGCCCGATCGCCGTCTCCCAAAGCAGTTACTCTGCTCTCAACTCAAGAATGGAAAATGTAACATTGGTGGACAGCAAAAAAAGATTGAAAGATGGGCTTAAAGCCAACCTTAAAAACTGTGGCATAGACACTGAGAATTGGGAAGCCCTTGCCCCTGAGCGCTCTAAATGGAGGTCAGCTGTGACCAGCAGTGCTGTGGAATCCAAAGAGGCAAGAATGGAGGGTGGAAGGGAGAAACATATCAAGAGGAAAAAGGAGCATCAAGCCAACCCCGACTGGGACCGCTTTCCACCTGGAAACCGATGTCCTCACTTCAGGAGAACATGCGGATCAAGAATAGGGCTCCACAGTCACCTCCGTTTCCACAATACTTGGAGGGCCATCATACTCAGAGAACGAGGAATCACCTAAGTAAGTAAGTAAAGTATTTCCAATCGTAGCAAAAGATAATTTTGCAAAGCCAAACAGACTACCAGGATCTCTTTTTTAAAAAATAACAATACACAGCATGCATCTGCAATTTTCCCCAGCTGACAAATAAACAAGTGTCAATCAGTTAGAAGATTAAGACATTTTTTGTCTGACTAACACAAGAGAACAGCCTGAAACATAAATCTCCTATCTGACAGGTGTCAGAGGAAGAAAAGGCTCTGCTTTCTATACAGATGTGTCATCAGACAAAGCGAAAGGCTAGTGGAAGGGACAGAAATCATCGGATGTATGTTCCATGTGCTTCCAGGAATAGAAGCCAAGGGAGAGGCTCCTAGAAAAAGAGCAAAACAGATGCAAAGCAAAACAAATCGTGGGTGAAGGGCGCCACCTCTAGACCAGCCTCATCCATTATCCTCAATGGCTTTGCACCGGCAAAATTTGGATTATAATCCAGGCCAGACATGGGCCAACTTGGGCCCTCCCTCCAGTTATTATAGCTCCAAGAAAAATGCAGAGAACAAAATCAACCTCTGTACATGGCATTCATCGACCTTGCAAAGGCATTCGACACAGTGAATCGCAGCGCTCTCTGGACCATCCTCCAAAAAATCGGGTGCCCAAGCAAATTTGTGAACATCCTGCGGCTCCTCCATGATGACATGATGGCAACAGTCTTGGACAGCAATGGCTCCCAAAGTGACCCATTTAAGGTGGAATCAGGTGTCAAACAGGGATGTGTTATTGCCCCAACTTTATTCTCCATCTTCATCGCTATGATACTTCACCTTGTTGATGGGAAGCTTCCCACCGGAGTGGAAATAATCTATTGGACAGATGGCAAGCTATTCAACCTCAGCAGACTGAAAGCCAAAACCAAGGTTACAACAACATCTGTTATAGAACTCCAGTATGCTGATGACAATGTCGTCTGTGCGCATTCAGAAGAAGATCTACAAGCCACGCAGCATACGAGAAGCTCGGCTTGTCATTGAACATTGAAAAAACCAAGGTGCTTTTCCAGCAGACACCAGCCAACCCCTCTCCAATGCCAGTGATACAGCTTAACGGTGTAACATTAGAAAATGTTGATCATTTCCGCTCCCTTGGCAGCCACCTCTCCACCAAAGTCAACATCGACGCCGAAATACAACACCGCCTGAGCTCTGCAAGTGCAGCATTTTCCAATGAAGCAGAGAGTGTTTGAGGACCGGGACATCCGTAGGGAGACCAAGGTGCTTGTTTATAAAGCTATTGTCCTCCCAACCCTGCTATATGCCTGCGAAACGTGGACTGTCTACAGATGTCACATGCAACTCCTGGAACGATTCCATCAGCGCTGCCTCCGGAAAATCCTGCAAATCTCTTGGGAAGACAAGCGGACAAACGTCAGCGTGCTGGAAGAAGCAAAGACCACCAGCATTGAAGCGATGGTCCTCCGCCACCAACTCCGCTGGACCGGCCACGTTGTCCGGATGCCCGACCACCGTCTCCCAAAGCAGTTGCTCTACTCCGAACTCAAGAACGGAAAACGGAATGTTGGTGGACAGGAAAAGAGATTTAAAGATGGGCTCAAAGCCAACCTTAAAAACTCTGGCATAGACACTGAGAACTGGGAAGCCCTGGCCCTTGAGCGCTCCAGTTGGAGGTCAGCTGTGACCAGCAGTGCTGCAGAATTTGAGGAGGCACGAGTGGAGGGTGAAAAAGAGAAGCGTGCCAAGAGGAAGGCGCGTCAAGCCAACCCCGGCCGAGACCGCCTTCCACCTGGAAACCAATGCCCTCACTGCGGAAGAAGATGCAGAGCAAGAATAGGGCTCCACAGCCACATACGGACCCACAAGCATATTGGAAGACAATCATCCTCGGAAAGCGAGGGATCGCCTAAGTAAGTAAGTAAGTAAGTAAGTAAATTATTATTATTATTAAACTTTATTTATACCCCACTACCATCTCCCCAGGGGACTCGGTGCGGCTTACATGAGGCTGAGCCCAGAATACAACTATACAAGCAATAACAACAACAATACAAGCAATTAAAATCAAACAAGACAGTAAAACAATAACATAGCATTAACAATAGGGCAACACATTTTAAAATCTATGGGTAGGCCAAATGTAATTAAAATTTAAAAAATAATGCTGGACATGGGCGAAAAAGTGATGGGGCGGTTTGTGGAAACATACAAGCAGACCTAAAACAATATCAAGTGCTTTGGAGGGCAAAGTGCTATGGGATCATTATTCTAGGAAGGCACACTGGAACAACCACGTTTTCAAGCTCCTCCTAAAGACTGCCAAAGTTGGGGCATGCCTGATGTCCTTAGGAAGTGAGTTCCAGAGTCGGGAGGCCACCATCGAAAAAAAGGCCCTCTCTCTCGTCCCCACCAATCGCGCTTGCGATGCAGGTGGGAGCGTGAGCAGGGCCTCTCCAGATGATCAAAGAGATTGTGTGGGTTCGTATACAGAGATGCGGTCACACAGCTAGGCAGGTCCCAAACCGTTCAGGGCTTTGTAGGTGAGAACCTGCACCTTGAGTTGGGTCCGGAAAATGAATGGCAGCCAGTGGAGCTCCCTAAACAGGAGGGTTGGTTGATCACTCTCTGTAAGGAGCCCCGGTTAACAACCTGGCTGCCGCCCGTTGGACCATCTGGAATTTCCGAGCTGTTTTCAAGGGCAGCCCCACGTAGAGTGCATTGCAGTAATCCAGTCTAGAGGTGACTAAGGCATTGACCACCCTGGCCAGATCCACCTTCACGAGGTGCAGTCGCAGTTGTTTTGGACTTCAACTCCCACAATTCCTAACAGCCTCGGGCCCTTACCTTTTCCCCCTCAGCCGCTCAAGCTGGCCCACGCCTGATCTAGCCTAAGCATTGATAATATTCTGGAATGAGGTTTTTTTAATCTAAAAGCATTAATCATCACTCAAAAAAGTTTTACACAACAAATTCCAAAATGACTGTCAAATTTGGGTTGTTGTAGGTTTTTCGAGCTATACGACCATGTTCTAGAACAGGGGTCGGGAACCTTTGGCCCTCCAGCTGTGGTGGACTTCAACTCCCACAATTCCTTGAGGCTCGGCATTCGCCCCAAAGGCTTACCTTGGCCCAACGAGGTTTGTTTGGCTCTTTTTCATGGAGGACGGGCAGCAAAGGGGGAGAGACGAGCGTAACGTAGCTGTGCAGATGGCGAGGAAGGATGCGGAGCCTACAGACTGGCCTCAGAGGGAGAGAGCGGGTGGAAACCCCTGCGGGCAACGCGCCTCCTCGCCGCTTAAACAGCGCAGAGCCCTTTCCCTCCAGCCTTCGCCTTCCCTTTTCCCCGACAAGCTCTGCACGACGTCACTCAGCCGGCGTCGTTGCTAGGGAGGGGGTCCATGCGGGGCGGGTGCTAAGGGCCGAAGCGGCGAGGAAGCGCGTTGCCCGCAGGGGTTTCCGCCCGCTCTCTCCCTCCGAGGCCAGTCTGTAGGCTCCGCATCCTTCCTCGCCATCTGCACAGCTACGTTACGCTCGTCTCTCCCCCTTTGCTGCCCGTCCTCCATGAAAAAGAGCCAAACAAACCTCGTTGGGCCAAGGTAAGCCTTTGGGGCGAATGCCGAGCCTCAAGGAATTGTGGGAGTTGAAGTCCACCACAGCTGGAGGGCCAAAGGTTCCCGACCCCTGTTCTAGAAGCATTCTCTCCTGACATGTCGCCTGCATCTATGGCAGGCATCCTCACAACCAGTGATTCCAGCCATTATTTATTTATCGTGTCAGGGGCAACCAGACCATTGTGTTATATTTCTAACAGAACAAAACAAACAAACAGATTAAAAAAACACAAAGTTTGCAAACTTGGTAGTTGATTAAATGTCCTTTGACCAGTATCTGGCCCCTTGGAGTGCCTCTGGTGTTGCTGTGAGAAGGTCCTCCCTTGTGCATGTGGCAGGGCTCAGGGTGCATTGCAGCTGGTGGTCAGTGGTTTGCTCTTCTCCACACTCGCATGTCGTGGATTCCACTTTGTGGCCCCATTTCTTGAGGTTGGCTCTGCATCTCGTGGTGCCAGAGCGCAGTCTGTTCAGCCCCTTCCAAGTCGCCCAGTCCTCTGTGTGCCCAGGGGGGAGTCTCTCATCTGGTATCAGCCATTGGTTGAGGTTCTGGGTTTGAGCCTGCCACTTTTGGACTCTTGCTTGCTGAGGTGTTCCAGCGAGTGTCTCTGTAGATCTTAGAAAACTATTTCTTGATCTAAGTCGATTTAAGTTGATTCCAGCCACGAAAGCCTTTGACAATACATTGTCAAATTTGTCAATAAGTTAATTAAACCTATGGATTCTGATCTCCATGCTCATGTAGATCATTTCAATATCATTCAAACGCAACATTTACGTTATTACCAGGATTCAGGAATGTGGAAAAGTAAAAGAAAAAAAAGAGGAAGGAAGGAAGGAGAGAAGGAAGGAAGGAAGGAAGGAAGGAAGGAAAGTAGGTCTTACCTCTCGCCCTATTTTGATCACAGACTCCAGCAGGGATCCTGTGTAGCAGATGGAAGAATCCGGAATATCCATGTGGCTGCAGAGATAAAGAAAACCAAATTGAGAAATTACAAAATAGGAACAAATATCCTTCATCCTAATCAACTTCCTTCCTCTCTCACTTAGAATCATAGAATCATAGAGTTGGAAGAGACCTCATGGGCCATCCAGTCCAACCCCATTCTGCCAAGAAGCAGGAATGTTGCATTCAAATCACCCCTGACAGATGGCCATCCAGCCTCTGTTTAAAAGCTTCAAAGAAGGAGCCTCCACCACACTCCGGGGCAGAGAGTTCCACTGCTGAACGGCTCTCACAGTCAGGAAGTTCTTCCTCATGTTCAGATGGAATCTCCTCTCTTGTAGTTTGAAGCCATTGTTCCATTGCGTCCTAGTCTCCAGGGAAGCAGTAAACAAGCTTGCTCCCTCCTCCTCCCTGTGGCTTCCTCTCACATATTTATACATGGCTATCATATCTCCTCTCAGCCTTCTCTTCTTCAGGCTAAACATGCCCAGCTCCTTAAGCCGCTCCTCAGGGCTTGTTCTCCAGACCCTTGATCATTTTAGTCGCCCTCCTCTGGACACATTCCAGCTTGTCAATATCTCTCTTGAATTGTGGTGCCCAGAATTGTACACAATATTCCAGGTGTGGTCTAACCAAAGCGGAATAGAGGGGTAGCATGACTTCCCTAGATCTAGACACTATGCTCCTATTGATGCAGGCCAAAATCCCATTGGCTTTTTTTGCCGCCACATCACCTTGTTGGCTCATGTTTAACTTGTTGTCCACGAGGACTCCAAGATCTTTTTCACACGTACTGCTCTCGAGCCAGGCATTGTCCCCCATTCTGTATCTTTGCATTTCGTTTTTCCTGCCAAAGTGGAGTATCTTGCATTTGTCACTGTTGAACTTCATTTTGTTAGTTTTGGCCCATAATCTCTCTAATCTGTCAAGATCGTTTTGATCCTGTCCTCTGGAGTATTGGCTCTCCCTCCCAATTTGGTGTCGTCTGCAAACTTGATGATCATGCCTTCTAGCCCTTCATCTAAGTCATTAATAAAAATCCTGAACAGGACCGGGCCCAGGACGGAACCCTGCTGATGGCACTCCACTCATCACTTCTTTCCAGGATGAAGAGGAAGCATTGGTGAGCACCCTCTGGGTTCGTCCATTTAACCAATTACTGATCAACCTCACCATAGTTTTGCCTAGCCCACATTGGACTAGTTTGTTTTCTACTCCTTTTAACTTGCCAAGAAAAGTGTAACACAGTGCCCAACAAAGCCTTAGTATGTGTCGTAAACAGAATACACAGGCAGTCCCCAAGTTACAAACAAGATAGGTTTTGCAGTTTTGGTCTTAAGTTGAATTTGTGTGTAACTTGGAACAGGTGCATTTTTAAGTGTGATTCCAGCCATATATACACATATATATCTCTTTGGATGGCAAAGGGAAGGGTTAACACCCCTGTGGTGATTTTACATTACGCCACAAAATACACCCTGTGCCAGATGGTAATCTATATAAATAAAATGTAATGTTCATATGTGGGATTAACATAACTCAAAAACCACTGGACAAATTGACACAAAATTTGGACACAATACAAGTAACAGTCCAACAAGTGTCCATCACCCCTAAAACACACACACACACACAACCCCAGCGGAACAGACTTAAAAATCAAAAAAGTACACCATATATACATATACTGTACTATTGTACTATGCTAATAATTTAATATATTGTATGTATATATATCTTGTAAGCCGCTCTGAGTCCCCTTCGGGGTGAGAAGGGCAACACAAAAATGTCGCAAATAAATAAACAAATATACGAATACACTCATATACACATGCACACATTCATACACACACACACGAATATATATGCACAAACACACACAAATATACACATACATATACACATATATACATATACACATGCGCACACAAATATACATATATACACACACATATACATATACACATGCACACAAACTTATATACATGTACACATGCACATACACACAAATATTCACAGAAATATTCATATAGACAGGCACACACATACACAATATGCATGTACACATATAAACACACAAATACACACACACACACATATATATACACACACACACARATATATATGCAAACACACATATATACACAAATATATACACACACAAAACACATATACACAGACTGGGCCACAGCAATGTGTGGCAGGGGACGGCTAGTAATTAAATATGTGTGTYTGTGTGTGTGTGTGTGTGTGTGCTGTATCCACATATTCTGACCAAAAAAGGTTGGAAATGGCTGGCTTTTGCAGTCATGCCCAGTTCTGTGATTCCATGATGCTTCTGTGTAATTCAAGCTCCATAACATTCTGGATTGCAACCATGTTCCTTCTCCCATCAATGATGGATCATTCCCACTTCTATTTTTCCCATGAGCACAGAAAAGAGCCACCATCATGCTACTCACAACTGTAAGAGGTGGCGAATGATCTGCTCCGGAATGAGGCGTTTCTGGCTCACGTTCGGTGCGTCCCACAGAACGGCTTCACAGATGGCCCCATCTTGGAAACGCCGCAACTCTGAGCGCTGCCCCCAAAACTGCCGGAACTCCATTGCCTGCAGAAAGAGCCATCAGAGGAGGGTTAAGTAGAGAAATTCAACCATCCAAATGCAATTATAATTTTCCCCATCCTACCACCCCCATTCCCACCTGTGAAACACACCCAAAACTTCCGATATCACACCATATGGAACTAGTATCTAACAAAACTCTATCCTAATAAAGCTCCCATTTGGCTTTTTCAAAATCTATTTTTGTCTTTTTTTTTTCAAATGCCCAAAGGCCAATCTCCATTTTCTAGTGAGCTCTTCTTTGTTTCCTTCCCTGGTGTCATTGGAGACCTTGGCCATTGAGATATACCATATATACTCAAGTATAAGCTGAGTTTTTCAGCCCTTTTTTAAGGCTGAAAAAGCCCCCTTGGCTTATACTCAAGTCAAAGTTATTTATTAGTTTACTCTATTACTAGCTGTCCCCTGCCACGCGTTGCTATGGCCCAGTCTGTGTATATGTGCTTTGCGTGTATGTATATTTGGGTATATTTGGGTTACCTTCCGGCGGGAAGGTAACGGCGCTCCATGCAGTCATGCCGGCCACATGACCTTGGAGGTGTCTATGGACAATGCCGGCTCTTCGGCTTAGAAATGGAGATGAGCACCACACCCCAGAGTCAGACATGACTGGACTTAATGTCAGGGGACAACCTTTATTATGTGTATATATGTGTTTTTGTATATATATGTGTGTGTGTTTGTGTGGTTTTGATTTGATGTGTTATAATTTAATTTTTGTTTTTTGCCTTTTTAAGTCTCTTTGTCTATGTTTTTCAGTGTTTTTATGAGTGATGGTCACTCATTGGCCTGATAGGTTTATTGTGTCCAAATTTGGTGTCAATTTGTCCAGTGATTTTTGAGTTATGTTAATCCCACAAACAAACATTACATTATTATTTATATAGGAGATTGCTAGCCATCCCCTGCTGTGGCCCAGTCTGTGTATTTTGTTTGTGTATATATTTGTGTACATGTGTATATACGTGGTTTTGTGCACGAGTTGTAACGTATTATTTATTTTTTGGCTTTTTCAGTCTCTTCTGCTGTGTTTTTCAGTGTTTTTATGAGTGATGGTCACTTACTGGCCTGATAGGTGTATTGTGTCCAAATTAGGAATTGTGGGAGCTGAAGTTCAAAACATTTGGAGGACCGAAGTTTGCCCATGCCTGCTCTGTATGGTCAAACTCCATTACAAGTTGACTACAGAGTTGTGTTCAAGGACCTATTGATTCCTGGGGAATTGTTCTCCAACACAACACTATGGTCAACAACCAACAGAAGTTGACCACACAGTCACCTTGTAAGACATAAGGTGTGTTTACCTCACTTAAACTGCATTAGCTCCTGGATGTTGTAGTTTGGTGCCCTCTTCATCAGAGAAGCCTCAACACCTTGTGAAACTACAAATCCCAGGATTCCATAGCATGGAGCCATACTTTAGCCCAGGCATGGGCAAACTTCGGCCCTCCAGGTGTTTTGGACTTCACCTCCCACTCCTGGTAGGCTGTTAGGAATTGTGGGAGTTGAAGTCCAAAATACCTGGAGAGCCAAAGTTTGCCCATGCCTGCTTTAACCAGTAGTATTGCACTGCATTAGTTATACAGGGTAGATGTATTTCCTAGATATTGCTAGTGGGAACACAGGGATTGTGGTGCAGCAGGCTAAGTGTCAGCTGCATTAAGATCACTCTGACCAAAAAGGTCATGAGTTCGAAGCCAGCCCGGGTTGGAGTGGGTTTCCAACCTATTGTGTGTAGCCTGTTGTCGACCTTTGCAACCGAAAGACAGTTGCATCTGTCAAGTAGGAAAATAAGGTACCACCTTAAAGTGTGGGGAGGCTAAATTAACTGATTTATGAGGCCATAAAAAAGACTCCAGCAAAGCACTCCAGCAAAAGCATGCGGGGAATGCGGAAGTACTTCATCAGTGTCGCAGATGGACGATGAAAGCGACAGCTCCCCTGGCGGCCAGAAAAAGTTAAATAGCCTCTGTGTATGTCTGTATATGTTTGTATGTCAAAAATTGGCATTGAATGTTTGCCATATATGTGTACACTGTAATCCGCCCTGAGTCCCCTGCGGGGTGAGAAGGGCGGAATAAAAAAGCTGTAAATAAATAAATAAATTGAATGAATGTTCGAGGTTGACATTGAGCACCAGGACATTGGATCAGCCTCACCTCAGGTCTGTCCGCTTCAGGCCCTCTCTCCAAGATGCTGGTCGCAAAATCAAGGCTCAGCAAAAGCCCAAACGACAGGGACCCGGCGTCTCTGTGCTTTGGCGGATCTGCGTTGATGGACCACTGCAAAGAAAGACAAAGGGAACAAAGCCATCTGAGCCATCGCCTCATGATCCTTGCCTCTATACTTCAGCTCTCCAGGTGTTTTGTAAGCTGTTGGGAATTGTGGGAGTTGAAGTCCAACACCTGGAGGGCTGAAGTTCGCCCATACCTGCTCTATAGGATGACACTAATAGCAAGAATTTATTTATTTATTATTATTTATTTAGAGCTTTTATAACCCGGTCTTCTCAACCTCCGAAGAGGGACTCAGGCCGGCTAACAACAGGAAATTCATACACAAATAAGCTAAAACATAATAACATCATAATACGTGAACACACTAAGATACATTAAAATACAGATTGAATAATTACATAAAGCCAAGTCGTCAAGGTAAAACACAAATTCATCACCATCCGTCAATGTGCTCAGCAGTTATTGACTCGATCATCATTCTGAGAATGCTATATTCCAAAGCCAAGATTTTACCAGCTTTCTGAAACTCAGGAGGGAAGGGGAGAGAGTTCCAGAGCCGAGGGGCCACCACTGAGAAGGCCCTGTCCCTCATCCCCACCAGACACGATTGCGAAGGTGGTGGGACCGAGAGCAGGGCCCCTCCAAAAGATCTTAACAACCTTGATGGTTCATAGGGGAGAATCCATTCGGACAGGTAAACTGGGCTGGAGTCATTTAGGGATTTATAGGTCAGCACCAGCACTTTGAATTGTGTTTGGAAGCTAATTGGCAGCCAGTGGAGCTAACGCAGCAGAGGAGTAATATGCTCCCTGTACCCCGCTCCTGTTAGTAATCTGGCTGCCGCTCATTGGACTAGTTGAAGCTTCCGGGCAGTCTTCAGAGGCAACCCCATGTAGAGAGTGTTGCAGTAGTCTATACAGGATGTAACCAGAGCATGGACCACCGTGGCCAAGTCAGACTTCCCAAGGTACGGGCGCAGCTGGCGCAAAAGTTTTAATTGTGCAAAAGCTCCCCTGGCCACCGCCGAGTCCTGTGGTTCCAGGCTCAGCGATGAGTCCAGGATCACTCCCAAGCTGCGAACCTGCGCCTTCAAGGGGAGTGTGACCCTGTCAAATCTGTGATTCCATTACCGGCGGCGTCTGGGGCAAGGTGTGGGTCAGCAGCACGATCCGTCGGCCCAGCCCTCGTTCCAGCAAACGGAGGAGGAAAGGCAGAGTTGCCGCCATGTAGTTCCCTCCGTGGTCCATCAGTTCGTTGAGAAGCTTCATCTTCTTGCAGGCTGCCTGCAACTTGGAGACGTGCCTCAGGCTGAGGCAGAAACAGGAAACACTGTCGTTACTCAGTGGGCAAGCAACAGGCATAACACTATGTAACACGATTTTGGTTCGTGGGTTATAAATGCCATTTCCTAATTGGTTCTATCATAAAAACATTGGAAAAGTTTATTAAACTGCCAAAACATTGTATTTGCGGGACACCCTGCGATAACACAATTTGCGAGTCTCAATCAATTCAACATCGTTTGTGGCAGCCACAAAAACTAAGTTTTGGGAGTAGAACAACTGCTTACAAAGTAAGGACAGTACAATTAAACAAGAATTAACACTTTCAAACCAGGAACAGAATTGTTTTCATTTTTTTACATAGTGTAATAGGAACACTGCCTCAAGCCACAGGGAGAGGCGAGTAATAACAACAACAACAACAACAACAAACAAACAAACAAATGGTAGAAAAAGAGAAACATGCACTGGCAGATGATGTGAAAGGCAGTCAAGAACCAACATTGATGGAAGTAAAAAGTAGAGAACTGCTTAAAGTGCAAAAGACAAAGAGGGAATACCATAAAAACACAGTCCAGAGCAGAAGAGAAAACTGGCCAAAGAAGGCTCTCCATGGACAGTTCCAGGGAAAAATTGAGAGCCAAATTGACAAAGAAAAAACATGGCTGTGGCTCACAAATGGAACTCTGAAAAAGGAGACAAAAGAGGGCCTGATTCTGGCAGCCCAAGAACAAGCCATTAGAACCAAGGCCATCCAAGCTAGAATTGAAAAGTCAACAACAGATCCCAAATGTAGACTCTGCAAGGAAGCAGATGAAACAATAGATCCCACCCTCAGCTGCTGCAAGAAGATCATGCAGACAGACTACAAGCAGAATCACAACACCATTGCTCAGATGATTCATTGGAACTTGTCCCACAAATACCATCTGCCTGAAACAAAGAACTGGTGGGATCACAAGACGGAAAGAGTTACAGAGAATGAACACACCAAACTCCTCTGGAACTTCTGGATTCAAACAGACAGAGTTTTGGAGCACAATACTTCTGGCCTCATGATCGTGTTAAACAACAAAGTATGGATTGTTGATGTTGCAATTCCAGGTGACAGCAGGATTGCAGAGAAATAACTGGAAAAGCTGACACGATATGAGGATTTAAAGATTGAACTGCAAAGACTCTGGCACAAGCCAGACAAGGTGGTCCCAGTGGTGATCAGCACACTGGGTGCAGTGCCTAAAGACCTTGGCCTGCACTTAAACACCATTGGCGCTGACAAAATTTCCATCTGCCAGCTGCAGAAGGCCACCTTACTGGGATCTACACACATTATTCACCGATACATCACAAAGTCCTAGACATAAACACACACATACACAAGAGCTACTTCTATGCTTTCAATACTCTGAAAAGTACATACTGGAACACATGGTCAAAGGTCCGGATCAGAGGCTTGCGGGTCATGAACACCAACTGGAATCCATCCACGGTTTTGTCATCCAGAATCTCCATTGAACGTTTGGCTTCGAGCTGAATCTAAGGAACAAGAAACCACAGACACATATAGGGATGACCATGGATTCCATGATATTTGTTGGGATTTAGTGCCAGCAGACACCAAAATCCATGGATGCTCAAGTCCCATGATATGCAATGGTGTAGCAAAATGCTCTCCCTGAGATCACTGCGACCCTCATCCAATGACCGATAAAGACTAAACTTGGCACAAAGAGCCCCCATGACCCACTCTCCATCTTGGTGCACTTTGGAGGATGATGGACCACAAATGCTGGGACTTGCAATGTTTTTACTCACTTCTTGAGACCATCGTGACCCACACCAATGACTGGTCAAGATCAAACTTGGCACACAGAGCCCCCA
>NW_026845477.1:6065984-6097323 GCF_025583915.1 Anolis sagrei ordinatus | reverse complement strand
AACAGCCTCCTTAGTAGTAGGTGGGAAGGAGTGACAGAGTTGGATGTCATCTGCGTACAGATAACACCGCACCCGAAACTCCGGATGATCTCTCCCAACGGCTTCATGTAGATGTTAAATAACATGGGGGACAATATCGAACCCTGCGGGACCCCACAAGTCAATGGTTGTGAGGACGAGCAGTTGTCCCCCAGCAACACCATCTGGGTGCGATCCTCTAGGAAGGACCTGAGCCACTGTAAAACAGTGCCCCCCAGGCCCATTCCCACGAGGCGACCCAGAAGGATACCGTGGTCGACGGTATCGAAAGCCGCTGAGAGGTCCAGCAGAACCAACAGGGACACACTCCCCCTGTCAAGCTCACGCCGGAGATCATCCACTAAGGCGACCAAGGCTGTCTCGGTACCATGCCCCGGCCTAAAGCCAGACTGTGCCGGATCCAGATAATCAGTGTCTACCAAGAATGCCTGGAGTTGTGAGGCCACCACACGTTCCAGGACTTTGCCCAAAAAGGGGAGATTGGAAACAGGTCCAGTGATGGTTTCTTCAACAGCGGTTTTATTACAGCTTGTTTTAAGCTGGCTGGAATGATGCCTTCCCGAAGGGAGGCATTAACCACCACCTTCACCCACTCGGCCAATCCCCCTCTGGCCTCCTTTAGAAGCCAGGATGGGCAGGGGTCTAGGATGCATGTGGTTGCTCTCATCCCTCCAAGCACCTCGTCCACATCCTCAGGTTTCACAAATTGAAACGAATCCATCAAAATCGGACAGACAGGTGTTCTCGTCAAATCCTCAGAGACTGCCGTTAACATGACTCACTCTCCATCTTGGTGCACTTTGGAGGATGCTGGGACTTCTTGAGACCATCACAACCCACACCAATGACTTATCAAGACCAAACTTGGCACAAAGCGTCCCCATGACCCACTCTACATCCTTGTGCAGTTTGGAGGACGGATGATGGGACTTACAGGACCTTCATTCACTTCCTGAGACCGCTGCGACCCTCATCCAACGACCAAGAAAAACCAAACTTGGCACACAGATCCCCCATGACCCACTTTACATCTTGGTGCACTTTGAAGGATGATGGACTACAGATGATGGGACTTGCAATGTTTCACTCACTTCTTGAGACCATCGCGACCCGGTCCAATGACTGATCAAGACCAAACTTGGCACACATAGCTCCCATGCCCACTCTACATCCTAGTGCAGTTTGGAGGAGAATGGACCATGACAATGGGACTTGCATATGGGAGTTGTAGTTCACATGCACCCACTGAACCCAGCTGACATTGGATCTAGACTGAACTTGGAGCATAGACGAACAATGCCTTTCTCAAATAACCTGGGCACTGCCAGGTCCCCAAGCTAGTATATATATATTCAAGTTGTGTGGTTTCAGAGGACCATTTATAATTCTTTTTGCACCCCACAACTCTACTACATATATCCTCTATCAATTCCAAAAGAGAAGAATATGCCTTTTGCCTGAAGCGCTACTTAAGAGGAATGTGCTGCCTGAAAAAGATGAGGCTAATAAACAGACAGCAATCAATACCTCTGTTTGTTCATTTTTCAAAGACCCTACAATTCAAAGGGAATTTGGAGGCTGAGATCTGTTATTTTAAGAAAGAAACTGTTGCAACCCAGATCAGGAAACAAGACCATAAGATTAAATCCACCACACTTGACTGTGGGAAAAAACAATCCTTTTTTATTGATGAAAAAAAGTTACAAAATAG
The DNA here is from genome assembly GCF_025583915.1 of Anolis sagrei ordinatus. NCBI lineage: Eukaryota > Metazoa > Chordata > Lepidosauria > Squamata > Anolidae > Anolis > Anolis sagrei. Next base: position 6,095,573 of record NW_026845477.1, on the reverse strand, counting down.
AGGAAAATGCAAAGTCAAAAAGCCACAGTAAAACTCAGCAGTCAGGAATGTCTCTGAACTAGATCAAAATTCCAAAAGCAACACTATAAAAACCTGGAACCTGTTAGTATCTCACTAACCGTACTTGGAAACTAGAAGCCTCTGGGAATGCAGGCCATGGGAAACGGGAACTCAGCCAAGGTGATGCCTCAGTCTAAACGATGCTTGATCTAACAAGACAGCCCGGGGAAGACACTTTAAACTAAAGAAACTGTTTCGGGACACGCCTCCAGGCTTGGAAGCCTCCTTTTCCTTTAATCTACTTGACCTTCGCAGACTCTGTGATTCACTCCTGTTTTCCCAAATCTGCCTTCTTTTATCCTCGTTAAAAAAGGCAAGTGTTAACTCCTCTGGAGAGTTATTACCGCTTGATTCTGAAACATCCTCATCAGGATGTTTAGTTTCACTTTCCCAGCTACTGCCCTCAGAATCAACAGTTTCCAAACCATCAGGGAAAACTACATGTTGAGTAGCCTGTTCAGCTGCATCAGGAAATACAATCAAAGAATCACACGGAGGCTGAAGGTCAGGTTCACACGGAGGCTGAACCCCAACAGAAACTCTCCCATGCTTTGCCCCTTCCTATGCTGCAAATAATTCCTAATTGGAATCTAAAAAGGTCCAGTTTACAGCAGGAACCCAGTTTTACGTATACGGTACCAAATATCCAGACTCACTTCATTCTGGCTTCGGAAGTGGAGCTGTTTGCAAGGAAAACAAACCAGATGGTGTTAGAGCCACCTAAGACTGACCTGGATGATCAGTGGAGCCCATTCCAAATACAGCTTCAGGCAATCAATTCCCCTGTTTACCTGCTTATAGGTGCTGGCCGTCATGTCTGCACAGAGGTTCACCCGTCCGGATGGGTCCACAAAGACCACCTGGAAGGCTTCGTGGAAGTCCGACAAAGAGGGCTAAAAGGAAAGAAAGGGAAAGCTGTTAAGAACTTAGGAAGTTGTACATTTGCTCAAAATTCTTTTCTGATTTTTGGCACTATTCCATTTCAAAAATAAAGGGTTCAGGAGCTTTGGGTAAGTTTCTTCAAACTTTAGATTACACAATTTTCGTTCCTGGGTTATAAATGTCATTTCCTAATTGATTCCATCATAAAAACATGGGAAAAGTTTGTTAAGCTGACAAAACTTTGTTTTCAAGGGAGGGACATCATCCTGCAGCACATTTTGCTCTAGTTTTTCAAGACTTTTTTTCATGCCGGGAGTGACTTGGGAAACTGCAAGTCGCTTCTGGTGTGAGAGAATTGGCCGTCTGCAAGGATGTTATCCAGGGGACGCCTGGATGTTTGATGTTCTACCATCCTGTGGGAGGCTTCTCTCATGTCCCCGCATGGGAAGCTGGAGCTGACAGATGGGAGCTTACCCCGCTCCCTGGATTTGAACCAATGACCTTTTGGTCAGCAGTCCTGCCGGCACAAAGATTTAATCCACTGCGCCATATTCCATATATCCCTTAGAGTATTTATTTATTTATTTATATGCCGCCCTTCTCATCCCGAAGAGGATGAGATCCCGAGTGGCTTACATGATATATATACATACATACAATATATTATATTATGAGCATAGTACAATATAAGTATTACATATGACTAATACCATTATATTGTAATATTATTAGTAATATGAGACATATAATTATTATATCTTATTATTATTTGTAGTAGTATATTGTATTACGTTATAACATTATAAATATTTTTATATTTATAATGACGAGATACATGGTATTATTATTGGTGGCCCAATAATTTGTATTGTCTATGTGTTGTTGTTTTAAATTGTATATTGTTTTTAATTGTTGTAAACCGCAATGAGTCGCCGACTTAGGCTGAGATATTAGCGGTATACAAGTGTATTAAATAAATAAATAAATAAATAAATAAATTTTATGTATATACATTATATTACGTTACATTATATTATTAGCATAGCATATCCACTAATTCAATATATTTTGTGCCACAAAAATGAAATTTCCTATAGTATAAAGTAAGGAATGCACAATTAAACAGGAAATAACACATTCAAACCGGGAACAGATTTTCCCCCCCAAAATTTTGTTACATAGTGTTATGGGGTGCTTTTGTGCTTTTTGGAAGTGGAAAACAACCCACTGCCAGGATCACAAATCCTACCATGTTTCACTTTAATCTTTTAGGATGCTTACCTGTGCTAAGTACTAGATGATGGATCTTATCATGTTTTTAACCCTCAAAATGCGACATATACATTTATATCGTGCCTACTTCGCGGATTTTCACTTTTCGCGGGTGGTCCTCGGATGTAACACCAACAATAAGTGAGGAAAATCAAGTCTCTTTTTAATCCATTACGCTATTTAATATGTTTAGAATATTTCAATTATTTTATTGTTCCAAACAGGAGCGGTTTGAATCCAGCTTCTGCCAGCCGTGCAGTTCAAAAACATGCAGATGTGAGTAGATCAATAGGTACTACTCCGGAGGGAAGGAAACGGAGCTCCATGCAGTCATGCTAGCCACATGACTTTGGAGGCATCTACGGACAATGCCGGCTCTTCAGCTTATGAATGGAGATGAGCACCAACCCCCAGAGTTGGACACGACTAGACTTAATGTGAAGGGGAAATCTTTACCTTTAACTTTATTTATTGTTCCAAACTGTTTACTGTTTTAACATTATTTGTAAGCCACCCTGAGTTCTTTTTGATGTAGGGCAGAGTATAAAGATTTTAGCAAACAGATCCGTCTTATCCAAATAATGCAAACACCAAAGGGAGATTTCGCTTCTCTTACCAAGGTGCCATCCATGTTTTTTGAGAGGTTGATTCCAGAGGTCGTGAGGTCTGTGGTAGCTAGGAAGGAAAAGAGATGCATTTTTATGGCTGTTGAGATTCACGTCAGTTCTAGCTCATGCCAACTTTAAGACTGTTAACCCTTTCATTAGGAAGAAGGCTTAGGTTTAATGCAATCCTATCCTCACACAAACACTATAAAAATTCTAAAAACACACATATTAAAATGCAGCTCCATAAAAGATGCACATCAAAACATTTCTGTAAAATACACATCAATCACACAGGACATGAGTTTAAAATTCATGCTATGAAGTATAAATGAATGTCATGCTTACATTGGGTATCACCTCCAAGATAGCTCATTATGTGTGTGCAAGTATTTCCTAATCCCAAAAAATCTGAAATATAGAACACTCTGGATCCAATAATGTTGGATAATACTATGTTCATGGGTTATAAGTGCCATTTCCACAGCACCGGGACTGTGGCGCAGCTGGCTGAGAGTCAGCTCCATTAAAATCAATACTGACCGAGAAGTCATGAGTTCGAAGCCAGCCAGGGTAGGAGTGAGCTTCTGGCCATTTGTCTAGTTTGCTGTCGACCTTTGTAGCCCAAAAGGCAGTTGCATCTGTCAAGTAGGAAATTGAGGTACCACTTATGCGGGGAGGCTAATTTACGACACCATAAAATCTCCAGCAAGCATGCAAAGAATGAGGAAGTACTTCATTGGTGTCACAAATGGATGGTGAAGTGACAGCTACCCTAGTGGCCAGAATACACTCATGAAAAAGATGGAATGTTAAACAGCCTCTATGTGCCTGTCTATATATGTTGCATGTATATGACCTTGAATGTTTGCCATGTATATCCTGTGTCCCCTGCGGGGTGGGAAGGGTGGAATACAAATACTGTAAATAAATAAATACATAAATTTCCTAATTGGTTTTATCACAAACACATGGAAAATGTTTATTAAACTGACAAAACTTTGTTTTTGCAGGACATCCTGCAACACATTTTTCTCTAGTTCTTCAATGAATATCTCATCATTGAGTCTCAACTAAATCAACCTAGTTTGTGCCATAAAAATGAACTTTCTGGAGTAGAACAACTACTTTCAAAGTAAGTACTGCATAATTAAACAGGAAACAACAGCTTCAAACCAGTAACATCGATATTTTTCCAATTTTGTTACGGAGTCTAATCTAACTTCATCAGGTGAGTTGATCTCCCTTGCAGGCCAGAAGTAGCAAAAGACCATCACTGGGGACACATGGCCCCTCCATCTGGGGGCTTTGACCTCTCCAAAGTCAGAAACTTCTACCAACATGAAGGACCTTTATGCCTCCGAGTCAGAATATGAAGAACTTACCCAAGAACTGGAGGGCGTTCCGCAACACCTGGTAGCCGCTCATGACTTTGTTGATCTTGTTGCCGGCCAAGAGGTAGCCCACCAGCATGGAGGCCAAGAAACCATTGAAGCACCCCAGGCCCTGGAAAGAAGTGTACATCAGAATTGGTAGAAGCATCTAACTGAGAATGGATTTCCATCTCTTAGACAGCAGGCATGGGCCAACTTGGGCCCTTCAGGTGTTTTGGACTTCAACTCCCACAATTCCTAACAGCCTACCAGCCCATGACTGATCTATGTTACAGTAAGTTGTAGCAGGATCAAGTGTGTATTAAAGAAAAACATTATGATGCTAATTATTATGTGCAGCTGGTAATGTAGGTCAGCTAGCATGTTTGGGTCACACCCGGTATGGATTTTAGAATACAGTTTGGAGAAGCAATACACTACTCTGAGGAAGAAAGTGGAAATAAGTGACAAGTGGAGTGCCGCAGGGTTCCGTCCTGGGCCCGGTCCTGTTCAACATCTTTATTAATGACTTAGATGAAGGGTTAGAATGCAGGATCATCAAGTTTGCAGAAGACACCAAATTGGGAGGGATAGCCAATACTCCAGAGGACAGGAGCAGGATTCAAAACGATCTTGACAGATTAGAGAGATGGGCCAAAACTAACAAAATGAAGTTCAACAGTGACAAATGCAAGATACTCCACTTTGGCAGGAAAAACGAAATGCAGATACAGAATGGGGGATGCCTGGCTTGAGAGCAGTACGTGTGAAAAAGATCTTGGAGTCCTCGTGGACAACAAGTTAAACATGAGCCAGAATGTGATGTGGCGACAAAAACAGCCAATGGGATTTTGGCCTGCATCAATAGGAGTCTCTAGGGAAGTCATGCTCACCATGCTCTATTCCGCTTTGGTTAGACCACACCTGGAATATTGTGTCCAATTCTGGGCACCACAATTGAAGGGAGATGTTGACAAGCTGGAATGTGTCCAGAGGAGGACTAAAATGATCAAGGGTCTGGAGAACAAGCCCTATGAGGAGCGGCTTAAGGAGCTGGGCATGTTTAGCCTGAAGAAGAGAAGGCTGAGAGGAGATATGATAGCCATGTATAAATATGTGAGAGGAAGCCACAGGGAGGAGGGAGCAAGCTTGTTTTCTGCTTCCTTGAGACTAGGACGCGGAACAATGGCTTCAAACTACAAGAGGGGAGATTCCATCTGAACATGAGGAAGAACTTCCTGACTGTGAGAGCCGTTCAGCAGTGGAACTCTCTGCCCCGGAGTGTGGTGGAGGCTCCTTCTTTGGAAGCTTTTAAACAGAGGCTGGATGGCCATCTGTCAGGGGTGCTTTGAATGCAAAATTCCTGCTTCTTGGCAGGGGGTTGGACTGGATGGCCCATGAGGTCTCTTCCAACTCTTTGATTCTATGATTCTATGGAAGAATGTGCTGTAATGCTGCTTTGCTCTAACAGCGATGCTCTTGTCGCACCTCAGAGTAGATTCACCTTGCTAAAAACACCAAACTGTACACAGCCAGAAGTCTTTATAGTTTATTAAAAATAAAAGGTAAAAAGTTCTTAAAAGCAAATGTAATGTTCAAAAAGATCAATATGATAAGATCAATATAAAATAGCACTTGAAGCTTAATCCAAAAAGGCACAAGCAGCAAAACCCCAAGAGAACATGACAAGGTCCTGAAACCATGAACACAAGAACTGTAAGATATCCAGACAAGGAAAGGCAAGCTTCTTAGTTGAACAAAAAGTTGCTTTGACAAAGGTTTGGTCTCAAACACACTGCTTAATACCCTTTGCAAAACATGAAGGCGTTTCTTTGGCCTCTGGCCTCCCTCTTGTTAGCTATTCTCACACTCATTAGAACTCTGAATTCCAAACGGTCAGCTCGATCTAAGGTTCCCATTTCGTCAAGGTCAGTCTGTTCATTAGTGTCAGCCTGCTTGATCATTATCAGGCTGAGAACTATCTTCCTTCTTTGAGTCAATCTGCACCTGCACCTGGCTATTTTCAGTATCAGCACTCATTCCTTGTTGTGGGAAACTGCACTTCTTCACTGTCTATAACAGGGACGTCTTGAACCAGATTATGAACCTGAGTCCCATCATCCTCATCAGAGACATTATGTGGTTCCAGCTGAGTCACAACAGCTCTTTGCTATGGTGGAATAGCTATTTACTCAAGGTTTATGTTTTGCTCTCTCATTTGAATGAAGATGAAGAAGCCTTATTCTGTGTTACTTACAAGGACTATGTAAGTTTGTTGCACTGTTTGATTTTGTATGCACTGCAAGTTTATGCCTCTGCTGGTAAGAGTAAAGCTTTTTCTGTTCCTTTTTTCCTCTTCCCTGGGTGTCTTTTGCATGAGACTTGGCTAAAACTTGGCTAAAACAAGCTCTGCGCACTGTAGAACAAATGCACTTTGTCACCACTTTAATTGCCATGGCTCAATGCTATGGGATCATGGGAGAAAGCTAAAGACCTTGCAAAGCTACTACTCCCATGATTTCATAGCAATGAGCCATGGGTTGTTGTAGGTTTTTTCGGGCTATATGGCCATGTTCTAGAGGCATTCTCTCCTGACGTTTCGCCTACATCTATGGCAAGCATCCTCAGAGGTAGAGGAGCTAGGTGTGACTGTTTCAACTGACCACCTTGATTAGCATTTGATAGCCTGCTGTCTGAGTTTTTTAATACTGGTAGCCAGATTTTGTTCATTTTCAGGGTTTCCTCCTTTCTGTTGAAATTGTCCACATGCTTGTCCACATTCTGTTGAAATTGTCCACATGAAATTGTCCACAAAAACAGCAGAGGGAAAACAATCTGGGACGTCTAATCGCCTCCCAACAAAAGATTGCCCCAGGCACTTCCAGGCTATCAAATGCTAATCAAGGTGGTAATTTGAAACATTCACACCTAGCTCCAGCAGACAAGAGTCCTTTGTCTCACCCTGGCCATTCCACAGATATATAAACTCATTTTCCTAGCTCCAACAGAACTCACTACCTCTGAGATGCTTGCCATAGATGCAGGCGAAACATCAGGAGAGAATGCCTCTAGAACATGGCCATATAGCCCGAAAAAACCTACAACAACCCAGTGATTCCGGCCATGAAAGCCTTCGACAATACATTTAACCATGGCTGCTAAACTAGTTTCAAGCTACAAATCACAAGGGCAGCATAAAATATTAGAATAGACAAATCAATAAATCTGCACATTCATACCTTGTTAGAAGAGCTTGTGCAATTTTCCTCTTTTGGAATCCCATACACAGTCCAACCTTGCCTGGAACCCCATTACATTTTGTTGCATTGCATCTCAATCAAGAGATAAAAGCAGAATATAAATATGGTAGTAATAATAATAACCACCTTATCAAGTTCTCGCTGACGCAGCCACACTTTGAGGAGGCAGACTCCATCCCGCATGCCTTCGAAGCCACTGGCTGCCTCAGAGAGGAACACCAAGTTGGGTGCCAGGCCCAAATCCCACAAAATGGAGTTGTTGTAGTGAGGAGTCGGGGGCTCAACAGCTCCTGGGAAAGAGACAAGCAAAAAGAAAACTTCACCAAAGCCACTTGGAGGACAAACTTGGGGTTGTGTCTACACTGTCGAACAAATACAGTGTGACACCACTTTAACCGGTACGGAACCCTGGGAGTTGTAGTTTGGTGAGGCACCAGACCTCTTTGGCAGAAACTAGAATGGCCATGATTCCATAGCACTGATCCATGACAGTTAAAGTTGTGTCAAAGCTGAATTCTACAACACAGATGCTCCCATTCCTATGGACAGTAGGTCATTGGGTGAATCATAGAATCCTAGAGTTGGAAGAGACCTCACGGACCCTCCAGTCCAACCCCATTCTGCCAAGAAGCAGGAATATTGCATTCAAAGCACCCCTGACAGATGGCCATCCAGCCTCTGTTTAAAACCTTCCAAAGAAGGAGCCACCACCACACTCCGGGGCAGAGAGTTCCACTGCTGAACGGCTCTCACAGTCAGGAAGTTCTTCCTCATGTTCAGATGGAATCTCCTTTCTTGTAGTTTGAAGCCATTGTTCCATTGCATCCTAGTCTCTAGGGAAGCAGAAAACAAGCTTGCTCCCTCCTCCCTGTGGCTTCCTCTCACATATTTATACATGGCTATCATTTCTCCTCTCAGCCTTCTCTTCTTCAGGCTAAACATGCCCATCTCTTTAAGCCGCTCCTCATAGGGCTTGTTCTCCAGACCCTTGATCATTTTAGTCGCCCTCCTCTGGACACATTCCAGCTTGTCAATATCTCTCTTCAATTGTGGTGCCCAGAATTGGACACAATATTCCAGGTGTGGTCTAACCAAAGCAGAATAGAGCATGGGGAGCATGACTTCCCTGGATATAGGCACTACGCTCCTACTGACTCGAGGAATATTTGTTTTGTTAGCTGCTGAATAAACAAGCAGCCAACCTACCTGCCACAGGTGAGTCCTTCTCTGTGAACCAGGCAGTGCGGACGTTATTCTTGCTGGGATGCAAGCGGCTGGGCTTGAAGACATCTTGGGCAGGGCAGGCGAAGAGGCGGACAGTCACCATCTTGGCGTCTTTCCCTATAAGCCCAAAGGACGTGAGGAAGACATTAAGAAAAGCACTCTTGTAGAATTATAGAGTTCAAAGAGACCCCCAAGGGTCATCCAGTCCAACCCCTGCCATGCAGGAACACACAACCAAAGCATTCCCAGAAGATGGCCATCCTTGTGAACCACATTTATTTATTTATTTACTATTTTTGTATACTGCCCCTCTCAGGCTTCCGGTGACTCGAGGCGGTTTACAAGCCTTACAAGGTTTACAAGGTGTTCTTGCAGCAACACCAGAGGCACTCCAAGTTGCCAGATACTGGTCAAAGGACATTTAATAAACTACCAAGCTTGCAAACTTTGTGTTCTGTTTGTTTGTTTGTTTAAAAATGCAATGCAATTTGTTTGGTCTGCCCCTGACACAATAAATAAATAAAACAAGGCAAAATTCAATGCTACAAAAACACAAATACAGTATAAAAATGTTAACATCAATAAAATCATAACAGCGACAATAAAACATAATTCAATAAATACTCATTAAAGCATTGTCCAGTCCCATCATGTAGTTGTCCCGTTTCTTATGTTCATTACTCAGTATTTGCAAATGCTTGCTCGAATAGCCATGCCTTAAGATTTTTCCAAAATACTAGAAGCGAAGAAGCCGATCCGATCTCCCTAGGAAGGGCGTTCCATAGCCAAGGGGCCACCACTGAAAATGCCCTGTCTCTCGTCCCCGCCAGTCGTGCTTGTGACGAGAGCAGGGCCTCTCCAGACAGTCCTCGATGGTTCATAAGGGGAGATGCGTTCGGACATTCTGTATCAGACAAACCAAATTCATGGTTTGCAGGATTTTGCAGACATGGTAACCCATACAATAAACTAGTTATCTTCACCTATAAAGCGGTAGACTTTGAGAAGAATAAAGATTAGAAAGCCAGCCCCAATAAATGAATAATTAAAAGGAGTAAAGCCCCCACCTTGAGGCTGCAAGAGCACAATAGGCTTAAGATGGTTGCCATTCATGTAGGCAAACTTGACGCTGCCAAAGAGCTTCTTCTTGGCCAGGTGGTGGGCAACGTGAGCCAGGTAGAGGGCCCTCTTCCGGTGGTAGCGCTGGTTAAGGTTGTCCTTGTCTTGGAAGACTTCCTAAAAAGATACACAAACCACACATATTTCATATGACATTCAAAAACAACCCAAAACATGGTTTCATCATTAGAGAAGACTTCCTGAAGACAATGTTCCATAGAGCAGGGAGCCATTACCTGACATTAGGTGATAGGTAGAGAAATAACAAAAACCTCAATCAATGACCACAATAATGTTCTAATTAAACTTTTTAATGTATTTTAATATTTTTTACATCCAGTTGTTTAAGTACACAAAGGTGTTACAGTAAGTTGTAGCAGGACCGTGTGTGTGTGTTGAAGAAAAACCTTATGATGGTAATTATTATGTGCAGCTGGTAATGTAGGTCAACCAGCAATCTTGGAATACACCTGATATGGTATAACTGTATGGGTTTTTAGAATACAGTTCTAGGGAGCTTTTTCTCTGAGGAGATCTATGCTCAATGGCTCTGCTCTGAGGAGCAGGTTGGAGAGAAGCCGTTATGCTGTTCTAAAGGAGGCTATGGTGGAATAGCTGTTTGCTCAAGGTTTATGTTTTGCTTTCTCATTTGACTTAAGATAAAGATGCCTTATGGGGTGCATAAATACCATTGCTCATCAATCCAGGCAGCACTCACCCGGGGCATGACCAGAGCCACATCCACGTTGACTTCGGGCTTGATGCAGGTGCCCAACAGGTAACTCCCCACTACCTTCACCTCCGCAGGTGGCAAGAAGCGGAACTTGCCCTTGACGTTGAAAGGAAACTGCAGGAGAGGCACCTTCACACCTTTTGGGAGCCAGGACTGGTCCGTGATCTGGAAGGAGGCAGCAAAGGGCACGAAAAGGTAAAGCAAGGCTCCAGTTATTCTCATCATGTGAGGCCAAAGCTGAAGGCCAGAAGCTGGAACCTGAAGCTAGGCAGCAAAATAGTGTTTCCAGAACCAGTTCCAAGGAAAGCCTCCTCTCTGAGCCAGGAAAATGGCTATTGATGGGCCACAAGTGCCTGAATATACAGGCTGAGCGTCATTTATCTGGAATACAATCTGAAATTATCTACTCTAGTTGCTGAGATCATGTGTTCACTGTACACAAGCTTTGTTTCATGCACAATGTCATATGTTCTGCAGTTGATGGTGATGGAAGGGTTAATGTGAGTATTAGTTCTAGAGGGTTTGGTGATCTGTAAGTGGGAGTTCATGGGTGAAAGCAATTAGGGGTGGAGGTGTGCAGGAGATGGATTGCAGCTGGGTGTTACTGGATTTAAAGAACTAACCTTGGGAGAAAAGTATTTGTTGCATTTTGGTGGTGGATGCTGCTGGTTTCCCCCCCATGTCTGCTGGATTTTTTGGTATCCTGACCTGTCTCCTGTAATCTTGGAACCCTGGAACCTTGAACCTTTGGACTTGCTTTTGACTACGGTATAGACTCTTGATTCCTGGACTCTGTTATTGAACTCTCAGTGTTTGACCCTGGACTGGACCCTTTTGACTACGAAGTTATTTTTGCTATCAGTTTTTGTTTATTCTGTAGCTGCGTGCTATCTTTGTGTTTTATATTTTGGTCTATTAAAACAGCCAGCAAGTAACTGCTGTTTTAATTAAACTGATAAAACTGGGAGTTTGATTCATCTCAACCTAAATAAGGCGGAACCCTGGCAACGTGACACACTGCTTTATTGTTTAAAATTACCTTCAAGCTATGTGTATAAGGTGTATGTGAAGCAAAAATGGCTTCCACATTCAGAATTGGGTACCATGCGCAAGACATATCTGTAGTTCATATTTTGGGTTAACTGTTATTACAGTTATATAGATAGAGATGCAATAACATCTCTTGCATCTATATCGGACCACGTTGTGGCACAGCTGCTTGAGAGTCAGCTGCATTAAAATCACTACTGAGGTCATTTCAAAGCCAGTCCAGGTCGGAGTGAGCTTCCGGCCATTTGTCTAGCTTGCTGTTGACCTTTGCAGCCCAAAAGACAGTTGCATCTGTCAAGTAGGAAATTTAGGTAACGCTTATGCAGGGAGGCTAATTTAACTAATTTACAACGCCATAAAACTCTCCAGCAGTGTGCAAAAGAATAAGGAAGTACTCCATTTGTGTCACAAGTGGATGATGAAGCGACAGCTCCCCTGGTGGCCGGTATTCAAAAAGCATACCCTCATGAAGCTGGAAAGTTAAACAGCCTCTGTGTCTCTGTCTATATATGTTGTGTGTCTATGGCATTGAATGTTTGCATTGTGATCCGCCCTGAGTCCCCTGTGGGGTGAGAAGGGAGGAATATAAATACTGTAAATAAATAAATAAATAACAGTTAATCCAAAATCTGAAATAATCTGAACCCCACCAATGATAGAATTGGGCCAAACCTTCCACACAGAACCCACATGACCACCAGAGTGGGCCACAGCAACACGTGGCAAGGGACGGCTAGTCGAAAATAGGACACCATAACAACTTGAGGGAAGGAAGCAATTAAATATGATCTAAAATTAAGTATCTATATACTGTATAGATACACATATGGTATCTATACTGCTCCACTTCAATGCTATGAAATTATAGTTTCACAAGGTCTTTACCTTCCTTTGCCAAAAAGTTCTGGTTATCTTGCCAAACTACATAGCATGAGCCATGGCATTTGAAGTGCTACCAAACTGTATTGATGCTACAGTGTAGATGCACCTATGGACTCACTGTTGTCAACCTATAATGTGCTATTCCCACGTATTTGTAGCCCAAGATATGCAGCTGCTTATCAAATGTGGCATTTCAGTGTAGTTTGAGACCAAAGGATGCCACCTTCTATCTGGGTCTGTTCCTCCCAGATGCTGTGATCCAGGAATTCATTAAACACAATGCTGATGGAAAGCTGCAACCCTGAAAACAATTACAAAAGGAGCCAACCCCACGGAGACCTGCCTCTAAGTAATCATGCACAGAACATTCCCACAAAACCGCATGAATCCCAGACATACATCTCTTTCCGGAGCCTCTGGGATTTTGCTCAGCAAGGCATTGATCTCATGGAGGAAGGAATCAATTCTCTGCCTCCTCTTCTCCTTGAGGGTCACCTCCTTCAAAAGCTCCTCTACCTGCGGAGAGGGAGAAAAAGGCATGAGGCAACACAGCAGTCTCCCTCCTTCTCTGGTTTCACTCTAATTAAAAACTAAATGAGGAGGATATCGACAAGTTGGAAAGTGCCCAAAGAAGGGCAACTGTGATGCTCAAAGGAAACCAAACCTTATGAAGAAGACGATTGAGTTTCGCTTGGAGAAAAGATGTGATAGGTATCTTTAAATAGTTGAAGGAAGGTCACACAGAAGATCAAGCTCTTTTGTTTTTGACACAAACATGAATCAATAGGTTAAAATGACAATAGAGTCCAAATAAACATTAGGAAGAACATATTTACTGTAAGAGCTGGAACTGAATATTTCAGAAAGTGGTGGACTCCCTGTCTTTAAAGGACTTTTAACAGAAGTTGGCTGAGCATCTTTCTTGAGTGTTTCAGTTGTATATTCCTGCATGGCAGAAGGTTGCACCAGATGGCCTTTGTGGTTCCTTTCCAATTCTACGAGTCTATTATAATTTTTGTTGTTATTATTATTATTATTATTTGAAATTATTATCATGATTTGAAATTATTCGCCGATACATCACACAGTTCTAGACACTTGGGAAGTGTCCGACATATGATCCAATACAACAGCCAAGAATCATAGAATCATAGAATCAAAGACTTGGAAGAGACCTCATGGGCCATCCAGTCCAACCCCCTGCCAAGAAGCAGGAATATTGCATTCAAATCACCCCTGACAGATGGCCATCCAGCCTCTGTTTAAAAGCTTCCAAAGAAGGAGCCTCCACCACACTCCGGGGCAGAGAGTTCCACTGCTGAACGGCTCTCACAGTCAGGAAGTTCTTCCTCATGTTCAGATGGAATCTCCTTTCTTGTATTTTGAAGCCATTGTTTCGCGTCCTAGTCTCCAGGGAAGCAGAAAACAAGCTTGCTCCCTCCTCCCTGTGGCTTCCTCTCACATATTTATACATGGCTATCATATCTCCTCTCAGCCTTCTCTTCTTCAGGCTAAACATGCCTAGCTCCTTAAGCCGCTCCTCATAGGGCTTGTTCTCCAGACCCTTGATCATTTTAGTCGCCCTCCTCTGGACACTTTCCAGCTTGTCAATATCTCTCTTCAATTGTGGTGCCCAGAATTGGACACAATATTCCAGGTGTGGTCTAACCAAAGCAGAATAGAGGGGTAGCATGACTTCCCTAGATCTAGACACTATGCTCCTATTGATGCATGCCAAAATCCCATTGGCTTTTTTTGCCGCCACATCACATTGTTGGCTTATGTTCAACTTCCTCCCCACGAGGACTCCAAGACCTTTTTCACACGTACTGCTCTCGAGCCAGGCATTGTCCCCCATTCTGTATCTTTGCATTTTGTTTTTCCTGCCAAAGTGGAGTATTTTGCTGAGGCCACAGCAGAAAAGATCACTCTGCTGGATGTTGTATTGGATCACACAGTGTCTAGGACTGTGTGATGTATTGGTAATTAATGCATGCAGATCCCAGTAGGTGGCCTTCTGCAGCTGTCCATTTTGTCAGCACCAATTGTATTTAAGTGCAGGTCAAGGTCTTGAGGCACTGCACCCAGTGTGCTGATCACCACTGGGACCCCCTTGACTGGTTTGTGCCAGAGTCTTTGCAGTTCGGTCTTTAAATCCTCATATCGTGTCATCTTTTCCAGTTGTTTCTTTGCAATCCTGCTGTCACCTGGGATTGCGACATCGATGATCCATACTTTGTTTTTTAACATGATTGTGAGGTCAGGAGTATTAAGCTCCAAAACTCTGTCTGTCTGAATTCAGAAGTCCCAGAGTAGACATGTTCATTTCCAGCTTGTGATCCCACCAGTTCTTCGTTGCAGGCAGATGGTATTTGTGGCACAGGTTGCAACGAATCATCTGAGCAATGGTGTTGTGCCTCTACTTGTAGTCTGTCTGTGCAATCTTCTTGCAGCAGCTGAGTATGTGATCTATTGTTTCATCTGCTTCCTTGCAGAGTTTACATTATTATTATTATTATTATTATTATTATTATTATTATTATTATTATGCTTTTTCTCTCCATAAGGAGACTCAAAGCGGCTAACATTAAAAACATTACAATACAATTTAAACATACAAATCTACAATATTAAACCAGTATTAAACATCTTTAGTATTAAAAACAATAGGAGCCCCCAGTGGCGCAGTGGGCTAAACCCCTGTGCCGGCAGGACTGAAGACCGACAGGTCGCAGGTTCGAATCCGGGGAGAGGCGGATGAGCTCCCTCTATCAGCTCCAGCTCCTCATGCGGGGACAAGAGAGAAGCCTCCCACAAGGATGATAAAAACATCAAAACATCCAGGCATCTCCTGGGCAACGTCCTTGCAGGCGGCCAATTCTCTCACACCAGGAGCGACTTGCAGTTTCTCAAGTTGCTTCTGACACAACAAAAATAAATAATTAATTTAAAACAATTCAGGTTTCAATTTTTTTTCAAAAAAACACAAAACCACAGAAGCCCCTGACACGATCGAAACAAAATAGTCTGCAGGAAAGAGATGTCCTGCTCAGTTAGGCTATTATAACATTGCTTTACCTGCAGCCGCAGAAGGTTGGAATGGAAGAGGTTCTCCGTCTCTTTAAGGCGGC
The DNA here is from genome assembly GCF_025583915.1 of Anolis sagrei ordinatus. NCBI lineage: Eukaryota > Metazoa > Chordata > Lepidosauria > Squamata > Anolidae > Anolis > Anolis sagrei. Next base: position 6,079,982 of record NW_026845477.1, on the reverse strand, counting down.
TCAGTTCTTCGTTGGTGGGCGGCTTGTAGAGCTCAGCCTTGCACAGCTTCACCGGCTTCAGGATGCCTTCCGAGGCGGAAGATCTTTTCCTCGCTCTTGGTTTTTTCCCCTCCTTGGAGAAGCCAGGATTGCCTTTATCGCCTTCCTCTCCTTCCAGGCTTTCATCTCGCTCTGTGTCTTCAGGCATCTGAAATTAATGAGGAAAAAACATATTTATTTACCATATTTCTACCCTGCCTATTTCGAACCTGAAGGTGACGTAAGGCGGCTTTAAAACATAGGCTGCTATTCAATGCCATTAAAACAATGTAAAAATTACAGTAAACATTTAAAACAGAATAATTAAATGCATACATTTAAACCTTTAAAAACATATAAAACCACTACCTTCACTATTAGCCACGTCATCAGAAACATCATCTAAGCCATTCCAGTATTTCACATAGTTCCGTGTTTATCTATTGCAACTAGGTTCCCAAAGGCTTGTTGAAAAAGCCATGTTTTCACTTTTCTGCAGAAGGTCAGGAGGGAAGAGGCTGGTCTAATATCCTTAGAGAAGGAATTCCACAGCCGAGGGGCCACCACTGAGAAGGCCCTGCCTCTCGTCCCCACCAGTCTCACCTATGAAAAAGGGTGAAAAATTCTTTTCTCTTTTTACAGTATCTTAGACAAAAGAGTATGTCATATTATATACAATCTAACAGCAAATAAACATCAAAAACATACTGTTAGATTGTATATAATATGACATGTGCTTTTCACCATAAAAACAGACAAGCATCCCGAGCTTTGAAGATCACTTGGGAAGGGATCCCACTGGAGCATTGCAGTGCACCCAAATACCTGGGAGTCACTCTGGACCGTGTTCTGACCTACAAGAAGCACTGCCTGAATATCAAGCAAAACGTGGGTGCTAGAAACAATATCATACGAAAGCTGACTGGCACAACCTGGGGATCATAACCAGAGACAGTGAAGAAATCTCCCATTGCTCTATGCTACTCTGCTGCTGAGTATGCATGCCCAGTGTGGAACACATCTCACCATGCTGAAACAGTGGATGTGGCTCTTAATGAGACATGCCGCATCATCACGGGGTGTCTGCGCCCTACACCACTGGAGAAATTACACTGCTTAGCCGGTATTGCACCACCTGACATCCGCCGGGAAGTAGCAGCCAATAGTGAAAGGACCAAGGCAGAGACATCTCCAGCTCATCCCCTGTTTGGGTATCAGCCAGCACGTCAATGCCTGATATCACAGAATCAAAGAATTGGAAGAGACCTCATGGGCCATCCAGTCCAACCCCATTCTGCCAAGAAGCAGGACTATTGCATTCAAATCACCCCTGACAGATGGTCATCCAGCCTCTGTTTAAAAACCTCGAAAGGAGCCTCCACCACACCCCGGGGCAGAGAGTTCCACTACTGAACGGCTCTCACAGTCAGGAAGTTCTTCCTCATGTTCAGATGGAATCTCCTCTCTTGTAGTTTGAAGCCATTGTTCCATTGCGTCCTAGTCTCCAGGGAAGCAGAAAACAAGCTTGCTCCCTCCTCCCTGTGGCTTCCTCTCACATATTTATACATGGCTATTATGTCTCCTCTCAGCCTTCTCTTCTTCAGGCTAAACATGCCCAGCTCCTTAAGCCGCTCCTCATAGGGCTTGTTCTCCAGACCCTTGATCATTTTAGTCGCCCTCCTCTGGACACATTCCAGCTTGTCAATATCTCTCTTGAATTGTGGTGCCCAGAATTGGACACAATATTCCAGTTGTGGTCTAACCAAAGCAGAATAGAGGGGTAGCATTACTTCCTTAGATCTAGACACTATGCTCCTATTGATGCAGGCCAAAATCCCATTGGCTTTTTTTGCCGCCACATCACATTCCTAGCTCATGTTTAACTTCTTGTCCACGAGGACTCCAAGATCTTTTTCATACTTTCTGCTCTCGAGCCAGGCATCATCGTCCCCCATTATGCATCTTTGCATATCTTTGCAGCCATGTATAAATACATGCGAGGAAGCCACAGGGAGGAGGGAGCAAGCTTGTTTTCTGCTTCCCTGGAGACTAGGACGCAGAACAATGGCTTCAAACTACAAGAAAGGACTTATAAAGGAGACTTAGGCCACATAAGCAGGATTGGGAGAGGCATTCTGAATATTCAGTAGGCAACTCAGGACCCTTTTACACTGTCTGGAGAACAAGACCTATGAGGAGCGTCTTAAAGAGCTGGGCATGTTTATCCTGCAGAAGAGTAAAAGGAGACATGATCAGGGCCATGTATAAATATGTGAGAGGAAGCCACAGGGAGGAGGGAGCAAGCTTGTTTTCTGCTTCCTTGGAGACTAGGACGCAATGGAACAATGGCTTCAAACTACAAGAGAGGAGATTCCATCTGAACATGAGGAAGAACTTCCTGACTGTGAGAGCCGTTCAGCAGTGGAACTCTCTGCCCCGGAGTGTGGTGGAGGCTCCTTTTTTGGAAGCTTTTAAACAGAGGCTGGATGGCCATCTGTCGGGGTGATTTGAATGCAATATTCCTGCTTCTTGGCAGGGGGTTGGACTGGATGGCCTATGAGGTCGCTTCCAACTCTTTGATTCTATGATTTCATTTTCAAGAAATCAAGTTTTCTAAGATCTACAGAGACACTCACTGGAACGTCTCAGCAAGCGAGAGTCCAAAAGTGGCAGGCTCAAACCCAGAACCTCAGTCAATGGCTGATACCAAATGAGAAACTCCCTCCTGGGCACACAGAATTGGAAGGTGCAGAATAGACTGCGCTCCGGCACCACCAGATGCAGAGCCAACCTCAAGAAATGGGGCCACAAAGTGGAATGCACGACATGCGAGTGTGGAGAAGAGCAAACCACTGACCACCTGCTGCAATACAACCTGAGCACAATGGAGGACCTTCTTACAGCAACACCAGAGGCACTCCAAGGGGCCAGATACTGGTCAAAGGACATTTAATCAACTACCAAGCTTGCAAACTTTGTGTTTTGTTTGCTTGTTTGTTTTAATGCAATACAACTATTTGGTTCACTCCTGATACGTAAATAAACAAACCAATTTTGCTGCCACGACTCAATACCATGGAATCCTGGGAATTCCCAACACTCTTATCAGAAGAGATCTTGTAAAACGGCCACACCGATCATTCCATAAGAACTGGGCCATGGTAGATAAAAGTGACACAAAACCGGATTAATTCTACAGTGTAGATGCCCTCTTGGAAGCACTAAGGCTTTAAAGACACAGCTTCCATACCCTTGATGGAGAAGAGCTTCCCGAAAAGGCCATCCCAGGCGAGACCCACCTTCAGCCGCCAGAGTTCTGCCTCCGCATGGAAGAAGGAGTTCCAGCCCAACCACGTGGAAACAGACACTGCCTTCGCTCACTTCCGGAATCTAGGCATAGCCCGGTTACTGATTGGTTGAAAAGAAAATACGTCTCCCCCTCTTTTCAATTGGAAGATTGTCCGAGGCCACGCCCCAATCGAATGCAGAGTGAGCCTATCAGCGCCTTAGTCTGTTACAGGCCACGCCCCGGAACATAGAGATATGAAAATAGTAGAGAATCACATCCCGTTTGTTCCCTAATTGCCATTTGATGTCTTTTTCTCGCTTTTCAGAAATGCCCGCAATGCTTTCTGACCTTTGTTCCTTTTGGACTTCAGCTCCCATAATTCCTTAAAGCTGGCCAACATAGCCGGGCCTACTGGGAATTGAAGTTCTCCTTATTGAACGGCGGAGTTTTAGTAACCTCTGTCCCTTTAAGACGGTCTAAACAAGCTGATTGGTCCTCCGTCTTGGATTGAGGCACATAACAACGAATCAGGGGAGAGCTTTTTATTGTAGTGAACCAATAGGAAAACGGCACCGCCTCTTCACAAAGTTTGGTGTTTTGAAAGAATAAGTAGCGGAGTAGGAAGGTTGGGAGGGGTAAACGCGGGAGCACGTGATCCAAACCAACCAATTAGAAGCGAAGTAGGACACCAGTGCGAATGGAGGCGGGGTTGCTTGTCAAATAAGAGTCATGAAGGGGATCGCAACCAATGGGAAAGTGAGGCGGGACGTTTCGTGATACGGACCAATCAGAAGGAGGGAGATGTAGCGGTGGGCGGGGGTGAGAGAGTGACGAAGGGCGACGCAGAAAAGGGTGGGTTTGGCGCCTGCGCATTGAAGTCGATCAGCGGCCAGAGTTTGGGGGCGTGGCTGGATGTCACGAAGGCCGCGTCACGAAGAGTCTGCAACCAATAGGAGGAAGGGAAGACGGGAGGGGGGTGAGACGTCACCAATAGGCGAGCCGGGGCGGGGTTATCAGTCGTGTGGCCAATAGCGAGGCGAGAGGGGCGTGGCATCGCGTATTGCGTGGGGGAAAGGTGTGGAGAGGGGAGTGAGACATCACCAATAGGCGAGCTGGGGCGGGGCTATCAATGTGCGACCAATAGCGAGGTGAGAGGGGCGTGGCTTCGCTTGTGGGTGGGGAAAAGGCGGAGTCGAAGGGGTGAGACGTCACCAATAGGCAAGATGGGGCGTGGTTATCATTAGTATGGCCAATAGCGAGGCGGCAAAGGGGCGTGGCTTCGCGTGTGGGTGGGGAAAAGGCGAGGAGAGGTAGTAAGGTGGGGCGGGGTTATCATTAGTGTGGCCAATAGGGAGGCGAGAGGGGCGTGGCTTCGCGTGTGGGTGGGGAAAAAAGCGAGGAGAGGGGATGAGACGTCACCAATAACGTGAATAGGGGCGGGGCGATCAGTGGTGTGACCAATAGCGAGGCGAGAGGGGCATGGCTTCGCGTGTGGGTGGGGAAAAGCGAGGAGAGGGGATGAGACGTCACCAATAACGTGAATAGGGGCGGGGCGATCAGTGGTGTGACCAATAGCGAGGCGAGAGGGGCGTGGCTTCCCGTGTTGGGTGGGAGAAGCGATGAGAAGGGGTGAGACGTCACCAATGAGGAAGATGGGGCGTGGTTATGAGTAGTGTGGCCAATAGCGAGGCGGCAGAGGGGCGTGGCTTCACGTGTGGGTGGGGAAAAGGCGAGGAGAGAGGATGAGACGTCACCAGGAGTCGAAGTGGGGCGGGGCGATCCAGGAGAGAGAGGGGCGTGGCTTCGCGTGTGGGTGGGGAAAGGCGAGGAGAGGAGAATTGCGCGCCTGCGCGTTGAAGCTGAGCCTTTCCGGGGGCGTGGCTTCACGTCACGGCGGCGATGTCCCCCAATGGGAGCAAGCGGAGAGGCGGGACGGCGAGGGAGGCGACCAATCGGAAGGCGAGAGAGCGTGAGGGGGAGAAAGAGAGGCGAGTTGGCGCCTGCGCGTTGGTGGCAGTGGCCTAGCAGCGTCCCGTCACAAAAGGAAGCGGCCATCGCGGTGAGAGGAGAGAGAGAGAGAGAGAGTGTCTGCCTGCCTGCCGGCGAGGCTGGAGCGCGGCTGAGGGCAGGGAAGAAGGACGACGCCGCCTTCGCCGCCGAGGAGGAGGAGGAGGCGGCGGAAGAGGCGGCGGCGGAGGAGAAGGAGCCGGCCGGCCTCAAGGCTGGCGGGCGGTGGCGGCGGCAGCGGTGGCGGCGGTGGCGCGGGGGCGAGGCCTGTGCTGAGGGCCTGAGGCCTCCCTCGGCTCGCTCCCTTCGCGCCGCCGCCGCCGCCTCTCCCTCCTCCTCCTCCCCGCCTTCCTCACCGTCCCCTCACCGTCCCGCTCCTTCCTCTCTTCTCTCTCTCTCGCCCTCGCTCGCCATGGCCCAGCAGCAGGTGAGCAGCTCGCAGAAGGCGCTGATGCTGGAGCTGAAGGGCCTGCAGGAGGAGCCCGTCGAGGGGTTCCGCATCACCCTCGTCGACGAGTCCGACCTCTACAACTGGGAGGTGGCCATCTTCGGGCCCCCCAACACGCTCTACGAGGGAGGGTACTTCAAGGTGAGACACCCCCCAACACCAGCCCCGATAGGCCTCGGGACCTTCCCAACGTCCCCCCCCCCAGGGGTTTGGGGCTCCCACCATGCCTCAAACACTCTCTGCTTCACTCCAGAATATGCTCCACTCGCAGAGCTCAGGCGGTGTTGTATTTCAACTCCAGAAAATGCTCAGCTCGCAGAGGTCAGGCAGCATTGTATTTCAATTCCAGAAAATGCACCACTCACACAGCTCAGGCATTGTTGTATTTCGACAGAGCTCAGACAGTATTGTATTTCGACTCCAGAAAATGCTCCACTTGCATAGGTCAGGTGGTTTTGTATTTTGATTCCAGAAAATGCTCTACTCGCAGAGCTCAGGCTGTATTGTGTTTCGATTCCAGAAAATGCTCCACTCGCAGAGCTCAGGCAGTATTGTATTTCAACTCTCAGAGCTCAGGCAGTATTGTATTTGGACTCCAGAAAATGCTCCATTCGCAGAGCTCAGGCAATATTGTGTTTCAACTCCAGATAATGCTCCACTCGCAGAGCTCGGGCAGTATTGTATTTTGACTCCACATAATACTCCACTCGCAGAGCTAAGGCAGTATTGTATTTCGACTCCACTTGCAGAGCTCAGGCAACATTGTATTTCAACTCCAGAAAATGCTTAACGTGCAGAGCTCAGGCGGTATTGTATTTCGGCTCCAGAAAGTGCTCCACTCGAAGAGCTAAGGCAGTATTGTATTTAGATTCCACTCGCAGAGTTCAGGCAGCATTGTATTTTGACACCAGAAAATTCACCATTCACAGACCTCAGGCAGTGTTGTATTTTGACTCCAGAAAATGCTCCACTCGCAGAGCTCAGGCAGTATTGTATTTCGACTCCAGAAAATTCTCCACTCGCAGATCTCAGGCGGTGTTGTATTTCTGCTCCAGAAAATGCTCCACTTGCAGAGCTCAGGCGGTGTTGTATTTCGATTCCAGAAAATGCTCCACTCGCAGGAGCTCAGGTGGTGATGTATTTCGACTCCAGAAAATGCTCCACTTGCAGAGCTCAGGTGGTGTTGCATTTTGGCTCCACAAAATGCTCCACTTGCAGAGCTCAGGCGGTGTTGTGTTTCGACTCCAGAAAATGCTCCACTCGCAGAGCTCAGGCATTGTTGTATTTCAACTCCAGACAATGCACCACTCACAGATGTCAGGTGGTATTGTATTTCGACAACAGAAAATGCGCCACTCACAGAGCTCAGGCAGCATTGTATTTTGACTCCAAAAAATGCTCCACTCACAGAGGTCAGGCGGTGTTGTATGTCGACTCCAGAAAACGCTCCACTTGCGGAGCTCAGGTGGTGATGTATTTCGACTCCAGAAAATGCTCCACTTGCAGAGCTCAGGTGGTGTTGCATTTTGGCTCCACAAAATGCTCCACTTGCAGAGCTCAGGCGGTGTTGTGTTTCGACTCCAGAAAATGCTCCACTCGCCGAGCTCAGGCAGTGTTGTATTTCGACACCAGAAAATGCACCACTTGTAGAGCTCAGGTGGTATTGTATTTTGACTCTAGAAAATGCAGAGCTCAGGCGGTTTTGTATTTCAACTCCAAAAAATGCAGAGCTCAGGCGGTATTGTTTTTCGAATCCAGAAAATTCTCCACTCGTAGAGCTCAGGCAGTGTTGTGTTTCGACAACAGAAAATGCACCACTCGCAGAGCTCAGGTAGTATTGTGTTTCGACTCCAGATAATGCTCCACTCGCAGACCTCAGGCGGTGTTGTATTTCGACTGCAGAAAATTCTCCACTCGCAGAGCTCAGGCGGTATTGTGTTTTGTCTCCACTCACAGAGTTCAGGCAGTATTGTGTTTCGACTCCAGAAAATGCTCCACTCGCAGAGCTCAGGTGGTATTGTATTTCATCTACAGTAAATACACCACTCGCAGAGCTCAGGCGGTATTGTGTTTTGTCTCCACTCACAGAGTTCAGGCAGTATTGTGTTTCGACTCCAGAAAATGCTCCACTTGCAGAGCTCAGGCGGTGTTGTGTTTCGACTCCAGAAAATGCTCCACTCGCCGAGCTCAGGCAGTATTGTATTTTGATTCCAGAAAATGCACCACTCGTAGAGCTCAGGCAGCATTGTGTTTCGACAGCAGAAAATGCTCCACTCACAGAGATCAGGTGGTGTTTTATTTTGACTCCAAGAAATGCACCACTCACATAGCTTAGGCAGTATTGTATTTTGACTCCAGAAAATGCTCCACTCGCAGAGATCAGGCGGTATTGGATTTTGACTCCAGAAAATGCTCCACTCACAGAGCTCAGGCAGTATTGTATTTTGACTCCAGAAAATGCTCCACTCGCAGAGCTCAGGCGGTATTGTATTTCGACTCCAGAAAATGTACCACTCGCAGAGCTCAGGCAGAATTGTATTTCAACACCAGAAAATGCTCCACTTGCAGAGCTCAGGCAGTATTGTTTTTCGACTCCACATAATGCTCCACTCGCAGAGTTAAGGCAGTATCGTTTTTCAACTCCACTCGCAGAGTTCAGGCAGCATTGTTGAACTCGCAGAGTTCAGCAATGCTGCCTGAACTCCAGAAAATGCTCCACTCACAGAACTCAGGTGGTGTTGTATTTCGACTCCAGGAACTGCACCACTCACAGAGCTCAGGCGGTGTTGTATTTCGACTCCAGAAAATGCTCCACTCGCATAGCTCAGGCTGTGTTGTATTTTGATTCCAGAAAATTCACCACTCGCAGAGCTCAGGCAGTGTTGTATTTCGACAACAGAAAATGTTCCACTCGCAGAGCTCAGGCGGTGTTGTATTTCGATTCCAGAAAGTGCTCCACTCGCAGAGCTCAGGCAGTGTTGTATTTCGACTGCAGAAAATGCTCCACTTGCAGAGCTCAGGCGGTATTGTATTTCGACTCCAGAAAGTGCTCCACTCGCAGAGCTCAGGCGGTATTGTATTTCGATTCCAGAAAGTGCTCCACTCGCAGAGCTCAGGTGTTGTCATATTTCGACTCCACAAAATGCTCCACTTGCAGAGCTCAGGCGGTGTTGTATTTCAACTCCAGAAAATGCGCCACTCGCAGAGCTCAAGCGGTGTTGTATTTCAGTTCCAGAAAATGCACCACTCGCAGAGCTCAGACTGGGTTTTATTTCAACTCCAGAAAATGTGTCACTCACAGAGCTCAAGCGGTGTTGTATTTCAATTCCAGAAAATGCAGCACTCGCAGAGCTCAGACTGGGTTTTATTTCAACTCCAGAAAATGCTCCACTCGCAGAGTTCAGGCAGTATTGTATTTCAACTCCAGAAAATGCTCCCCTCTCAGAGCTCAGGCAGCATTGTATTTTGACTCCAGAAAATGCCTTGTTTCCTATCTTTTGCCCTCCTGCCAATATAGATTTCTACAGTATTGCTTTTCATCATCATAACAGAAACTGTTTTCGGTCAAGGGGGGGCCCAGAGTCCCTCAAAGCGCCTTGTCTCTCCCACTCACACTACACACACACACCTGTCTTCCTGCCAATGTGGGACCCAGATTCCCACAATATCTAGCTTTTCATGATCATAATGAGAAATGTTTTAGGTCAAGTCTTCTCCGCACACAATGTATACCTATGTATAGTCTCCATATAGACCTAGTTTACCACAGTATATGGCTTTTCATCATCATATTGGAGAAATGTTTTAGATCAATGGGAGACTCACAGGAGACACAACGTTCCCCCCTCTCCCTCCGGCGATATATGCATATGTATAGTCTTCCTTCCAATATGCGAGAGTCCATGACATGTGAGTGTCGAGAAGAGCGAACCACAGACTACTTACTACAATGCAGTATGTGTCCTGCCACAAGCACAATGGAGGACCTCTTCACACCAACACCAGAGGCACTCCAAGTGACCAGCTTCTGGTCAAAGGAAATCGAGTATAATGCCAAGCTTTTAACTTTGTTTGTGTTCAGTTGTGTTCAACAAATTTGCTTCTGACACAATAAATTGTTCCAGAAATGGCACCTTATCTACTTTAGTTTTTGAGGATCCAGGGCTGCTTCAGGTGAGAGCTTAGTTCTTGAATGACAAAGGGGGAAAGAACATTTCCAGATAAAGCATCACGAATTCTAGATGCTCAAGTCCCACTATATATACAATGTTGTAGGGTGAGCCACTGTAGAGTTATTATATGCAATGTCGTAGAGTGCATCTACACTGTAGAACTAATGTAGTTTGACACCACTTTAACTGCCACTGCAGTTTGCAACCACAAGCAACATCCATGTTTCCAGTGGCTTAGGTTTCATCTCCACTGTAGAATTAATGCAGTTGGGCCCCAATTTAATTGCCATAGCTGAATGCTGTGGAATCCTGGGAGTGGTTGTTTTAAGGTTTGTAGCCTTCTCTATAAAGACTGTTGGTGCCTCACCAAACTACAACTCACGGTTTTCCATAGCATTCAGCTATGGCAGTTAAAGTGGGGCCCAACTGCATTAATTCTACAGTGGAGATGAAACCTAAGCCACTGGAAACATGGATGTTGCTTGTGGTTGCAAACTGCAGTGGCAGTTAAAGTGGTGTCAAACTACATTAGTTCTACAGTGTAGATGCACTCTACGACATTGCATATAATAATTCTTACTTTAGAGGCACCTGTAGTTAAATAGTATTCTTTAAATAAAACTGGAAAAATATTGGGTTTTTGTTATGATTTTCAAATCTGGCTGCAGGTTCTGTTGAGAATGGAGAGCCAATTGTTCCCCCCTTTGAGTTGTTGCATTGGACAGCTCTGCAAACTGTGGGTTGTAAAAACTTTTTTAAAAATGTGTAGTCTGTGGGATCTGCATCCATAAATTCCACCATCCATGATTTGAATTTTTTTAAAAAAATAATAATTTCAGAAGACAAATTTAGATTTTGTCATTTTCAAGGATGCCATTTCATTACAATGTTGTGTATAGCGAGACTTGAGCATCCATGGATTTTGGTTCCCATGAATGGTCCTTGAACCAAACAGCTGGATGATATTTTTATCAGAATTTGGCTGTCTCCGTCAAAAAATAACTTGTGATTTCTTTTACCAAGCTTTCCCTTTGCAGTTTGCTTGGACCTTTTTATTTTTGTAATGTGGTTGAGTAAACAGTAAAGAAGAAGTGAAGTAAAAAATAAATTTCCAAAAAAGTATTCTTGTGACTGATACCCTCATCAAACAAAATATGTCCTCTCTAGGAATCTTCTAAATTCTCCTGATTTTGTGGTAGGTAGGATCCTGCCTGGAAGTCCCCATAGAATTGCCCTAAAGGAGCGAGCAATTTCCTAGAAAGGATAGTTCTCTAGGAATTTCCTAGTTTCTCCAGCATGTAATTTTTGCTGAAAGTCATTCATTTTAATAGTGTTTCCTGTTTCCATGGTAAGTTAAATCAGTATCTCCCCAGTAGATACGGGGATTGTACTATACTTCAATTCATGGACATAAAACACAAAAGTCCATCCAAAAGCACCACAAGAAACTGCATTGAAACACTAGTGTTTGCACCTAATCAAACCTGAGTAACAACTGAATTTACAAAGATTACAAATTTATGAAAGAACCGTATGCTCTTTTATTGTTTTACATAATACATGAAAAACAGCTGCAAGATTGGGGGAAAGTGTTTTTCATTGGAGAGTGTTATTGTTCATGGGCAAAATCCTGCAATTAGTCTGAGCTAAAGTAAACCCATTGAAATGGTGGGACTTGCTTATGTGTTTAATTACCATCGCACCATTCATTCAATTTATTTACTCCATTTGGCACTAACCAACAGGATTCAGATTATTTTTACCAGTTCAGTGAGTGAAGAATGCTAATACCTGGTGAGGTGTTTGACTCTTGGTTTATGTGTCCATGTACAGCAGTGGTGTGGTCTGTGGACCACCAGTGGTTCACAAGAACTAAAATATGGTCCATGGCCTCACAATTCCTACACCGTTGCAACAAGAGCAATTGATCTCATGAAACACTCTTATAGTTCCAAGGCTTATTGAATATAATTTTCTGTGGGCGAGCAGGTGTTGACTATTGGATGGCATATGTTCTGTATCAGAAACTATAGTTCCAAGGCTTATTCAATATAATTTTTTGCGGGCGAGCAGAACCGAATGGCATATGTTCTGTATCAGAAACTAGAGCTGATGGGATCTATCCAATACAATTTTCTGAATCAGTCCCCCAAATAACCAAACCAAATCTAAAGTTGACCAAAAACTGATTCGTAACTCTTTTGGTCCTAATATTGGAGAGTGGTTCCTGGCCAAAGTGGTCCCTTGTCAAAGAAAGGTTGGGAACCATTGATGGAGAGTCTGGAAAACGTATCACCTGGCGAAATGGGGTTCATATTGTACATTTATTTGAAGCTGACCAGCAACACTTGTGTAAACCTTGATCAGTTCCATTCATTGTCAAGAGGATTTTGCTATTGTTTTTTGAGGCGGTATAATCGTCCTTGGGGATGATCCCTTTACCAACTCTGTAAGTTTATTTCCCTGCTTCTCTTCCTCCCACTTCCTCTTTGTCTTCCTTTTATGGCTCACAAAATGGCCTCTTTCCAGTTTCCTCTAGTCTTGCCATCTGTGTTTCTGCCATCAGCTGAGTTACCTTCGTAAGAATCTCTTGGCAAGGCCGAGGCATCTGCCTCTCCATCTTATGCCTCCGTGTTCCCCATTGTCTTGATCCTGCGTCTTTAGCCTTGCTCTCCTGGGGCTGCTCCAGGTATGCAGAACTTCTTGAGATAGGGAGAACATCTGAAATGTCTTCCCATCCGCATCCACAACTTTTGGACTAATAGAATAACTACACATTCATTATTGGTTGTTGTCTCAAGTGCACTTCATTTATCTTGTATTTTCTGGAGGGGCACTTTAGTATCTCCATCAACATGAAAGAAGAAAAGGGGAGGGAAGGAATCGATGGGCACTTTTTAGTCGGATGAATTTGGCTTCTTCACTACCATGTAGTGCAGTTCAGTGCAGTTATTTATTTATTTATCGTGTCAGGGGCAACCAGACAATTGTATTACATTTCTAACAGAACAAAACAAACAGACAAAAAAACACAAAATTTGCAAGCTTGGTAGTTGATTAAAGGTCCTTTGACCAGTATCTGGCCACTTGGAGTGCCTCTGGTGTTGCTGCAAGAAGGTCCTCCATTGTGCATGTAGCAGGGCTCAGGTTGCATTGCAGCAGGTGGTCAGTGGTTTGCTCCTCTCCACACTCGCATGTCGAGGATTCCACTTTGTAGCCCCATTTCTTAAGATTGGCTCTGCATCTTGTGGTGCCAGAGCGCAGTCTGTTCAGCGCCTTCCAAGTCGCCCAGTCCTCTGTGTGCCCAGGGGGGAGTCTCTCATTTGGTATCAGCCATTGGTTGAGGTTCTGGGTTTGAGCCTGCCACTTTTGGCCTCTCGCTTGCTGAGGTGTTCCAGCGAGTGTCTCTGTAGATCTTAGAAAACTATTTCTTGATTTAAGTCATTGACGTGCTGGCTGATACCCAAACAAGGGATGAGCTGGAGATGTCTCTGCCTTGGTCCTTTCACTATTGGCTGCTACTTCCCGGCGGATGTCAGGTGGTGCAATACCGGCTAGCAGTGTAATTTCTCCAGTGGTGTAGGGCGCAGACACCCCGTGATAATGCGCATGTCTCATTAAGAGCCACATCTACTGTTTTAGTGTGGTGAGATGTGTTCCACACGGGGTATGCATACTCAGCAGCAGAGTAGCAAAGCGCAAGAGCAGATGTCTTCACTGTGTCTGTGTTCAGTGCAGTTAACATGCATTATTACACAACTCTGTGCTGATCTTACAATGTGGTTTCAAACTGCATTATATTGCAGTGTAGGTGGGGCCTTTGCTATTAGCGTGAACTTTTGTGCATTTCAGTCCACTTCTGCGGGTACTGTCCAAATGGCATCTGTTGAGAACTGAATTGAAATGCTTGAAAGCTGAGCTGAAATCAGTCAAGTCTTAAAGATACCTGTAAAATCCCCCGTTCCTCTTTTTCCATTTGTATACTGAACCATACTAAAATTAATGTGTATTTAAACTTCTTCCTTCAATTAAAACAGTGGTTCTCAACCTGGGGGTCGGGACCC
>NW_026845477.1:5747919-6065884 GCF_025583915.1 Anolis sagrei ordinatus | reverse complement strand
GTGGTCTATAGAGATTCCATCCATCTGACCAGGAGCCCCATCCCGCAGACCACAAATTTTGAATGCGTTCACCTGAGGGTGGGTGACCGGGACAGAATAGGGATTCTGTTAGTGTACCGTCCACCTCGCTGCACTACAGTCTCCCTACCTGAGCTAGCGGGGGTGGTCTCGAGCCTGGCGTTGGAGTCTCAACGGCTTCTTGTGCTGGGGACTTCAATATCCATGCCGAGGCGACCCTCACAGGAGCGGCTCAGGACTTCATGTCCGCCATGGCAACCATGGGGCTGTCCCAACAAATATCTGGCCCCACCCACTGTGCTGGACACACATTGGACTTGGTTTTCTGTCAGGGATGGGAGCAGGGTGGCGGTGTGGAGGAGTTGGCTATCTCTCCGTTGCCGTGGACCGACCACTTCCTGATTAGATTTAGACTCACTGTGCCCCCTAACCTCCGCAGGGGTGGAGGACCCATTAAGATGGTCCGCCCCAGGAGACTAATGGATCCGAATGGATTCCTGAAGGCTCTTGGGGAGTTTCCCGCCACCTCGGTAGGTGCTCATGTCGAGGCCTTAGTCGCTCTCTGGAATGGGGAGATGACTAGGGCAATTGACATGATCGCTCCGGAACGGCCCCTCTCAAGTAGCCGAGCTAAACCAGCTCCTTGGTTTACTGAGGAGCTGGCAGTGATGAAGCGAAGGAAGAGGGAACTAGAGAGCGTGTGGCGCTTCGGATCCAAGCGAGCCAAACCGAACACGGTTTGTGTCCTTTTTAAGGGCATATGCCGCGGCAATAAAAGCCGCAAAGAAAACTTTCTTTGCGGCCACTATTGCGTCTGCAAAAAACCGTCCGGCGGAGTTGTTTCGGATTGTCAGAGGTCTTTTAACTCCCCCTACTGCAGGTGGGAGCCCTGACAACTCGGACACACGCTGTGAAGCATTTGCTCGGTTCTTTGCAGACAAAGTCGCTTTGATCCGTTCTGGGCTGGACGCCGCATTAAATGCAGTCTCTGGGGATGTGACACAAGCACCTGCTTGTCCGATTTTGTTGGATTCTTTTCAGTTTGTGAAACCCGAGGATGTGGACAAGATACTTGGAGGAATGAGACCCACCACGTCCATCCTAGACCCCTGCCCATCCTGGCTTCTGAAGGAGGCCAGAGGGGGATTGGCCGAGTGGGTAACGGTGGTGGTTAATGCCTCCCTCCGGGAAGGCAAGATTCCAGCGAGCCTAAAACAGGCTATTATAAAGCCGCTGTTGAAGAAACCATCACTAGACCCCACTAATTTGGACAACTTTCGGCCTGTTTCCAATCTTCCCTTCTTGGGCAAAGTCATGGAAAGCGTGGTGGCCTCACAACTCCAGGTATTCTTGAGAGACACGGATATTCTGGATCTGGCACAGTCTGGTTTCAGACCGGGACATGGTACCGAGACGGTCTTGGTCGCCTTAGTGGATGATCTGCGCCGGGAGCTAGACAGGGGGAGTGTGTCCCTGTTGGTGCTCCTGGACCTCTCAGCGGCCTTCGATACCGTCGACCACGGTATTCTTCTGGGGCGCCTTGCAGAGATGGGTCTCGGGGGCACTGCTCTGCAGTGGCTCCGATCGTTTCTGGAGGGTCGTACCCAGAAGGTGTTATGGGGGGACTCCTGTTCAGCGCCACGGCCGTTGACCTGTGGCGTTCCTCAGGGTTCCATCTTGTCCCCCCTGCTGTTTAACATCTACATGAAGCCGCTGGGTGAGATCATCCGGAGTTTCGGAGTGCGGTGTCACCTGTACGCAGATGACGTCCAACTCTGTCACTCCTTTCCACCTGCTACTAAGGAGGCTGTCGAAGTCCTGAACCGGTGCCTGGCCGCTGTAATGGTCTGGATGAGGGCGAACAAACTGAAATTAAATCCAGACAAGACAGAGGTACTCCTGGTCAGTCGCAAGGCCGAACAGGGTATAGGGTTACAGCCTGTGCTGGACGGGGTCGCACTCCCCTTGAAGGCGCAGGTTCGCAGCTTGGGTGTGACCCTGGATTCATCGCTGAGCCTGGAGCCCCAGGTTTCGGCGGTGACCAGGGGAGCATTTGCACAGCTTAGGCTCGTGCGCCAGCTGCGCCCGTATCTTGGGAAGTCTGACTTGGCCACGGTGGTACACGCTCTGGTCACATCCCGCCTTGACTACTGCAACGCTCTCTACGTGGGGCTGCCCTTGAAGACGGCCCGGAAGCTTCAGCTAGTCCAACGCGCGGCAGCCATGTTATTAACAGGAGCAGGACGCAGAGAGCGTACTACGCCCCTGCTGTCCCAGCTCCACTGGCTGCCGATCTGCTACCGGGCCCAATTTAAGGTGTTGGTGTTAGCCTACAAAGCCCTAAACGGTTCCGGCCCAAAATACCTTGCAGACCGCATCTCGGCCTATGAGCCCACGAGGGCCTTGAGATCTTCCGGGGAGGCTCTTCTCTCGGTCCCGCCTGCCTCGCAGGCACGTCTGGCGGGGACGAGAGAGAGGGCCTTCTCGGTGGTGGCCCCCCGGCTGTGGAACACCCTCCCGACTGAGGTTAGACAGGCGCCCTCCTTAATGGCCTTTCGTAGGAGCCTGAAAACTTGGCTCTGCGAGCAGGCCTTCAACTAGTGTATCTGTGGAAAGACGTTAGGACGGACTATGACTACGAATTTGGCTATGACCCCAGGACTAGACGAAGCGGATTTTTAATATAAGTATATGTCGTAGTAGTAGTAGAGTGTTGTTGTGCTGTCTTGATTCATTGTAAATTGTCTTTTCTATGTTTTTGTACACCGCCGCGAGTCGCCCATTAGGGCTGAGAGCGGCGGTTAACAAGTGCAAGTAATAAATAAATAAATAAATAAATTTGTGCCAAATTTGGTCCAGTGAATGAAAATACATCCTGCATATCAGATATTTAGATTACGATTCATAACAGTAGCAAAATAGTAGTTGTGAAGTAGCAACAAAAATATTATGGTTGGGGGTCACCACAACATGAGGGACTATATTAAGGGGTCACAGCATTAGAAAGGTTGAGAACCACTGAATTAAAAGTTACCTTTATTTTCTCATCATTCTGCCCCCTCTTCTCCCTCTCCCATCTTCACCCTTTCCTTTTCCAAGACTTGGAAGGAAATATACATCTATGTGTGGCTGTGCAAATAGTGTTTAGAAAAGAGAGAATGGATTTCTCTTCCTTTACGTGCTTTCCATGTCAAAACTTTAGCATGGCAGACCATTGGTGTGACCTCTTTTGCTGGAGAAAGAAAGGCTTGGCCTCTGACCCTCGTGTGCTCCAGTGTTTCTGATGTCCAGACCTTTACCCTCTGTTCCTTCTTTTCCTTTGTTTCTTCTAGACTGCTCTTTATAAGGTCACATTGTACTTAGGTCAACCTCCAGGCAAGAGACAAAAGAGCGTGTCCTGTCTTTGTCTTCCTTAGACTACTGTCAACTGTGAAATTGTGACTAGAGTTGAATCTTAACAGAGTCTTGGCTGGTGTTTTTCAGAACCAGGGAGCAATTTAAAAGGGTTAATAAAGTAAAATCCACTTTTGCCTATTTTGTTGGAAGTAGCTCTGTGTATATTTGGTAGAATTAACCTTGTGGGAAATCAGACAGGCAGGTATTGCCTACAGCTATTTTATGTTGTTCTTCAGCATTTTTGATCATATTATTCAGCAGACTGCTTTTCAAAGATCGCTCCATTTGGTTCCATTTGAGTTGTGCAATAATCCATGTATCAGATGTTCATGAGCATGTCGGTGACCTGAGATCACCTTTGGGGGAGCGTTTAAACATCCTGCTCCTTTAGCCAATAGAATGCATTTGTGTGTTGTGAATGCAGCTGTTAAGTTGGAAGGACTATCTTTTGTACTATTCTCTCTCGAACGTGAGTTTTAAAAGATATTTATTAAAATCTGTATTTTGAAATGTATGGATAACTTGCATTCAAGTGCTTTAAGTCCAGAAGAATACGGAACAGATCAGATGCAGCATCTGCAGTTAAACTATTGAAAATGTGTTTTCACACTTTGGTCACAAATGCTGAAACTGAAATACCATTATTCCACTGAGCATGTACTAGTTTCTGTTTGGCATTCATACTTTGTTGTAGTACAGCTGTTAAATACTAGACAAAAGTAGTTTCAGTAGGGCACCAAAAATGCAAACTATTAATAGTACCACCTCTTACTAGCTTGTTGCAGAGTGTGAAAACAATTCAGTTACTGCCATTGTGTGTAGTGTGCCATTATACGCAAGATATTAATGTCTCCAGTGGGATTCTGGTCAAGGGACTAGTCATACTTCTCTAACTTACACTTTGAAACTCAGAATTCCCTTTTGCAACTGGGACTGTTCTCACGTGTAGTATGAGCACATGCTTGTTTACCCAGAAACAATTCTTATTGAGGCGAATAGGATTTAATCTTATTAAATATGTTTCTGACTGAGACAAAACTGTACCATTCAATTAAATCCCTTTTCTCCATTTTGAAGATGTCTCTTGCACTGAACTACCTGCACTATCTGTGTTACCAATGAACATTTTGTTCTTTTAGCTGAAGCAGAATATGAAAACAAGCACAAGGAATATTTTGTTCTTCAGGCATTGCGGCCTCCGGAGTTTATAATCCCTAACCTTTGTTCATGGGAGGCATAGGCCAAAATATCTAGTAGGCCAAAGGCCTCCACACGCCCCACTGAAGAGGCACACTTTTCTAAATCTTAGTGGCATGTTTGTACAACATGTTTGCATAATAATGGCAATGACGAAATGGATCATGGAAGGCTGTAGAACCTGTTGACAAATGTGTGGCTTTGTAATTGGCCCCTGTACCTTGTCAGTACTGTAGCCCCTCCTTATCCACAGTTTCATTTCCTGCAGTTCCATTTACCCATGGTTAGTCATGGAAAATACCAAAAACAAATAATTCCTTAGTTGTAGATTGATTCCAAGTAATATGATGAAATCTTGTGCCACTTTGCCCCTCTTTATCCAGTGTTTATATGTTACCCATCTGTTAGTCACTAAGGTCACAGGTATGCATGGAAGTATGGGATTTATTTTATTTATTTGTCGTGTCAGGGCAACCAGTCAATTTTATTACATTTCTAACAGAACAAACAAACAAACAGACAAAATACAAAATTTGCAAATTTGGTAGTTGATTAAATGTCCTTTGACCAGTAGCTGGCCACTTGGAGTGCCTCTGGTGTTGCTGCAAGAAGGTCCTCCATTGTGCATGTGGCAGGGCTCAGGTTGCATTGCAGCAGGTGTTTGCTCCTCTCCACACTCGCATGTCGTGGATTCCACTTTGTAGCCCCATTTCTTGAGGTTGGCTCTGCATCTTGTGGTGCCAGAGCGCAGTCTGTTCAGTGCCTTCCAAGTCGCCCAGTCTTCTGTGTGCCCAGGGAGGAGTCTCTCATTTGGTATCAGCCATTGGTTGAGGTTCTGGGTTTGAGCCTGCCACTTTTGGACTCTCGCTTGCTGAGGTGTTCCAGCGAGTGTCTCTGTAGATCTTATAAAACTATTTCTAGATTTAAGTCGTTGACGTGCTGGCTGATACCCAAACAGGGGATGAGCTGGAGATGTCTCTGCCTTGGTCCTTTCACTATTGGCTGCTACTTCCCGACGGATGTCAGGTGGTGCAATACCGGCTAAGCAGTGTAATATATATAGATATAGATATATATAGATATAGATATATAGATACACATACACACATAGAGAGAGAGAGAGAGATCAGTATCATCCGCAGTTTCAGGCATCCATGGGGGTTCTTGGAAAATAATCTCCAAGAGCCCCCCCCCCCCACACACACACACACACTATATTGAAATTTAACTGAATGTTTCATTTAATCAATATAAAAAGAAGAGGAAGAAGAATTAAAACTGGAAACATGCGCACCTTTCAGATTAGCATGAGCTTCAGTGGCTATAAACTCACTTCTTCAGATGCAGTGCAGAGTGATGATGCATAAGACACTGCATCTGGAGAAGTGGGTTTACATATCCACTGAAGTTTATGTTAAAATAAAAAGCAGTTAGTCTGAAAAGTATTTCCACATTCCCTTTTCTTTGTTTTTATGCTGCAGAAGGTTACCATGACTACTTCTTTCAAAAAATAGTAAATGTCAATAACTTGTTTTAAAAAACATAGTTTCTGGAAAAGTGAGGATGAGACTACATCCTTTGCGTCTTAGATTCTGGATATGAGCAAACATTTGGAAACCAAGACCTCTCATCAAATATAGTAGCTTGTGTAAGTTATTCCACCATACTTACCGTATATGCTTGAGTATAAGCTGATCGAATATAAGCCGAAGCACCTAATTTTACCACAAAACCTGGGAAAATGTATTGATTGACTCAAGAGGGTGGGAAATGCAGCAGCTACTGGTAAATTTCAAAATAAAAACAGATACCAATAAAATTACATGAATTGTGGCATCAGTAGGTTGAGTGTTTTTGAATACTTACATAAAACTGTAATTTAAGATAAGACTACAACTCTGATTAAGCCATTATTCTAACCTTCAATATAAATGTGCTTATGTACCCTTCCAATAATAATAGAGTAAAATAATAAATGTAATAAATAATAATAATAGAGTAAAATAATGGAAATATCACAATAACAGTAATAATAGAGTAAAATAGTGTAATAATAATAACAATAATAGAGTAAAATGATAAATGTAATAACATATTGTCAAAGACTTTCATGACCGGAATCACTGGGTTGTTGTAGATTTTTCGGGCTGTATGGCCATGTTCTGGAAGCATTCTCTCCTGATGTTTTGCCTGCATCTGTATCAAGTGTCCTCAGAGGTTGTGAGGTTGCTTGCCACAGATGCAGGCGAAACATCAGGAGAGAATGCTTCTAGAACATGGCCATACAGCCTGAAAAACTTACAACCCAAATGTAATATCAATCATAAATAAAAGTAATAATAGAGTAAAATAATGTAAATGTAATAATAATAAATAATAGAGTAAAATAATAAATAATAATAACAGTAGAAGAATAAATAACAACTTGAGTATCAGTCTTAAAGGGGGCTGAAAACTCAGCTTATACTCGAGTATATACGGTACTTGGTTGCATTTCTCACATGTATTAAACAAAATAAGTAAACTATGCTACTTGGCAGCACCAGTAAGAATACCAGAGAGATAAGGAGCAAGTTGTTATGCAGTAAAGAGACAAAGATACAAGGAGAAAAGAACTCACACGTGATGCTCTGCAAAACTGAGAGCATGGAAAAGAGGAGTCGTTTTTAAAACGCTATTAAAAATGTAAACCATTAAAACTGTTCAAAACTACACCTTCTACAATCCTTCTGATGACTGAAATCAGTTTCTATGATTTTAGCTATTCACACCAATAGCTAAACAGACCTATTTATGCATAAGGAGTATTTATCTCTCTAAATGCTCACTACTAAGGAGTAGTGGGAAAAGTCCATCTCTGTGCCTGATCTTGCGCCAAAGCACCGAGACTTTGGTGCGGCTGGCTGGGTGTCAGCTGCATTAAGTTCACTACTGACCGAAAGGTCGTGAGTTCAAAGCCAGCCTGAGTCAGAGTGAGCTTCTGACCAAATTTGTGTAGCTTGTTGTCGACCTTTGCAGCCCGAAAGACAGTTGCATCTGTCAAGTAGGAAATTTAGGTACCACTTTGTGGGGAGGCTAATTTAACTAATTTACGAGGCCATAAAGATCAGCAAGCATGCAGGGAATGAGGAAGTACTTCATCAGTGTCGCAGATGGACGGTGAAGCGACAGCTCCCCAGGTGGCCAGAAAAAGTTGGAATATTAAATAGCCTCTGGCTGTCTGTTTATATGTGTTGTGTGTCTAAGGCATTGAATGTTTGCCTGTATATGTACATTGTAATCCACCCTGAGTCCCCTGCGGGGTGAGAAGGGCGGAATATAAATAATGTAAATAAATAAATCTGCCATTTTCCCGCAAGCCTTTGACCAGCCTCTCTTGAAGAGGCCATGTTTTGATTCACAGATGTTATGAAATTATATTGTATATTCATTTGTGGGACCTGCAAATTATTCTCACTTTACAATGTGAAATCATTCCTATTCAGCATGGTCCTTTTTCTGTTATACTCATACCAGATTTCATGTACACAAGTACACAAGATCAATATCATCACATTTGTAGTGTATTGTGTAAATGACTTACGCTTTGAAGTGTGTCTTCACAGAGCATCCTTTTATCTTCCCTGAATCTTTGCGCTCAGATTTCTCAGTATAACCTAGATTTGTGGGGGAAACCTCTCAAGTCTACACACCTTATATATTTTTGTTACATTATTGATTATAAAGTTCTTGTTATACCTAATAAACAGGTCAGTGAAACAGGAAATGTGCATAATTTTTGTGTCTCTTTCAGGTAAGAGACAAGGCCCATTTCAGCTTAATGGCATCTCTTTCACGAATGTCTATTTCTTTCTTCTATTCTTTAGGAATATAGGAACTCTCATCTCCTGACCTTAAAATTCTTTCAGCATGCTTTGGTGAAGGGATTGTCCAGAAATGTTTTTTGAACTCCAGATGCATTGCAACAATTCTAGGATATTACACAGAATTGTTGGTTTGTGATAACAGCCAGCTTAACCTCACATGGCTTCTATTTTTGGATCAAGTTAAGCTTGTTTTGCCCCAGACGTGACACACTGTCTTAACTGTGGTTGATGGGAGAAAGGGGGCATAGCTAAAATTCATAATTGTATACGTTGAGGTAGCTTGGTGGACTGCTGTTGACCTAAATCAGAAGGAGAATGTAAACTATATTCCTCACAGTGCATGCTTGGCTTTCTTTTTTGGCAAGTTTTGTACTTACTTTAGGTGATCCTTCGTAGCCCGAGGGTGATGGTCCTCAAAGTGTAGTACCTTAGTGGTGGGTCTGTAGGTGGTTGTGGAGACCTATTCTTGATCTGCATGTTCTTCTGCAGTGAGGACATTGGTTTCCAAATGAAAGGCAGTCCCGGTCAGGGTTGGCTTGATGCGCCCTTTGTAGCCCAAGGGCGATGGTCCTCAAAGTGTCGTATCTTAGTGGTAGGTCTGTAGGTGATTGTGGAGACCTATTCTTGATCTGCATGTTCTTCCACAGTGAGGACATTGGTTTCCAGTCGAAAGGCAGTCCCGGTCAGGGTTTATTTATTTACAGTATTTGTATACTGCTTTTCTCACCCCGAGGGGGACTCATGGTTGGCTTGATGCACCTTCCCCTTGCCCATTTCTCCCTTTCGCCCTCTATCCATGCCTTTTCGAATTCTGCAGCACTGCTGGTCACAGCTAACCTCCAGTTAGAGCACTGAAGGACCAGGGCTTCCCAGTTCTCAGTGTCTATGCCACAGTTTTCAAGGTTGGCATTAAACCCACTTTTAAATCTCTTTTTCCTGTCCACCAAAATTACGTTTTTCATTCTTGAGTTGAGAGTATGGCAACTGCTTTGGGAGATGCTAATCAGGCATTCGGACAACATGGCCAGCTCAGCAGAGTTGATGGCATAGGAGTTGAATGTGACATCTGTAGGCAGTCACGTTTTGCAGGTGTATAGCAGGGTTGGGGGGACAATCTATATAAATAAAAATGTAATGTTCGTTTGTGGGATTAACATAACGCACTGGACAAATTGACACCAAATTTGGACACAATACACCTATGAGGCCAAAGAGTGGCCATCACTCATAAAAACACTGAAAAACACAGGAGAAGAGGCTTAAAAAGCAAAAAATAAAATAAAATAATACATTACAACGCATGCACAAAACCACATATACACACAAACACATATATATACACAAATATATATACACATATATGCATATATATATATACACACAAAACACATATACTCAGAAAGGGGGAAGGAAGGAGGGAGGGAGAGAAAGAGGGAAAGAAGGAAGAAAAGAGAAGGAAGGAAAGAAAGGTAGAGAAGGAAGAAAGGAGAGAAGGAAATAAAAAGTGAAATAAGGAAGGAAAGAGAGACAAGGAAGGAAGGAGAGAAGGAATGAAAGAGGGAAGGAAGGAAGAAAAGAGACAAGGAAGGATGGAACCAAAGAGTAAAGAAAGGGAGGAAAGAAGCAGGTAGAGAAGGAAGAAAGTAGAAGGGAAAGAAAAAGAGGGAAGGAAGGAGAGAAAGAGGGAGGGAAGGTTGGCCACAGCAATGCGTGGCGGGTACAGCTAGTGGCTTTATAAACAAGCACCTTAATATTCCTATGATGTCCCGGTCCTCAAACACTCTCTGCTTCATTTGGAAAAATGCTGCACTCGCAGAGCTCAGGTGGTGTTGTATTTCAGTGTGAATGTTGACTTTTGTGGAGAGGTGGCTGCCAAGGGAGCGGAAATGGTCGACAGTTTCTAATGTTACACCATTAAGCTGTACTTCTGGCATTGCTTTTCTTTTTCTTTTCTTTTTTTTGTATGTATTTTCAGAAATACCTTTTCCCAATTCCTGTTTGTTATTCGTTGAGGATGCGCATGATTTTGATTGGCAAGTATAAAGAAAGCAGCTCTTTATTCAGTCGTGAAAAGCATTTTTCCTTGGTGAGTGGGTTGGTAAATTTAACATTCTAAAAGTCAGAGCATTTCTTGCAGAAATGGAAAATCCAGATTTATATTTCCCTGGGACAGTGTGTTGGTGAAGACAGAAGAGATCCATAAACCCTTGGTTGGATAATCTCATTCTTCTCTTTTTATATCTGTGTGACCTTCTCTGTCAGAAGCCACCCTCGTACTTTTGAAACTAGATCTATCCTCTAAGTCAGAAATTATTATTATTATTATTATTATTATTATTATTATTATTATGCATTTTAGAGTATTCATATCAGGCCCAACATGAAGGCTATTCTCCAGTATGGACCCTTACAGAAATTGTTCTGACGTCCCTGAATTAATCAATAATGGAAGTTTATAATCAGCAGTTTTGAACTGATGTACCTTTTAAAGAAATGGCAGGTCTCAGCGGTGTCATGTCAGAGCCTGAATCTTCCTTAAATCCTTCCAGTTATTTACAGAAGTACTTGGAATGGGTGTGTATGTGTTCTGAAAGGGCTTGGGAAATAGTTTGGTAATGACTGAACTCTTCCAGGAGAATGTGTTGTGCAAGCTGGAGGACTTTGTTCTAGAGATCAGCTTGCCAAGAGGCCTTAATAGAGCCTCATCTTGTTGGTCCTACCCAGGCTACAATGAGCCAGTTTTTTTTAAAGGTATTCAGAATTTTGCCTTGATGCTAAATGAGGCTTCTGCCAGCTGATTTGAGGAATTCTAATCTATTTAAGGCCTTGCCATCTGTGGTTGCCATTTCCATTTGGTTTTGTTATCAGGCCCCCCATTTATTGCGTCCCCATTTGTTGGTTGGCCATGACTGTAATGCCTTCGTTCCATAAAATTGCCACATTCTTCCTGTAAACATTTATTGCTTTTGCACATCAACATTAACTAACCACTGTAATGCACTAAAAGACCTGTATCATCTAACCCAGCCCTTTGAAAATTTAGGGCACAGGACATGATTTGCACCTTTCTGGAAACAATTATACTGGGGGTCCTCAAATTAAGGCCCGTGGGCTGAATATGGTCCTCCAAGGTCATTACCCGACCCTCGCTTAGGGTCAACTTAAATCTAAAACTACTTGAAAGCACACAACAACAACCATATCTCATCAGCCAAAAGCAGGCCCACACTTTCCACTGAAATACTACTAAGTTTATATTTGTTAAAATTGTTCTTCATTTTAATTATCGTACTGTTTTTAGGTGTTTTTTGAACTACAAATAAGATGTGCAGTGTGCATAGGAATTAATTCATTTTTTTTTTCAAATTATAATTTGGCCCTCCAACAATTTGAGAGACTGGGACCTGACTCTCTGTTTTAAAAGTTTGAGGACCCCTGAATTATACACTCTTCCTCTGCCACAACCATATACCATATATACTCGAGTATAAGCCGACCCAGATACCTAATTTTACCACAAAAAACTGGGAAAACAGATTGACTCGAGTATAAGCCGAGGGGTAGGAAATGCAGCAGCTACTGGTCAATTTCAAAATATAAATAGATACCAATAAAATGACATTCATCGAGGCATCAGAAGCTTAAATGTTTTTGAATATTTACGTAAAACTGTAATTTAAGATAAGACTGTACAACTCTGATTAAACGATTATTCTAACCTTCTTCAATGGAAATGTGCTTATGTAATAAATGGAATAATAAGAATAATAAAGTAAAATAATAAATGTAATAATAATAAAAGTACAATGATAAATGTAGTAACAACAACAGAATTCAATAATAAATAATCTTGACTCAAGTATAAGCCGAGAGGGACTTTTTCAGCCTAAAAAGGGGGCTGAAAAACTAGGCTTATACTTGAGTATATACAGTAAATATGCTTTATACAGGAGTCCTTCATATCACTATAATGCATAAGGAGTGGGATTATAACCACAAATTTTCATGGTAAAATAAAAACCTGCAGCCACATTTCCTTTGTTTACTCCTCCATTTTTTATCTACTGTCCCTCAGTCTTTGGAACAGAGTCCTGTTCCTCTTCTTTCTGAAGAGCCTTGGAGCAAGGGATGCAAATCCAAGCTGGTATCATTAGCATGAGATACTGTAAACAAATCCCTGCCTTTGAATTGGTGAAGTTTTCTAATGGCGTTGAAAACATTTACATTTGCAAAAGATTTTCATGCAAATATAGTTTTAGCCATTATCCATGGTTTCACTTTCCCAGTTCAAAATATGATTTTCCACCCAGATATATTTGTGTGCCTCTCTAAGTCTTCCATCATGATTCTGTGGTATTCTTCCTGGCCAAGAATAGTCAAAACATAGGGTTTACTATTATCCATCGTTTCAGGTATCCACAGAGGGTGTCTTGGAGATTATACCCTGTGGATACAACGGCCATACTGCAGTTGCTGACATTGCATGGCTTCTAAAAATCAAGAGCATGAGATGGTGGTGTGCATCTTTTTGGTCAATCGACCAATTCTCCTGTTCTTGTTGTGTGCATAACAACAGAAAAATCCAGTTTTGTTCCGAGAGATTTTGGACAAATTGTATAGATGTGAAAAGTTGTTTGGTCTTATTCTCATGTTGGAAACAAGTAAGCCTGATACAGCAATCCAAAATGCAGACTACGAAGATTTATTAATTAGGTCAACTAATGAACTCAACATATTTAGTGCAATTTTAGAGTTGAGAGGTTTACTCCTGGGCCAACAAGGCTATCCCTGGATGTATATATCTCTTGTATTTGAAGATATTGAAATTGGCTACAACAGAACAGTCCTGGAGGGAGCAAATTAGATGCATTTTACCTTTTAGAATACCTAACCTGATTTCCAGGTATGTTAGTACATGGGTTTCTTGAGAAACTCTCTCTGTTCTGACTGCAGAGTGGCTTTTAGCCTCAAACACGGCAAATGTAGCCGCGATCCCAAAACAAATCTTTCTACCTTTGTTGTTCATTCGTTCAGTCGTCTCCGACTACTCGTGACCTCATGGACCAGCCCACGCCAGAGCTCCCTGACGGCCGTCACCACCCCCAGCTCCTTTAAGGTCAGTCCAGTCACTTCAAGGATGCCATCCATCCATCTTGCCCTTGGTCGGCCCCTCTTCCTTTTACCTTCCACTTTCCCAGCATCATTGTCTTCTCTAGGCTTTGCTGTCTCCTCATGATGTGGCCAATGGACTTCAACTTTGTCTCTTTCTACCTACTAATGAGATTTTTTTATTAATATTTTTAGCTATTTGTGTTCCTAGCTGCTATTTAACTGGCAAGGTGCTTGCCTTCTCCTGGCATACAAGATAATTCTAAACAAGATGATCCTAAACAACAACTTTTAACATCTCAGGGAAAGTGGTGCAGTTACGTTTTCCCTCTGATATGATTTTAACATTATTGCTGACAAAGGAGCCTATGTGGTTCTTGTGTAAAGTGTATTATACCGTTCATTGGGGTAATAAAAACATCACCATAAAATGTATTTTGAATTTTGTGGTTTGGCAAACCCTGCTTATTGTTACGTGCCTTGAAGTCATTCCTGACTTATAGAGACACTAATGTAAATCTATTACAGGGTTTTCTTGGCAAGATTTGTTCAAGGAGAGATGGAAGTTTTCATTGCTTTCCTCTGAGGTTGAAAGAATGTGACTTGCCCAAAGAAACCCATCGGATTCTATGACTAAGGGGGGATTTGAGGTTTCGCCTGAGTCTCGCCTGAATTTTTAATCTGTTTCTACCCAATTTTCTTTTATCCATTACATGTACCTCGCCCATGTTACCGTGACTGTGTTTACTGTGGTTATTGTAATTTTATATTGCTATGTTGTCTTTTGTTTTATGTAATTGCATTATTATTGCTTATTATTTGCATTTTCGGTTTTGTTTTATCTCATGTAATTGTTGTTTTGGGCTTGGCCTCATGTAAGCCGCACCGAGTCCCCATCGAGGAGATGGAGCGGGGTACAAATAAAGTTGTTTATTATTATTATTATTATTATTATTATTATTATTATTATTATTTGAATCATTATTTGAATCATTATTTGAATCCTCATTTCCAGAGCTATACTCCAACATTCAAACCACTGCACTATGCTGTCTCAAAACCCAAAAAATTCTGGAAATCTTCAACAGAACATTTATGATACATTTTGCCCTTGCTTCCAATGTCTTGGAAAATATATGTGGGACTTTCAGAGTGGCAAAACTGCTTACACCCTTGCCTCTCCCCAGATTGTTACCAATTAGTCCATGTGCAGATCAGATCTTTCTTTTGACACTACCTTACACTTTATCTGAATAGCATTTCATGCCGTTCTGTATTGTTTACTCTTCTAGCAACTGAGGTCTTTAAAGGGCCGAGCCACAGAGCTCTCTCAGCTCTGCTGCCTTTTGCAGTCTCCTTTCAATTGAAAATACTGCCTGGATCTCACGTCTTCTAGATAGAGAGCATGCACTCTTTTTTCTGAGCTTCCAGAAAGCTCATGCTTTGCTTCCTCAATGTGAAGTGCTTGGTTAGTGAAATTGGGTCTGTACCATGGCAGCTGTTGGGCAAATACAGCAGGGAATAGAAGTCCCTCTTCTGATGGCGGCAGAGCTAAATTGGGGCTCTGGCGGGTAGAATCCTCACTGTCGATCCTGCCACGTTTAGCCAGGAAATTAGTTGGGGGAGGCGGAAAAGAGCTGCCTCTTTCCTAGAAGCCGTTCCTGGTCGCCACAGGAGATTAGGTTGTTGGGCAGCCTGCCAGGTTGCTCCTGCTGTAGTCTCTCATCAACCATGGCTTGAATAGGCTTCCCCATTTCTGACCTTGGCAAATTAGAGAAAGAGCATTAAGGGCCCCTGTACCATCAATACTGTCTCCTAAAACCCTTAATCCTGGCTAGTGTGTTTGTTTTCGAAGAGGACCCAGAGTTCTCTTTAGGCATATACAGTTCTTGACCCAGATAGTATCTTGCACAAGGGGACAAAGCGTTGGTGTTCCAAGTTGCTAAATATGCAGAGTATAGCAGTGAGCAGTCCTTGGAAAGGATCAGAATCTTGCGGCATCTTAAAATCCAGCACTTCTCTTCTTAGTTTTGTGAATTATGACACCATTAAGTGTGTGTTTTTAGAGGCGTCTGTTTCATAGCAATTGGCAGTTTCTCCAAACATTCTGTGTCTGTCACACAAAACAACTGTGTATATTTCCACCAAATTTGGAAAGTATATTTGGGATTGTTGTAGGTTTTTTCGGGCTATATGGCCATGTTCTAGAGGCATTCTCTCCTGACGTTCCGCCTGCATCTACGGCAGGCATCCTCAGAGGTACGGGCTATATGGCCATGTRCTAGAGGCATTCTCTCCTGACGTTTCGCCTGCATCTATGGCAGGCATCCTCAGAGGTACGAGCGATTTGGCCATGTTCTAGAGGCATTCTCTCCTGACGTTTCGCCTGCATCTATGGCAAGCATCCTCAGAGGTACGGGCTATATGGCCATGTTCTAGAGGCATTCTCTCCTGACATTTCACCTGCATGTATGGCAAGCATTCTCAGATGTACTACTTCTGAGGATGCTTGCCATAGATGCAGGCGAAACGTCAGGAGAGAATGCCTCTAGAACATGGCCATATAGCCCAAAAAAAKCCTACAACAACCTAGTAATTCCGGCCATGAAAGTCTTCGATAATATATTTGGGATGTTCTAACTTACAGGAGAGTCCATATGGAGGAGCACGTAGAACAGTTTTAGGGTAAAGCTGGACCTTTTTCTTCCTTCGAAACTAGAGTCTCAAAGCATTGGTAGATATCCCTTTTAGGGTGAAGCAAATAGATAGGACATACCCTTCGGAAAGTTTTGGGAAATCCTGCTTCTGTTGTTGTACGTTTATCTTGCTCTTCTTCCTTCTCATCAGTGCAGTGGCAGCATGTTTTATTCATAATATTTCTCTCCCACCCCAAATCATAAGACCTCTGAGTGGGTCATAATAAAATCAGTTGAATAATTCAAAATATAGAACAGTAGAGCAATAGAATTTCTTAGGCAGGGTTAGGCATCTCCGCAAGACTAAGGGTCTGTTTCACTTCCCAGAAGACTTTGGAGGACTGTACTCCCTGTATCTGCTCCTGCAAAGAATTTTCTCCACATTTTTTTTCTTTTATACTTGAAAGCCACAGAAATTTATTCTATTTATCATGTCAAAAGCAAACCAAGGGTATAGTCGTAATGTATTTTTTAAAATCACAAAGGTTTAAAACTTGGCATTCTATTAAGTGTTCTTTGACGAGTAGCTGGCCACTTGGGATGCCTCTGGTGTTGCTATAAGGAGGATCTCCATTGTGCATGTGTCAAGTCTCAGGTTGCACTGTTAATAGGTGGTCTATTGTTTGCTCTTCTCCACACTCACATATTTGTGGCCCTGTTGCTTAAGGGTGGCTCTGCATCTCATAGTGCCAGAACTCAGTCTGTTCAGGACCTTCTAAGTCACCCAGCTTTCTGTGTGCCCAAGAGGGAATCTCTCTTTCGGTATCAGCCATGGCTTGAGTTTCGGGTTTTAGCCTGCCACTTTTGGACTCTCACTTGCTGAGATGTTCCTGTGAGTATCTCTGTAGATCTTAGAAAACTATTTCTTGATTTAAAGCAATGGCGTGCTGGCTGATATCCAAACCGGAGAGGTCACTGCCTTGGTCCTTTCATTATTGGTTGCTACTTCCCGGCAGATGTCAGATGGTTGCCCAGCACCTGATCTAAGACGTTCACCTTAGAAGTCCCAATTCTCCATTGTTTCTGAGAGCAACCTTACTTAAAGCAATATTTTCTCCACAATAGTGGGGCCACTTACCTCTTTTATAAACGGCAGGGTATACAAATAATAATAAATAATAAACTTTATTTATATCCCATCACCATCTTCCTGAAGAGACTCGGGGTGGCTTACAAGGAATTCCAGGATGCACATATAACATACAACAGGAAAAAATTGTATAGAAGTATAAAACAAGTCACATAAAATTATAACAACAACCCCCATCAACACAACTATATAAATAAAAATGTAATGTCAGTTTGTGGGTTTAACATAACTCAAAAACCACTGGACGAATTGACACCAATTTGGACACAATACACCTATCAGGCCAATAAATGACCATCACTCATAAAGACACTGAAAAACACAGCAGAAGGGACTTAAAATGCCAAAAAAGCAAAAAGATGCTACAGCACATGTGCAAAAATGACTCCCCCGGCAAAAAAACACACCACACAATAGCATATCCACACTCTCTTCCAGACTACAGCTCCCAGGATCCCCTAGACCAGGCCCTTTAGTAGAAGAGGATGATCCAAATGCACTGCTTCCAAGATTCAAACTTTCTTCTCCTTGGATTTCTTTGATAGCATCCCAATCCCTGCATATTTACAATTTCCTATTCCTGGACTGCAACTCCCAGCAATCCTCCAGATAGATAGATTAGATAGAGATAGGTAGATAGGTAGATCGATCAGGAGGACTGCTGGGAGTTGCAGTCCAAGAATAGGAGGCAAAGGAAGAACGGGGAGAAAGAGGAAGGGAAAGAAAAGGGGGGAAGGAAGGGAAGAGAAGAAAGGGAGGTGGGAAGGAAGAAGAGAAAGAAAGGAGAGAAAGAGGGAAGGAAGGTTGGCCACAACGCGTGGCGGGTACTGTAGCTTAAAATCAAACTTCGGCCCTCCAGGTGTTTTGGACTCCAACTCCCACAATTCCTAACAGCCTATTGGCTGTTAGGAATTATACGAGTTGAAGTCCAAAATACCTGGAGGGCCAAAGTTTGCCCATGCCTGCTCTAGAACTATTCCTCTCACTTGTAGTATTCTAGAAAATAAGTGGCTGTTTTGAGTAGCCTGGCAGTTTGTCATAGGCACTGTATTGCTGAAGGGATTGTAAACTTGGACTGTGGTTTCTTTGAAGTGATAGGACTAGTGTCACATAATTGGGATACATTTAGCTTTGTTCCTGATTGCAGTCAAGTGATGTGCATACCTTTTGGCATGTTGGAGTGTGGCTAAGGAAAGGCACTATATGTTTATGGGGAGAGTATACTTTAAGGTCATTTCCAAAAACCTAAACAGGAAACCATTTTGTTTTATCCTGTTTAGACTATTTCAAGAGCACTCACTGGCTTATTTATGAAATTTTGTAGTTGCCTTTCCAGCCACTTCTTAGTACTCAGGGCAGTGGATAGCAATTTGGCTGTCTGGGAAGAGTACAACTTAGTGATGAGACAAAATACTTCTACCTTACTATGGAAATAGCGGCTGTACAGGCAGTCTTGAATTTGGCAGCTTTTAAAAATAGGGTTGTCTATGGCTGTTGCATCAGAGTGTATTACAACTACCTTTCAGCAGAACCTAGTGTTCCACGCTTTATGGCCTACCCATTAAAGCTATTTATACAGGGAAGTCAGGAGCACTATTCTAGCCTTGGAGCTATTGCCTGTCTAAAGTCAACACAGAATACAGGAGAAATTCACCCATAAGACATTATCTCATTTCTCAGTGGGGGAGAGAACTAGGAAAACTGAGTGAAACTGATTTTATTATTATTTTTTTATTATTATTAAACTTTATTTGTATCCCGCTAGCATCTCCCAAAGGACTCGATGTGGCTTACAAAGGCCAAGGCCTCAACACAACAACAGCAAACAATAACAATACAAAGCAAATTAAAAACATAAGCATTAACAAAACATTACACCATTACACAATAAAAACCAGGGCCGGGCCAGTGATGGGTACAGTTTTAAAAAGTGCTGGGTGTGACAGGAGGTATGTTGGGATTCTGGGCAAGTGCAATGTGCAGAGAGTATTAAGCTCTAATAAAGTGCTTCTGGGACATAGTGCTGGGGGTTATCCTATTCTGGAAAGGCACATCGGAATAGCCAGGTCTTCAAGTTCTTCCTAAAGACTGCCAACGTGGGTCTAATGTCTTTGGGGAGGGTGTTCCAAAGTCGGGGGGCAACCACAGAGAAGGCCCTGTCCCTCGTCCCCACCAAACGCGCCTGCGACGCAGGTGGGATCGCAAGCAGGGCCTCTCCGGATGAACGAAGGGAGCGCGTGGGTTCATAAACGGAGATGCGGTCATGCAGGTAGGCAAGTCCCAAACCATTTAGGGCTTTGTTGGTAAGCACCTGCACCTTGAATTGGGTTCGGTAGGTAAACGGCAGCCAATGGAGCTCCCCAAACAGGAGGATTTTACACTTCTAGGATGGGTGCCCATCAATATCAATGTAGAGCAGCAGTTATTTATTTTATTTATTGTGTCAGGAGCAAACCAAACAGTTGTATTGCATTTTTTAACAAACAAACAAAACACAAAGTTTGCAAGCTTGGTAGTTGATTAAATGTCCTTTGACCAGTATCTGGCGACTTGGAGTGCCTCTGGTGTTACTATAAGAAGGTTCTCCATTGTGCATGTAGCAGGGCTCAGGTTGCATCGCAGCAGATGGTCTGTAGTTTGCTCTTCTCCACACTCGCATGTCGTGGATTCCACTTTGTAGTCCCACTTTCTTAAGGTTGGCTCTGCATCTCGTGGTACTAGAGTGCAGTCTGTTCAGCGCCTTCCAAGTCGCCCAGTTTTCTGTGTGCCCAGGGGGGAGTAGCAGTGAGCACCATGCAGTCTTGTCAGTCAGACCTCACCTGGAATCGCACTATGTCCCATTCTGGGCACCACAATTCAAGAAAGGTGGAAGGTGTCCAGAGAAGGGCCACCATAATGGTCAAAGGTCTGGAACCCATGAATCCCTCTGAGGAGAGGTTTAAGAAGTTAAGTATGTGTTATCTTGGAGAAAAGAAGGTTGAGAGGGCAAACCAGAGCCAAGTTTGAATATTTGAAAGGATTTCACATTGAGGAGGAGGGCAAGTTTGCTTTCTGCTGCTCTAGAGACTAGGATGCAGAACAATGGATTCAAACTGCAGGAAAAGAGATCACACCAAAACAGTAAGAACTTCCTGATATTGTCGAAGGCTTTCATGGCCAGAATCACTGGGTTGTTGTAGGTTTTTTCGGGCTATATGGCCATGTTCTAGAGGCATTCTCTCCTGACGTTTCGCCTGCATCTATGGCAAGCATCCTCAGAGGTTCCTCACTACCTCTGAGGGTGCTTGCCATAGATGCAGGCGAAACGTCAGGAGATAATACCTCTAAAGCGTGGCCATATAGCCCGAAAAACTTACAACAACCCAACTTCCTGAGAGATGTTTGAGAGTGAAATATGTTGCCTTGGAATATACTGCTTGGGAGTCCAATGGAGACTTTTTCTCTGAAGGTTTTTAAGTAGAGTCTGGGTGGCCATCTGTTAGGAATGCTTAGATTGTGTCTTTCTGCCTGGCAGGATGCCGTTGAGATGGATGGCTTTTGTGGTCTCTTCCAGCTCTATGATTTATGAGTTTGGACTGCAACCACCAGCATTCCCTATCATGGGCTCTGTTGGTTGGGGCTGTTAGGATTTGGAAGGACCATGTGATGGTCATCCCATCAAAGAGTACAGGTGTATCACGAGCAAATCCCCACCATATTTTGGAAGGCTTTTGACAGGCATATCAAAAGCTGACATTGTGTCGTGCTTTGACTGTTGGACAAAGACTTTGGGAAACCAGGGTTCGGATCTCAGCTTGGCCATGGAAACCCACTGGGTAGCATTCAGCATATTTTGCTCATTTAGCCTCATGGAAGGAAGGAAACACCCTCTGAAAAAAATCTTGCAAAAGAGAACCCTGTGATGGGTTCACATTAGGGTCTCTGTGAATTGGATATGACGTGATGGCACACAACAAAATTCACAGATAGCATACAGCATCCAACAACTTTTCAGAAAGTTGTACTTGTCACCCTCCTATGGAAGGTTTGACTACCCTGAAAGGTTAGCTAAATGTTATACAGATTGTTTCGGGGCTGCTGTGTATTCTCTTCTTGAATTTAGGACTGTGTATTATTTGAATCATTGTTGGAAGCACCTTTTGTGTAGAATTTTGCTTTCTTTAAAAACCAAGTTTCTATATCTGATGCTGGCAAAAACAGCTTTGATAGAATGTGTGATATTGTCAAAAAAAGTGGTGGCAGACAGGATCCCCGTTTACCCATCTCCTGGACACATCCTTGTGCTATTTTAAACAGGCTGAAGATGGTATGTAAAAGAGACAGCAACCCACTCTAATGTTTTGAGAGGAAGGCAAAGCTTTATTGGGCCTATGAAAAATAAAGGTTTTTGGTGGTTCGGACCAAGGATTCGTTTAGGGATGTGAAGTCTTGTGCCAAAAAAAAGGAAAATTAGGGAAAATTCCCCCTCCCCATTCTTTTCCAATGGCTTTTTCTTGGAAAAAAAACTGGAAAAAAAGGATAATGGAATGTTTCTATCATGAACGTTGACTAAACTATTTACAAGATGCTTATATATTTATTCCATTTACATTATTATTAACAGTTATGCTTTTATATAAAGCTACTTGCAACATCTCACATAATTCCTGGTTTTGCTTTCTTTTTCTCAATGTTTTAATAGAAGTGAGCATTTAATGTCTGTTTTACATTGTGGAGAATTAGAAAAAGCAAAATAATTTCTGAATGTTGATGTCCTCACTGTGGTTTTTTGTTTGTTTGTTTATTTTTTGCTTGATAAACTGGCCAAACCCAAGAGTTTCCTAAGCTTCGCATGTTCCTTACAGTTCAGGACCTTGTAGACATGTGTGTAAGGAAAAATTATATCTATCTTCTATATAAATAAAAATGTAATGTTCGTTTGTGGGATTAACAGAACTCAAAAACCACTGGCGAATTGACACCAAATTTGGACACAAGACACCTAACAACCCAATGTATGTCCTTCACTCAAAAAAAAATAATTTTGTCATTTGGGAGTTGTAGTTGCTGGGATTTATAGTTCACCTACAATCAAAGAGCATTCTGAATCCCACCAACGATGGAATTGAACCAAACTTGGCACACAGAACTCCCATGACCAACAGAAAATACTGGAAGGGTTTGGTGGGCAGTGTCCTTTGGTTTTGGAGTTGTAGTTCACCTACATCCAGAGATCACTGTGGACTCAAACAATGATGAATCTGGACCAAACTCTACACAAATACTCAATATGCCCAAATGTGTGGAGTTTGGGGAAAATAGAATCTTGACATTTGGGAGTTGTAGTTGCTGGGATTTATAGTTCACCTACAATCACAGATCATTCTGAACCCCACCAACGATAGAATTGGGCCAAACCTCCCACACAGAACCCCCATGTGGGCCACAGCACCGCGTGGCAGGGGACGGCTAGTGAAGTAATGTGTGTGTATGATATATATATATATATATATATATATATATATATATATATATTCTCTCTTAATATACCTAACATGAAAATATTGTTCCAAACTGATCTAGACATAACACATTTCTCCTTAATGGAACCAAATGGACTTCAACCTGAAAAAGATGCTGTTGCATTATTTCAACATTTCTGAAGGATTTTTTTTCCCCTCATTCATTCTAAGTTTCAGGAAATGTTACTTGTTCTGATTCATGTCATTTGGCATTTTGTTGGTTTGTTTAAATGTGCATCCTGCTTTTTCACTAAAAATATTGCTCACCGTGACTCACAAAATAACAAAAGATATAACTAAACATTAAAAGGTACTGAGTAAAAATACTCATCATGTTTCTAAAAAAGGACAGCACCTATCATGTTAAGGTGATTTTGTACTCTTTTTTTTCTTTTCTTTTTTTGCTGAAGAAGGGATTTGATGCTGGAAGCTTAGTATAGATATCTTCCTCTAGCAGCAGAGGTGCATCCAACCTGGCTGCCTTTTCAGGACAGTAT
The DNA here is from genome assembly GCF_025583915.1 of Anolis sagrei ordinatus. Taxonomy (NCBI): domain Eukaryota; kingdom Metazoa; phylum Chordata; class Lepidosauria; order Squamata; family Anolidae; genus Anolis; species Anolis sagrei. The sequence continues at coordinate 6,042,514 of NW_026845477.1, read as the reverse complement.
AAATCCAAGGATCAGCCACCAAGAAGGCCTTCTGTCATGTTTCCAATGTCTCTTTTTCTGGAAATGACGGGACAAAAAAGCCTCTCCCGAAAGGATTTTGACTTTACAATACTGTCGTCTCTTTCAAGTCACATAGGATTTCATTGACCAAACTCATCAGCAATCAGCTGAATGTCTCCCGGACGTCAGCAGATAGTGCTGCAGCTGTGAACTGCAGCAAACTTATTGCACTGTTAAAATCCCTGACCTTAATTTGACCATCATGGAAGAGAGGTCCTTAATTCTGCTGTCCAGATCTTTGACAGCTACAGCAAAGGGAAGCAATATATTCCAGCAATATCGCAAGAGTACCTGATGAACCAGCCTGGACACAGCATATTATTTGAGAACACAGAAATGCTGGACCACTCCCACAACCACCATGTCAGACTACACAGAGAAGCCATTGAAATCCACAAGCATGTGGACAATTTCAACAGAAAGGAGGAGATCATGAAAATGAACAAAATCTGCCTACCAGTATTAAAAAAAACTCTAAAATTACAACAGCAAAACAGCAGAGAGGAAACAACCAGGCACATCGTAACACCTCTCAACAAAAGATTCCCCCAGGCTCAGCCAGGCCATCAAATGCTAATGAAGGTGGTCAGTTGAAATATTCACACCTAGCTCCAGCAGAAAAGAGTTCTTTGTCCCACCCTGGTCATTCCACAGATATATAAACCCATTTTCCTAATTCCAACAGACCTCACTACCTCTGAGGATGCTTGCCATAGATGCAGGCGAAACGTCAGGAGAAAATGCCTCGAGAACATGGCCATATAGCCCGAAAAAAACCCACAAGAACCTAGTGATTCCAGCCATGAAAGCCTTCGACAATACAATATCGCAAGAGTTATACTTTCCCTATACAGTAATTCCTTAGTTCAAATCTGCACCATGTCTGTGAAAATATTTTGTCTGAAAGTTTTTGGGTCAATGCGTACTTTTAAGAGACAAGATTGCAAACACAGATTGAAGGGATACAAGCCCTTTCACAGGCAGGCTTTCCAAGTCCTTGTTTGTAGTAACATTATTGAACAATGATGAATCTAGAACAGTGGTTCTCAACCTTCCGACCCCTTAATACAGTTCCTCATGTTGTGGTGACCCCCAACCATAACCCTAACATTATGAAGCGCCATGTAAATAATGATCTGCAGGATGTATTTTCATTCACTGGAGCAAATTTGGCACAAATACCCGGTATGCCCAAATTTGAATATTGGTGGGGTTGGCGGGGGGATTGATTTTGTCATTTGGGAGTTGTAGTTGCTGGGATTTACAGTTAACCTGCAAACAAAGAGCATTCTGAACCCCACCAACAATGGAATTGAACCAAAGTTGGCACACAGAACTCCCATGACCAACAGAAAATACTGGAAGGGTTTGGTGGGCATTGACCTTGAGTTTGGGAGTTGTAGTTCGCCTAAATCCAGAGAGCACTGTGGGCTCAAACAATGATGGATCTGAACCAAACTTGGCACGGATACTCAATATGTCCAAATGTGAACACTGATGTGGTTTGGGGAAAATAAACTTTAACATTTGGGAGTTGTACTTGCTGGGATTTATAGTTCACCTACAATCAAGGAGCGTTTTGAACCCCAACAATGAATTGGGCCAAACTTCCCACACAGAACCCCCATGACCAACAGAAAATACTGTCGAAGGCTCTCATGGCTGGAATCACTAGGTTCTTGTGGGTTTTTTCGGGCTATAGAGCCATGTTCTAGAGGCATTTCTCCTGACGTTTCGCCTGCATCTATGCAAGCATCCTCACTACCTCTGAGGATGCTTGCCATAGATGCAGGCGAAACGTCAGGAGAAATGCCTCTAGAACATGGCTCTATAGCCCGAAAAATCCCACAAGAACCTAGAAAATACTGTGTTTTCTGATGGTCTTTGGCGACCCCTTTGACACCCCTTCACGACCCCCCAGGGGTCCCGACCCCCAGGTTGAGAAACACTGATCTAGGAGATAGCAGAGTGCATTTCTCTGGATCTTACAGAGATCTGAATTACAAGTTGCTGGAATTGCAAGCTATGGGGAAAATGTATTGCAGCAAGGAGGAGCAAGCAGTGCTGTAGAATCTGCACAATCCAGATTCAAGAGCAAAAAAAATTGTAAATCAGTCTGTATTCTGCCAAGAAGGTTTCCTGCAGTCCTGCTATTTTTTAGTTTGTTCCCATCTTGTAGGAGGTCTTGGTTATGCATCATTACAAAATCATAGTTTCAGAAGAGATCCCAAGAGTCATCCAATCCAACCCCAACCATGCAGGAATACATAATCAAAGCACTCTTGACAGGTGGCCATCCACACTTGGAAATAGCAATATATCTTATTGTTGAACGGTTCTTACCATCAAGAAGTTCTTGCTAATATTCAGGTGGAATCTCCCTTTCCTGCCGTTTCAATCCATTGTTCTGTGCCTTAGTTTCTGGAACAGAAGATAACAAGCCTGCTCCTTCCTCAGGATGATGTCCTTTCATACATCTAAACATGGCTGTCATGCCTGTCATCTCCAAGCTAAACAGGCCCAGCTCCCTAAGCCAAGCCACTCCGAGTCCCCTTGGGGAGATGGTGACGGGGGATAAATAAAGTTTTATTATTATTATTCCCCAAAGGCCTTGGCTTCCAGACTTTTAATCGTTTGGTCACCGTCCTCTGGACACAATTCAGATTGGCAATATCTTTCTTGACCTACTGTATAATTTTGTCTATGCCATTGTAGGATTGTTTGAGAATTTATCTATATAAATAAAAATGTAATGTTCGTCTGTGGGATTAACATAGCTCAAAAACCACTGGATGAATTGACAGCTAATTTGGATACAATACACCTATCAGGCCAATGAATGACCATCACTCATAAAACACTGAAAAACACTGCAGAAGGGACTTAAAAAGACAAAAAAAATCATTACAATGCATGCGCAGAACCACATATATACACAAACACACATATATACACACATATACACAAATATACACAACAGAAGAGACTTAAAATCAAAAAAAGCAAAAAGATGCTACAGCGCATGCACAAAAACAACTCTCCCTGGCAACCAAAACACACAATAGCATATCCACACTCTCTTTTGACTACAGCTCCCAGCATCCCCTAGACCAGGCCCTTTAAGAGAGGAGGATGATCCAAATGCACTGCTTCCAAGCTACAAACTTTCTTCTCCTTGGATTTCTTTGAGAGCATCCCATCCCTGCATATTTCCAATTTCCTATTCCTGGACTGCAACTCCCAGCAATCCTCTAGATAGATAGATTAGATAGAGATAGATAAGATAGATTAGATAGAGATAGATAGGTAGGTAGGTAGATTGATCAGGAGGACTGCTGGGAGTTGCAGTCCAAGAATAGATAGAGAAGGAAGAAAGGGGAGAAAGAGGAAGGGAAAGAAAAGGGAAGGAAAGGAAGAAAGAAAAAAAAGGGAAGGAAGGAGAAAAAGGAGAGAAAGAGAGGGAAGGTTGGCATACAGGGCGGGCACAGCTAGTATTCATACAAAATAGTACAGTGCCATAAAGATCTTGCAGGAAGATCAGAGTTATTCATTACCAAATCATTCCGCTTTTGCAGAGGTGTCACCGACTGTGTTCTTCTTTTTATTGTGGGAAAGTTAATTTGTGGCAAGCCCTCCCTGTCATTTTCATTCATGGGATTGCATACTAGACCTTCTACTCCAAACTCTTTCTACTGTCTGCTTTTTTCATAAATGACACAAGTATATTAATTAGCTATAACATATTTACTGCAATAAATTGGTAACTCGAGGCATTTTATTGCAACCAAATGAATCATCAGTCTGTCTGACTCCACAGCCCTGGCTGCAGAACATCCTTCATGGCACCTCATGTCTGGTGCACGAGCCTGTAAACAGGATGCGCTTGATTCCTTCTCATGTGAATGCATTCTGTTGGTCTTTTTATAGACCCATATAGACCCATATCTGCTTCCCATTGACTTCCCTGTAATGGTTTTGTTACTATCTGACTTGCTTAAAATCCACCCCTAGACATAAGCTGGCATGGATGTTTTTTGCACCTAGTATTATGTGAACCACTTAAAGTCTCAGTCTTATGCAACATTCATAGAATCATAGAATCAAAGAGGTGGAAGAGACCTCATGGGCCATCCAGTCCAACCCCTTGCCAAGAAGCAGGCATTCACAGAAATATCTGAAAATTACCAGTGTTTGGGATCTGCTTGCATTCACCATTGTAACAAGTCTGTGGGGTGTAACTGTGGTGTTTGCATGCGTTACCTGTTTAAGGCATAGGGTACTGCAGACAACTGGGGGTCAGTCTGTGGCATATATGAATTGTAATTTGAAAGTACAGCACAGTCTTGCTTATTCGACAGAAATGGGCCTGCAGAACATCGGATAAATGAAAATGTCGGATAATACGGAGTCTTGCCTTTTTCATGTATTGGGAAGGGAGAGAGAGTTGGGGAGCGCTCTTTTAATTGAAGGGGACATGCTGGAGGAAAAGGGGGTGTCAAATACGAGCGTCAGATATGACATAATGTCAAATAAGCAAGATTCTACTGTATGGTGTATTGAAACTCTGTGGCTACAAAGAAAAGCCATATTAAGCCAAAAGATTGAGATCAATAATTGAGAGAAATGTTGCTGCAGACTATACACTGGTGATTTCCCTTTCCCTTTTGTTGTGGAAGTACATACTGTTAACATGAAGTGCTAAGTGTAGATTATCAGCGGCACAATCGGTGCAAGAGATAACCATCCCAGGGTGTCATGTCCGCAGCAGTGAGGGAGACCTGCTTTGCAAGTCTCTCTAAAGAGTTTGAACAGAACAGTTGGCTGTGATATTTGCTTTCTTCCAGCATTGACCTGGAAGTTAAATTATGTTCAGTATCTCAGGCACACAGCGACACCACATAAACCCTTCTGCAGACCAAGAGAAGCATGGGTTTGCTCCTTGGCGTAATTAGTATTTACTTTCATTCATGTAGTTCACACAGTTGTTCCCTCAGGAATCAGCTGAGATGTGTAAAATATATTTTAAACCTTTGCACTGCACAGTAATCCCAATCTAAGTCAACAGTGGTCAACAGTAAGTAGCCTTTTGGATGTTGATGCAGTGAAACTCCCAGCATTCCACATTATTGGCTGTGCTGTGTAATGCTGGTGGAATTTATTTATTTGTTTGTTTGTTTCTAACTTCATTTGGGAGAGAGTTCCATAGCCGGGGGGCCACCACAGAAAAGGCCCTGTCTCTCGTCCCCACCAGCCGCGACCCACCAGCAGGCCTCTCTGAAAGATCTTAATGCTCTTGATGGTTTGTAGGGGAGAATACGTTCGGACAGGTAAACCGGGTTGGAACCGTAAAGGGTTTGTAGGTTAAAACCGCACTTTAAATTGTGCTCTGAAGGTAATTGGCAGCCAGTGGAGCTGCTGCAGCAAGAGATTTGTACACTCTCTGTACCCAGCTCCTGTGAGCAACCTGGCTGCCAAGTGTTGGACTAATTGCAGCTTCCAGGCAGTCTTCAGAGGCAACCCCACGTAAGGTGTGTTGCAGTAGTCTATATGGGATGTAACCAGAGCGTGGACCACCTGAGAGGCCATGCTGTGCCCTCTTCTGACTGAATAACAAAAGGTCTAAGACTTCAGAATGGTACTGTAAGGTCATGGAATGCTGTAAATAATAGTGGGATAATGTGTTTGTGATCAGAATTCAGGGCAGTGGATGTTAAGCTGGTGTCTCTGGGCTGGCACTTAGCTAACCCCTTTTTCTCAGTGGCTTAAATCTGAAATGCATGAACTGACACAAGGGCATTTAGGGAAATGAGCATCTGGAAAGAGAAACTTGCTTCTGGGATTTGTTGTCTTCTGTAGCAAGGCTGAAAGGGGTCTTAGTTCAGTCTGATAGGAACAGATCACTTGCTTGCGCAGCTTAGAGATACTAAAGCTAGAGGTGGGCTTGATTAAAGAGAATTTTAAATGTGCATATAAGACTGTCTTGGGCTTATGTAGTTCTGGAGGCCTCCTTGCCAAAACTTATTTGATTATTTTTCCTTGATATGGTAGTCTTTATGTATTTATTTTTATTTGCCATCATTATAACCTCGACCTAGGACAGTCTCATGAATGGGAGATTTTCAAAAGCCTTGATCGTCCACTGCTCTGCTCAGGCCTGCAAACTCAAACCATGGTTTTTCTTGATTGAATTTCTTGATTTTCACACCATTTGCAGTGTGATATAGTTATATGTCAAGATCATTGGGGCTAGGTCAAGAGAAGGCAGAGATGTGTTGTCGTTTATCTTCCAGATAAATAGCTGCTGCACTTTCCTGCTGCAAGCTCCAATTTCATGCCCTTGCTCGCAGTGCCCAAAAGCATTCTGCTATTCATGACCAGCAAAGTGGATTTTGTACCTCACTTTATGTATTCTGGAAGGTCAGGCTACATCTCTCCAAGGCTGTGCTCCTAATCTGCAACGGTAGCTCTAAGTTTACTGAGTTAATTTCAGCATACTGTGATATGCATTAACTTTGGGAGTAATTGATCTCCAGCTTGGGGGACAAAGATTGGATGGCAAAAGAACAGCCCAGAGGTTTGTTTAATTCTTGGCCAACATGAAAACAATGCTTGTGCTTGTATGTGTCATAACTCACTTTCTAAACTCCAACGAATTAGATGGAGAGGAGGAGGCAGACTGCCAGGAATATATGTTTCTTGACATATCTCCAAGTCCAAAGAGATGTGGGTTTGGATCAAGGAGGGTGTCCTACTCCCCCAGCAAAGGTTGCAACCTCTAAATTCCCATAGCTGGACAGACTTTGGACAGCCACTCGGCTGCTTCTCCGTTTGTCTTGTCGGACACCCTGTGATTGGTGTGAATGGAAGTAATTGCATGCTATCTACACTCAGACCACTTGGTCCCTGGATCCCCTGCTCACTGGCCCAAAGGACAGTCTGGTTAGCCTTGATGAGTCTCCTTAAACTCGTGAAGAGTGAAGCAATGATGTTTTTAAATTAAGTGTAGCTCTCACTGAGGGGCATGAAATATATACTCCTTCCCATTGTAATTTTCAGTGTAGGTGTGTGTTGAGAATAATATGCAGATTTTGTTAAGGTTGCAGGTGTGCAGTGTATTGATCAGTTGCAGCATTTTTGTTTCTAATCAGTTGTGCTCAATACTTAGTTCATATTGGTTCATTGCTGTGTGCTTTCGGGTACTTTCCAATCTATTGTGATGACGCGAAAGCAAACCTATCACTGGGGTTTGCTTTAGTGTCACTGAGTGTCAGAAACCTCTTTGCACGGTTTTCTTGGCAATATTTGCTCAAAAGGAGTTGTACTTTGCCTTCCTCTGAGACAGAGAGTGTTACTTGCCAGTGGGTTTCCATACTTACTTACTTAGGCGATCCCTCATTGGCCGAGTAGGATAGTCTTCCAGGATCAGAATTCTTGTGAGTCTGTAGGTGGCTGTGGAGCCCTATTCTTGATCTGCATCTTCTTCCGCAGTGAGGGCATTGGTTTCCGGTCAGGGTTGGCTTGACGTGCCTTCCTCTTGGCACATTTATCTCTCTCTTTCACCCTCCATTCGTGCCTCTTCAAATTCTGCAGCACTACTGGTCACAGCTGACCACAGCTGATAACTAATTGGGGAATTGGGGTACAAAGTTCAGACCACTATACCAGGCTTTCTTTCATGTTTTTGGTTCGTATTGCTAATTAAAAAAACATGAAGCAGGGAAGTATTCCAATGTTTCACCACAATAGTTTACAGGTGCCTTCAAATAAGCCATATTCTAGCTGTAGATGTCACTGATTTCTCTCTTGAAAATTATCATCTCCTGGATCTTGCTTATAAATCAGTCATGTCTCATTGTGTCAGCGTGTTCCTTTCCCAGTTACTCAATCATGGCTGTTTAAGCTTCACAGCAACATGATGAGAGAGATATTGTCAGGAGATCCTTTTTGAGCTCTTTAAATGTAAACCGTCCCATGCTCCTGAAATGTCACGTTCCACAAAACCTTCATTCATAAATAGGTTACCACAAAATATTCCCAGTGTGTTCCTAAAGAGTGTGTTATTCATTCTGTATCATTCTGTTAAGGAGCTCAGGCATATGTGGTAGAAGGCACTCTCATTTTGTTTTCAATCACCACTGCCTCAAAGACATGTGCAAATAAAATCCTCTGCAGGAAAATGGGATGTCAGGGGTATATATGAACCCACACGACCTCTTCGATCTTCCGGAGAGGCTCTTCTCTCGCTCCCACCTGCATCGCAAGTGCGACTTGTGGGGATGAGAGAAAGGGCCTTCTCTGTGGTGGCCCCCCGGCTCTGGAATTCACTCCCCAGAGACATTAGGCAAGCCCCCACGCTGGCAATCTTCAGGAGGAATCTGAAAACCTGGTTATTCCAATGTGCCTTCAATGATTGAATGTAAGATACTCCCTGACCAAATTTCACAAATGACCTCAGAAGCACTTTATTTTATGGTTCGTGCAATTAATTCCTTCCTCAATCCAGATCTCCCTCCCCAACAATTTCCATTGCCCAATCTCCCAGTGTTTTAAATTTTTTAATTTTTATCCTTAAATTTGGCCTTGCCCCTTGCAATTTCTGTGTGTTTACTGTCCGATTTTATACTCCTGTCTCGTTTATTATTTAGGTTTTGCATTTTATATTTTTTAGTTCTGTTATGCCTTGTGTTCTATTGTGTTATGCTTTTGTGTAATATTGTGTTTGCTGTATTGATGGGCGTGGCCTCATGTAAGCTGCCCCGAGTCCCCCTGGGGGTGATGGAGCGGGGTATAAATAAAGTATTATTATGGGTTGTTTTAGGTTTTTTCGGGCTATATGGCCATGGTCTAGAGGCATTCTCTCCTGACGTTTCGCCTGCATCTATGGCAAACATCCTCAGAGGTAGTGAGGTCTGTTGGAACTAGGAAAATTGGGTTTATATATCTGTGGAATGACCACAGACCTCACCGGGATTGTGGCGCAGCAGGCTGAGTGTCAGCTGCATTAAGATCACTCTGACCAAAAAGGTCATGAGTTCGAAGCCAACCGGGTTGGAGTGGGTTTCCAACCAATTGTATGTAGCCTGCTGTCGACCTTTGCAACCCGAAAGACAGTTGCATCTGTCAAGTAGGAAATAAGGTACCACCTTAAAGTGTGGGGAGGCTAAATTAACTGATTTATGAGGCCATAAAGAAGACTCCAGCAAAGCATTCCAGCGGGGAAGCATGCGGGGAATGCGGAAGTGCTTCATCAGCGTCGCAGATGGACGATGAAAGCGACAGCTCCCCTGGCGGCCAGAAAAAGTTAAATAGCCTCTGTGTATGTCTGTATATGTTTGTATGTCAAAAATTGGCATTGAATGTTTGCCATATATGTGTACACTGTAATCCGCCCTGAGTCCCCTGCAGGGTGAGAAGGGCGGAATATAAAAGCTGTAAATAAATAAATAAATATAAATAATCTGAGGATGCTTGCCATAGATGCAGGCGAAACGTCAGGAGAAATGCCTCTAGAACATGGCCATATAGCCCAAAAAAACCTACAACAACCCAGTGATTCTGGCCATGAAAGCCTTCGACAATCCAAAGTATTATTATTATATATGTGTGCCTTTAGCATTAAATAACTTTCAGAAGTCCCAGACATTAGCTTCACCTTGTTCTTGAGGTGACTCCATGCTGGAGCTGGAGGGCCCTGGAATCTCTTCCTTTGTGTCCTGGAATCAAGGGATGTTACTTACCAGGAATTTAAAATGACAAATGGGCCCCTATTTACCTCCTATGGATTGGACACAACATAGTTGTGGCGAGTTTCCAAGCAATGACCATTTGTTCAGTGGTTGCCAGCAGGTGGAACAGATTGTTTCAGGGATTGCGAAGGGGGAGAGAGTGCTGTCTCAAGCTGTAGTTTTGCTTAAAAAATAATAATCACAGGCTTGTGAGTCATGGAGTAGGTGGCAGTTTTCTTTCCTTTTAAAAGTCATGTCAGGAAATCAAGGCAGACAAACTCCTGACTGGTGACAGGCCTTTCTAAATGGTATATATATCAAATGGGAGCGCTTTCCCTAGAGACATGGAGACGTAATGTTGCTTTTACACAAGTCAATGGCCCATTTACCAAAGAAGGCTCTCAGCTCCATTGAGCCTTTTTCCCCCCAGCACACAGGTGACAGGCTGAAAATACCTTTCTAACTCTTGCAGAGATGGAGTTGTAGCGGAATGAGTGGTGATATTTCCCCGTTCCACAAATTCCTGGTGTTCCTGAGTATGCACCATTTCCAAATGCTCTTCATAATCTCTTGTGTCCCTCATCATCAAGCTATCACCATTGGCTTTCATGGGAAATAAAGATTCTTGCATCCCTTGTTGTATCATGAGAAGATTTTGATATCCTTCTCTGAAACAGCCAGCATAACCTCCAGCGATGCATGTATTCACCTCTTTGAAAATAAGATTACTTAGGGATAATGTAGCTTCCAATATTGTATGCAGATCCCAATTTATATGCATTTATCTATGAATCTAAATTAGAGAAAATTAGGTGCCTTTCTCAAACTTGTATGTTTCTTCGAGATGTAGAATAGGCCAAAGTGTGTTGCTAATCAAAAATGGACAGTTCCTTGGGTTGTTGTAGGTTTTTTTGGGCTATATGGCCACGTTCTAGAGGCATCCTCTCCTGATGTTCTGCCTGCATCTATGGTAAGCATCCTCAGAGGTAGTGAGGTCTGTTGGAACTAGGAAAATGGGTTTATATATCTGTGGAAAGACCAGGGTGGGACAAAGGACTCTTGTCTGCTGGAGCTAGGTGTGAATGTTTCAGCTGACCACAACTACCTTGTCTTTATCTCTCCAAGTACCAACCCAGGCCCTTTGATATTTGGGGGAGGTCCTCCTTTCACCCCTACCAATCTCACAAGCTCGTCTTGTGGGCACAAGGGAGAGAGACTTCTCCTCTGTGGCTCCCCAACTCTGAAACTCATTACCTGGAGGGATCAGGAAAGCCCCTTCTCTAGAAATGTTCAAAAAGAACCTTAAAACCTGGCTCTTCTGCTGCGCCTTTGGCGAGTAGATGCCCAACATGATACTATTGCTCCCCTCAATGCTTCTGCCACTGGAGTACATGCCCTCCAAATGGGAAGTTTAGTTCCACAACCCTGTGTGTTTTTATGAGCTCCCTGCAAATAACCAGCTCCTATTTTTATTTCATTAGAGTTTATTTTAATCATTTTATCCTGTACATGTAGCCCGCCTACTGTTATCGTGATTGTGTTTATTGGAAAGTTATTCTGTTACTGTGTTTATACTTTTTTTCTATGTAATTTTGATGATGTTGCTTGTTGTTTATGTTCTGTAACATAATTTATATGCTGTAACACGTTGTCCGGCTTGGCCCCATGTAAGCCACTCCCAAGTCCCCATTGGGGAGATGGTGGTGGGGTATAAATAAAGTTTATTATTGAGTTGTTGTAGGTTTTTTTGGGCTATATGGCCATGTTCTAGAGGCATTCTCTCCTGACGTTTCGCCTGCATCTATGGCAAGCATCCTCAGAGGTAGTGAGATCTGTTGGAACTAGGAAAAGGGGGTTTATATATCCATGGAAAGACCAGGGTGGGACAAAGGACTCTTGTCTGTTGGAGCTAGGTGTGAATGTTTCAACTGACCACCTTGATTAGCATACAGTGGATGACTGTTCCTGGAGCAAACTTTTGTTGAGAGGTGATTAGATGTCCTTGTTTGTTTCCTCTCTGTTGTTTATTATTTATTATTATTATTATTTATAAGGATAGATCAGTTTTATCCGCCACTTGTATCCCTTTTGCTTGCCAGGGACTACAGGGCCATAGAAGTTGGAGGTCATGGGGTGACAAGGCAGGTTGAGCTAGAGAAAAAACTACAGCATTACCGTACATTATGGAAGAATAATGGCAGAATAGTAAACTCACCTGCTCCACAAATGCAGACATCGAGGACAGAAATAAAAGATAAAAGACTTCTAGCCTTGTTTACTTTGAGGAACAAGAGTCACAGCGTAGTGGGAGTCTGACCTCTTGTTGAACCGTGTGCCATGGTTTCTGAATGAGTTCAGCTCTGTAGAATGAGTGTTCTTGAACCCTTTCTGATCCATGATATCAACAGCAGATGTCTGAAATGTTCTTTTAACTAGAACAAGGTTTCTCCAAGGCAGATCTATTGGACAAAAAAAGTATAAACATTCAGCTGCAAGTGTTTCCTTATAGACTTCTTAAATAACTTGCTTTTTTGGGGGAATTCTTCCCATGAAGATGGTTATTCCTGACACTTAAAAACAGGCGTTCTTCTGGGTTGTTGTAGGTTTTTCTGGGCTATATGGCCATGTTCTGGAGGCAATTTTTCTCCTGACGTTTCGCCTGCATCTATGGCAAGCATCCTCAGAGGTAGTGAGGTCTGTTGGAAGTAGGAAAAATGGGTTTATATATGTGTGGAATGACCAGGGTGAGACAAAGGACTTTTGTCTGCTGGGGCTAGGTGTGAATGTTTCAGCTGATCACCTTGATTAGCATTCAATGGCTTGGAAGTGCCTGGGGGGAATCTTTTGTTGAGAGTGATTTTATGTGCCTGTTTGTTTCCCCTCTGTTGTTTTGCTGTTGTAATTTTTGAGTTTTTTAAAGAGGCGTTCTTCTCTTTGCTTCAGGACGGAATGAAAATGGAAAGAAGCTGTTGTGTTGTGCTACAAAGGGGTTCCTTTTTTGCAAAGGTGGAAGTAGGAGGTGTGCTGGATTTTTAATTTAATTCAGCAAATGTATTTTCCTCTTCTATGTTTATACTCGAAAGCCTTTGCACAGTCTATGTTCCCACTTTAAATACCATCAGGGGCCCTCTTAGTGGCTGCCTTTTCTGTGAGAGGCCAGAATGGCCCTCTCCCTTCTGTTCTTCCATTGCCTTCTTATTCTAGCAGGCTTTTAAAGTGGAAAGCATTTCAAGAATGAGAAAGAGGGTGTTGCATTGCTTTAGATTGAACTGTTTTAATAGCATTTTATCTTTTAATTGTATTTAATCATCTAAAGCAGGGGTCCTCAAACTAAGGCCCAGGGGCCGGATACAGCCCTCCAAGGTCATTTACCCGGCCCTCGCTCAGGGTCAACCTAAGTCTGAAACAACTTGAAAGCACACAACAACAACAACAATCCTATCTCATCAGCCAAAAGCAGGCCCACACTTCCCATTGAAATACTAATAAGTTTATATTTGTTAAAATTGTTCTACATTTTAATTATTGTATTGTTTTAAAGTGTTTTTTGCACTACAAATAAGATATGTGCAGTGTGCATAGGAATTCATTCATGTTTTTTCAAATTATAATCTGGCCCTCCAACAGTTTGAGGGACTGTAACCCGGCCCTCTGTTTAAAAAGTTTGAGGATCCCTGATTTAAAGAGTAGTTTTAAATATTGTAATATTGTCAAGAGTTGAATCCTATTTGAATACTCACTGTTTTGTGTGTTTTGAACTGTAAAGTGGATGGCCCTTGGTACCTGCTGGCATTTGGTTCCAGGAACCCCCATGAAATATGATATCCCTGATTATATTGACATGAGAAATGACATGAGCCAACAATGTGATGTGGCGGCAAAAAAAGCCAATGGCATTTTGGCCTGCATCAATAGGAGCATAGTGTCTAGATCTAGGGAAGTAATGCTACCCCTCTATTCTGCCTTGGTTAGACCACACCTGGAATATTGTGTCCAATTCTGGGCACCACAATTCAAGAGAGATATTGACAAGCTGGAATGTGTCCAGAGGAGGGCGACTAAAATGATCAAGGGTCTGGAGAACAAGCCCTATGAGGAGCGGCTTAAGGAGCTGGGCATGTTTAGCCTGAAGAAAAGAAGGCTGAGAGGAGATATGATAGCCATGTATAAATATGTGAGAGGAAGTCACAGGGAGGAGGGAGCAAGCTTGTTTTCTGCTTCCTTGGAGACTAGGACGCGGAACAATGGCATCAAACTACAAGAAAGGAGATTCCATCTGAACATTAGGAAGAACTTCTCACTGTGAGAGCTGTTCAGCAGTGGAACTCTCTGCCCCGGAGTGTGGTGGAGGCTTCTTCTTTGGAGGATTTGAAACAGACGCTGAATGGCCATCTGTCAGAGGGGCTTTGAATATGATTTATCTGCTTCTTGGCAGAATGGGGTTGAACTGGATGACCCACCAGGTCTCTTCTGACTCTAGGATTGTATATTTCTATATTCAATAAGGAAGACTGAGCAAAGATCAATAGATGCTTGTTAAGAGTCAGTGGGCTGAAGCTAGTGTCATCCTGAGGAGTGTGAGGTAAACCTTTGTGTGAGAGAAGCCTCGTGTGAGAAAGCTCCAGTGTGAAGGCTGCTGTGTGTAAAGCTACTGTGTACTTGTTTATTTGTGTCACGGAAACCTTGTTGTTGTAAACAGTGCAACCATATTATTTTACTACAAAGAAAAGCCTCCTGTGAAAGAGATAACGTTGGTCTGTGTGTTTTTGTTCTTTTTTTCACTTTGAGCTACTGGTGCTGGGTCACACTACTGCTAATAAGTTACTCTGCTCTACATTTATGAGGAGGGTCTTTTGATATAAAGCCCACTCCCCCAACAATTAAATGGCAAGATCAAAACTTGGTTTTGGATTATGTTTAAAAATATTTTAAAGGCATATGGATGCAGAATCTGTGGATATGGGAGGTCCTCTGTATTATGTTTTCAAACTGCAAGCTGCCTGATTCCCTGTTTTAGGAGAAAGGCACAACAATTTATTAATAACTAGCCGTCCCCTGCCACACATTGTTGTGGCCCAGTTTGTGTATGTGTTTTGTGTGTATATATATGTGTGTATATGTATGTGTGTATATTTGTGTATATGTGTATATATGTGGTTTTGTGTATGTGTTGTAAATTTTTTTTGGTTTTTTAAGTCTCTTCTGCTGTGTTTTTAGTGTTTTTATGAGTGATGGTCACTTGTTGGCCTGATAGGTGTATTGTGTCCAAATTTGGTGTCAATTCGTCCAGTGGTTTTTGAGTTATGTTAATCCCACAAATGAACATTACATTTTTATTTGTATAGACTAGCCATCCCCTGAAAAGCGTTGCTGTGGCCCAGTCTGGTAATCTGGAAAATAAAGTAATGAGAAAGTGTTGGTTTCTAATATATGCAATTTCTTTATGCTTGTGGGTAAACGGCACTTCTTGCTGTTTCTTTGTCAGTGTTGATGTAGAGAGTGTCTGGTTTGCCCACCCTGGAACATGCAACATATCATTTTCCTTCTTTATGGGTCGCGTTCAAATCTATGATAATAGTAATCTCTCTGTGTGTGAATCATATCCATCTATATCTATGGCTGGATGGCTCTTTGACAGGAGGGCTTTAATTACATTTTCTTGCCCTGGTGAAGGGAGTTGGAATGGATGGCCTTTCAGTATGAGGGTTCTGTGTGGGAAGTTTGCCCCAATTCTGTCGTTGGTGGGGTTCAGAATGCTCTTTGATTGTAGGTGAACTATAAATCCCAGTAACTACAACTCCCAAATGTCAAGGTCTATTTCCCCAAACTCCAATCTGTGTTCATATTTGGGCATATTGAGTATTTCTGCCAAGTTTGGTCCAGATCCATCTTGTTTGAGTCCACAGTGCTTCTGGATGTAGGTGAACTACAACTCCCAAACTCAAGGTCAATGCCCACCAAACCTTTTGTTTTTGTTGGTCATGGGAGTCCTGTAGGCCACGTTTGGTTCAATTCCAATGTTGGTGGGGTTCAGAATGCTCTTTGATTGTAGGTGAACTATAAATCCCAACAACTACAACTCCCAAATGACAAAAATCTTTTTTTTAGTGAAGGACATACATTGGGTTGTTAGGTGTCTTGTGTCCAAATTTGGTGTTAATTCGTCCAGTGGTTTTTGAGTTCTGTTAATCCCACAAACGAACATTACATTTTTATTTATATAGATAATAACAATAATAGCTGCCTTTATTGTTTCTGATGGAAGACACTCTGTTAGTAAGATGATTGCAAATATAATCCTAAAATTCAAATATTGTGTTGTAAAAATGTTATCAGCAGTACCAGCTCTGTCCAAGCCGTAGTTGAATTGAGTGTAAGACGTATGCCTGCGAAGTAACCTTTTAAGCTAATGCACCACGATAATGGTAGAATTTGTGAATCCATCTTATCACATTAGGACGGGCTAATGTTCTGGTTTCCTTCTGCCTCTAATGTGATGTTTTAACATTACTCCTCTACTAATTCAGTTACTTTGCTATTAAGAGGGCCACGTGCCGTTAGCTCATGGTCGTCTCTCTGCTCAGAGCTTCATCACACTGCGGTTAGTGTTTCGGTCTAAAAGCAGGAGCCTTCTCTCATATGGTGATTAGGGCCGCATGTACGTGTTAACAAGTTGTCATTCTCCAGAATGGCAAAGGAGTCCAAGAGTGAATTCAGCAGATGCTCACTGGTATGGTGTATTCACACCCAAATTAGGAAGACTACGGAAGAATGGAAAAGTTCCATATAATTTATCAGTTTGTGTTTTCACCATGTCTCTCTCTCTAATAGCACATTATTTAGTTCCTAAAGCAAAATTGATTGGAGAGATTAGTGAATATAGCAATTTGTTAGAATGGTTTTTCTTGTCATGCAGTACATGGCAAAGGATTTTTGACTGTGATACATAAACCTGAAAGTGCCATTTCCTTGGCTGTAATTCCTTTGGCATTTTTGGAGCATTGAAGCCCTGCTGTTGGTCTAGGAAACAAAAATTAAAACATGACTTGTCCAAATAGAGACTGAAAGATCAAGCGGCAGCGTCTCTGCAAATGTTGAGCAGATCACACTGCAATACCCCTGAGGTCATTTCCCAGGCATTTGATGACTCGGCCGTCCCCATATTAGGAAAATAAAGGCTTCTGGGAGCCTGGAGTCCTGTCAAGTTTGTGTAGGGCTTGCAGTGTACACTGCAGATGGCAGCTCCACTCTGTTGTTGACATGCCTCAGAGAGACTGTGCCAAAACAAAGCAAACGGCACAGCTAATTATTTGAGTTCCTGTCCCAGCAACCCTGAACATTCGTGCATTTTGAAATTTCCACATTATGTGCAATATCACCACACAGTAACAAACCACAATCTGACCTCACTACCTCTGAGGATGCTTGCCATAGATGCAGGTGAAACATCAGGAGAGAATGCCTCTAGAACATGGCAATTTAGCCCGAAAAAACCTACAACAACCCAGTGATTCCGGCTATGAAAGCCTTCGACAATACACAATCTAAAATTTTGCATTATTTCATTAACTCTCCCTCCCCAAGGCACAACTCTCCCTCCCCAAGGCACAAAATAATCTACAGATTCTTTTCCTATCTTACTGATAAACTTTCTTAATAAATAGACAGTATAATCATTTAATGAAAAAACTAAACTTGATCTTGAGGTGTTTACTATGAGTCCGGCACATATATCTAATTAGTGATTTCCCTTTAACCACGAGCAAATTCTCTTTTGGGTTGCTGTGAGTTTTCCGGGCTGTATGGCATGTTTCAGAAGCATTCTCTCCTGATGTTTTGCCCACATCTATGTCAGGCATCCTCAGAAGTTGTGAGGTCTGTTGGAAACTAGGCAAGTGGAATAATAATAATAACAACAACAACAACAACAACAGCTTGCCATAGATGCAGGCGAAACGTCAGGAGAAATGCCTCTAGAACATGGCTCTATAGCCCGAAAAAACCCACAAGAACCTAGTGATTCCAGCCATGAAAGCCTTCGACAATACAACAACTTTATTTATATCCCGCTCCCATCTCCCCAAGGAACTCGGTGCGGCTTACATGAGGCCGAGCCCACAATACATCAGCAAAAAACAACAGCAGTAATACAAAACAATAAAATAAAGCTCATAAACAAAAAAATAAGCAGTAAACATTGACAATAACACCATAACATTTAAAAACCAATGGCTGGGCCAAATGTAATAGTTAAAATTTAAAAAAAAATGCTGGACAAGACCAGGTGAAATATAACTAGGATAGAATTTTGGAAAAGAAGGGGCGTACAGACAGTTCTAGATCACTAATAAGGTGCAATTAGGGATATTTGCTGGGAGTTTCCTTATTCTGGGAAGGCATACTGGAACAACCACGTTTTCAAGCTCCTCCTAAAAATTGCCAAAGTTTTTGGGCGTGTGTGTATATTCTTGTGGAATAATGTCCATGGTGGAGGAAGAACTCTTGTTTGTTTGAGGCAAGTGTGAATGTTGCAATTGGCCACCTTGATTAGCATTGAATAACCTGGCAGCTTCAAAGCCTGGCTGCTTCCTTCCTGGGGGAATCCTTTGTTGGGAGGTGTTAGCTGGTTCTGATTGTTTCTTGCCTGGAATTCCCCTGTTGTTCCTTGTTTACTGTCCTGATTTTATAGGTTTTTTAATGCTGGTAGCCAGGTTTTGTTCATTTTCATTGTTTCCTCCTTTGTGTTGAAATTGTCCACATGCTTGTGGATTTCAATGGCTTCTCTGTGTAGTGTAGTCTGACATGGTGGTTGTCAGTGTTGTCCAGCTTTTCTGTGTTGTCAAATAATATACTTTGTCCAGGTTGGTTCATCAGATGCTCTGCTATGGCTGACTTCTCTGGTTGGATTAGTCTGCAGTGCCTTTCGTGTTACTTGATTTGTGTCTGGGCAATGCTGCTGTGTTTGTAGTCCCTATGTAGACTTGTTCACAACTGCATTTTATACAGTAGACTCCTGCAGAGGTGAGAGATTCCCTCTTGTCCGTTGCTGAACGTAGCATTTGTTGGATTTTCTTGGTGGATCTGTAGATAGTTTGTAGGTTATGTTTCTTCATCAGCTTCCCTATGCAGTCAATGGTTCCCTTGATGTATGGTAAGAACACTTTTCCTCTGCGTGGATCTTTGTTGTTACTCTCATCTTGTTCCCAGTCTTGCAGCTCTTCTGATGTCTGAGGTGGAGTCTCCATTGGCCTGGAGAGCCCAGTTGAGGTGGTTCAGTTCATCTTGGAGTTGTTGGGCTTCGTAGATACTTTTTGCGTGGTCTGCCGGAGCTTTAATTGTGCTTCTTTTTTGACCTGGGTGATGGTTGGAGTTTGTATGTAGGTATCTTATCTGTGTGTGTATGTTTTCTGTAAACTGTGTGGTCCAACTGTTAATTGGGTTTGCGGATAACTAGGGCATCTAGAAATGGCAGTTTCCCTTCATTTTCTTTTTCCATGGTAAATTGGATATTTAGGTGGATGCTGTTGAGGTGGTCCAGGAACTTGTTTAGTTCTTCTTCTCCATGGCTCCAAATGGTGAAGGTGTCATCCACAAATCTGAACCATATAGTGGTCTTTCTCTTTTATTTCTTTACTCTCTACTCTTACTTTCTCTGTTAATTTTTCAGATAATGCTATGGCCTATATTCTATGTATCCAAGTCTGTATTGATGAATTTTTCCCCATGCTTTTACTTTCTTCACCCCTTGCAGCATATCCTAGAAATGCTATAAGGTTTGGTAGATTCCCATTTTTATTTTCAAACTAGTCATCCACTGCCAATGTTGCTGTGGCCCAGTCTGTGTATATGTATTTTGTGTGTGTTTATGTATGTGTGTATGTGTATACATGTGTTTTGGTGCTTGCGTTGTAATGTAATTTTATTTATTTAGCTCTTTAAGTCTCTTCTACTGCGTTTTTCAGTGTTTTTATGTGTGATGGTCACTTGTTGGCCTGAAAGGAGTATTGTGTCCAAATTTGATGTCAATTCGTCCAGAGGTTTTTGAGTTATCTTAATCCCACAAACGAACATTACATTTTTATTTATATAGATACTAGCTGTCCCCTGCCACACATTGCTGTGGCCCAGTCTGTTGATCTGGAAAATAAAGTAATGAGAAAGTGTTGGTTTCTAATATATGTAATTTTTTTATGTTTGTGGGTAAACAGTATTTCTTGCTGTTTCTTTGTCAGTGTTGATGTGGAGAGTGTCTGGTTTGCCCACTCTGGAACATGCAACATATCATTGTCCTTCTTTAAGAGTCCCTTTCAAATCTATGGTACTATATCTGTGTGTGAATCCTATCTATCTGTCTGTCTGTCTGTCTGTCTGTCTGTCTAATCTATGGCAGGAGGACTTTGATTATGTTTTCTTGCCCTGATGAAGGGAGTTGGATTGGATGACCTTAAGTATTTTTGTTGGTCATGGGGGTTCTGTGTGGGAAGTTTTCCCCGATTCTGTCATTTGTGGGGTTCAGAATGCTCTTTGATTGTAGGTGAACTGTGAATCCCAGTGACTACAACTCCCAAATGTCAAGGTCTATTTCCCCCAAAATCCATCTGTGTTCATATTTGGGCATATTGTGCCAAGTTTGGTCCAGATCCATCATTGTTTGAGTCCACAGTGTTGTCTGGATGTAGGTGAACTACAACTCCCAAACTCAAGGTCAATGCCCACCAAACCCTTCTAGTGTTTTCTGTTGTCATGGGAGTTCTGTGTGCCAAGTTTGGTTCAATTCCATCATTGGTGGAGTTCAGAATGCTCTTTGATTGTAGGTGAACTATAAATCCCAGCAACTACAACTCCCAAATGACAAAATCATAATTTTTTGAGTGATGGTCACTCCTTGTGTTGTGAGACGTTTCGTTGCCAAATTTGGTGTGATTTCGTTCATTGGTTCTTTTGTTTTTAAGGTACTCATTATGCACAGAGCTGTGCATAATGAGTACCTTAAAAACAAAAGAACCAATGAATGAAATCACACCAAATTTGGCAACATTTCTATATAATCCTTCTATATATATAGAAGGAGATAAGCAGTCATACCCCCCCTAAAATGGACTTTTTCTTTAATTCAGCATATCCAGGTCAAAACCTTTTCTCAAACTGTAGTATCTTTAGATATGACAGACACATATGGAAAGTTCATTCACTGAATGCCCTAGTTGAGTTTTCTAAGATTCCCAATTGGGAGAAAAGCCTGAAGCTGAAGGTGAAAGTGTTGGGAGTTTCAGTTAGCAAGGAGCTAAGGTCTAGACATACTTGCCTGTAAATATCGTGTTTCCTCCTTATTATTTCATGGATTATTTTATGTGAATCTGGAGCTGAATCAACTTTAACAACCTTTTCCTGCTGGAAGAGCAGATATGTTCACCTCCTGAAGACTGACTCAGGCAGGGTACATACCTCAGCATTGCTGTTTGTAGGCATAAGTGTTATATTAAGCCTTTCATGGCATTCTGCAGACTAAAATAACAACTACTTCAGTCTAATCTAGAAAGTGTTCACAAAAGCTGTTCTTGTCTCTTTCCGGGGCACTTCTCAAACAAGGCTCCATGCCAGGCAGCGAAAGCTGGTGTCTCTGGTAGACTGTTTCACGCCCTACGTCTCAAACTGTAAAACCTCAGGAATTTCAAATGCCAACAAGAGTTGAAACTTTTTGAGAGCCCTGCAAAAATTAATGGAATTGCGTTGTTACAGGTTGTGTGTGTTTTGTCAGGACTTGCACAGGAAGAATTGGAGAGTTGATTGAGTTCTGTTTAGTTTCCTCTATCATTGTTAACTCCACAGATTTTATGCTTTCGCGGTTACTGAAATTTCTTCTTGTCAGTATTGTAAATTGAGAATTCCTTTTTGTTTAGATTCTGAAACGTTAAATATGAGGCTGTTCTCTAAGTGTACAAATTAATCCTGTATATTTTAGTTAATAGTTCCTCAAATACCAGATATTCTCGGGTTGTTTTCCTTGTTCTCCCACCCCCTTTTTTAAGGCTGCATTCTTCTTTCTCATTTATATTCCATTCCCTATCTGTACTTGTATGGATGTAGACATTTTTAGATCAGGAATGCAATGTACACACACATCAATAGTAACCCTGCATATAAACAGATCCTCTCCTTTACTTTAGCTCTTCCTACGTATGTTCCCTCTATTATTTTTTTAACTGGAGGAAAACATTTATTTATTAGATTCCCCTAAGTTTTACCTTCAGCTTTTCCATAAAATTGACTTATAGTCAGGCATAAATGATACCTGTCGTAATGAAGTCATGGCCACTTTTTTATATGAATATTGATTCTGGTTTTCTGGCCACTACCTGCTAACTTGCAGGTACATTCTACACTTGTGTGTACATGACATTGCAATTCTGTTGTCTGTGTCATTGCTTCTTAAGCTATCCAATTTGACATACTGGCAGTTATATCCCATAGGGATGGGACTAGTAGCATATTTATGATTACTAATGCATTTACTTTCTGGAAACTTGCTTTGGACCAGCAGCTTATGGCTTTCATATGGATACTAGTCTGTAACCACCACCTTGTATAGTACTGATCTACCTGATTTTTTTACTTTTGGGTCAAAATAACAAGTTTGCAAACCCTGGGATTTGTCTTAGGAATCATTAACTTTCAAGGAATAATCCTGGTAAACTTCATTATGGCTTCTGACTTAGAAGGGAGCTAATTTTGTAAATAGGTCCACTATTAACTGAACTGGTCCATTTAGTTTTCTTGGCAAGGATACTGGGGTGGTTTGCCAGTCGGAGACGACTGAACYAATGAACAACAACAACAATTAACTGAACTTTTATTTATTATTATTTATTTATTTAAAACTTTTATATCCCGATTTTCTCACCTCCGTAGAGGGACTCAGACCGGCTTACAGCAAGGATTCAATYCTACTAATACAAGTTAAAACATCATACAACAATACAATAATAAAATACATATAGGTAAAATACATATATACCAAATCGCCAAGGTAAAATCATGTTCAACTCAGTCCACATATGTGGTCACTCACTTTGGTCTGTAACCAGTCTCAGCCATTATTCTGGGAATGCTTTGTTCCATAACCAGGATTTCATTAGCCTCCTGAAYGACAAGAGGGAGGGGGCAGATCTAATCTCGCTCGGGAGAGAGTTCCATAGCCGAGGGGCKACCATAGAGAAGGCCCTGTCTCTTGTTCCCACCAAACTCGCTTGCGAAGGTGGTGGGACCGAGAGCAGGGCCTCTTCGGAAGATCTTAACGTCCTTGATGGGTCATAGGGGAGAATACTTTTCAGCAAAGTGTATTCTCCAACACTTAGAATACTCCAGGTACTACCAAAATACATTCCCAGCACTCTCAGTCAGCTTGTCCACCACATTTGAAGGCAGCCAAGTCGGATGAAGCTCATCTAGTCGTTGTCTGGAGACTTATCGTGCCAGTAGATCAGAGATGCACAGGCTTTTAGATTTTTTGTTCTATCCAGTTAAGGTGGTGGACTGTCCACACATCTTTAGATCTCAGAAACATAGGTGAATCCTTGCATCCTCTTACTACTGTGATGTAGAGAAAACACAGATCTCAGAAATCAGGGAACAACAGCTCAGGTCTGGAGGAAAATAGATGAAGTCCCTCTGCATTTGTGACCTGAATGTGGTGCACACCTGCTCTAAATCACAATCAGTTTCCTGTCCTTTAATGCACCTTTTTTCTGGTTCCAAGTTTCCCTTAGCAACCACCATGCTGCAGTAGGAACAGCTCGTGCATGAGAGACATGTACAAGAGGCGTACTTGCTCCAGTGGCTGTAACTCACTCCACAAAAAGTGTTATTTGCACAATGAAGAACCCAGGACACTGCAGATGAAAAGTGGCACATGTTAATATGCATGACAGTAAAATATTCTGGCCAGTTTCCTTTGTCTGCAAAATGGTTGTTGGGGAGAATCTGAGCAATTAGTTTTCATGACAGTTTAGTCTTGAAAGCAGCTATGTTTCCCATTTTGCCCAGCTATAGATATATAAAAAATACTAGTGGTCCCCTGCCAGGTGTTGCTGTGGCCCAGTCTGGTGATCTGGAAAATAAAGTAATGAGAAAGTGTTGGTTTCTCATATATGTAATTTCTTTCTGCTTGTGGGTCAACAGTATGTCTTGCTGTTTCTTTTCCAGTGTTGATGTGGAGATTGTCTGGTTTGCCCACTCTGAAAAATGCAACACATCATTGTCCTTCTTTAGGGGTCCCTTTCAAATATTTGATACTGCATCTTTCGTGTGTGTGTGTGTGTGTGTGTGTGTGTGTGTGTGAATGGCTGGATGGCTCTTTGTCAGGAGGGCTTTGATTATGTTTTCATGCCCTAGTGAAGGGAGTTGGATTGGATGGCCTTAAGGCAGCATTTCTGAACCTGGAAAGTCAACACCAAAGGGGGTGTCAGAAGGGTCACCAAAGACCACCAGAAAACACAGTATTTTCTGTTGGTCATGGGGGTTCTGTGTGGGATGTTTGGCCCAATTCCATCGTTGGTGGGGTTCAGAATGCTCTTTTATTGTAGGTGAACTATACATCCTAGTAACTACAACTCCTAAATGTCAAGGTCTATTTTCCCCAAACTCCATCTGTGTTCACATTTGGGCATATTGAGTATTCCTGTCAAGTTTGGTCCAGATCCATCATTGTTTGAGTCCACAATGTTCTCTGGATGGAGGTGAACTACAATTCCAAAACTCAAGGTCAATGCCCACCAAACCCTTTCAGTATTTTCTGTTGGTCATGAGAGTTCTGTGTGCCAAGTTTGGTTCAATTCCATTGTTGGTGGAGTTCAGAAGCTCTTTGATTGTAGGTGAACTATAAATCCCAGCAACTACAACTCCCAAATGACAAAATCATAATTTTTTGAGTGATGGTCACTCCTTGTGTTGTGAGACGTTTTGTTGCCGAATTTGGTGTGATTTCGTTCATTGGTTCTTTTGTTTTTAAGGTACTCATTATGCACTGAGCATTTTTATATATATAGATGGGAATTCTGAGGTGGACATTAAAATGATATATACCACCTCTGGAAGTCAGTAATGACGTGTTAGATAGGAATTTCGAATTGTGTTCAATGACTGGAAGTACACAGACTTTGGGTGAAAGATTTAGCCGACTTGTTTGTTTTGATTAAAGATGGACTTGGGTGAAGTTCTCCTTTTGGTCTGCTATTTTTAAGAAACCCAGGCCTACTGATGTATATAATAAAAACCAAATGCCATTGTTCTCAGGTTATTTGTTCTTGCTACTGCTTAGCCTAGTTGTGGCCACTCTTTAGACCTCAAATTAATTACTCAGTTATTACTCCTCATACACATGGGTTTCCATCTGCATTGGTGCAGTAGTGACATCTCTATTTTCAGTGGTTTTGTATCATTAGATAAATGGTGGGGAAACCCCAATTTCTGCAGTCCCACCAGGAAGTCAGTGCTTCTCCCGGAATTTACTAAGCTCTTGCAGGTTTGCATCTCTGTTTAGGGAAGGGAGTGGTTTCATTTGGGGTAAGTGTTTTGACCCATGGATAAGTTGACATAGGTTTTTGAGGGATTGATATTGTAAATACTGTATATACTCGAGTATAAACCTAGTTTTTCAGCCCTTTTTTAGGCTGAAAAAGCTCCCCTCGGCTTATACTCGAGTCAAGGTTATTTATTATTTTACTCAAATTTTGTATTTTGTCTGTTTGTTTGCTTTGTTCTGTTAGAAATGTAATATAATTGACTGGTTGCCCTGACATGACAAATAAATAAATTATTTTACTCTGTTTTTAGTATTATTTTTATTACATGTATTATTTTACTCTATTATTATTACATTTACAGTATTTTACCCTATTAATATTATTGCATTTATTATTCTACTCTATTATTACTGTTATTATTGCATTTCCATTATTTTACTTTATTATTATTATTATTATATTTATTATTTTACTCTATTATTGTTGGAAGGATGCGTAAGTACATTTACATTGAAGATATGTAATGATTTAATCAGAGTTGGGCAGTCTTATCTCAAATTACAGTTTATGTGAATATTAAAAAAACATTTCACCTCCTGATGCCTCAATTAATGTAATTTTATTGGTATCTATTTTTATTTTGAAATGTACCTGTAGTGGCTGCATTTCCCACCCTTGGCTTATACTTGAGTGAATATGTTTTACCAATATTTTTTTTTGTGGTAAAATTAGGTGCCTCGACTTATATTTGGGTCGGCTTATACTCGCGTATATACAGTAAAGACTTTCTGTATATATTTCAGATTTCAATATTGATGTCAAAAATACGTAGTATGATTTTACATAGGATTTCTGCTACATTAGAACAGTAAATACAAATATCACTTAAGTAAAATAAACATTAGTAAAATTAAATAAAATAAACTGGCTGTTAGGAATTGTGGGAGTTGAAGTCCAAAACACCTGGAGGGAGGGCCCAAGTTCGCCCATGCTTGCTATATAGGGTAGTTGTGCAGTTGAGAGGATGCTGTGGAAGTAGAATCATGCGTGACTTGCGCTGACGTTTGGCAGATACCTATCAAAGTACATCACACCCCTTGGGTTATGGGTCCTTTGTAAATATTTCCAATCTCTAAGGCAGTGGTTCTCAACCTTCCTAATGCCGTGACCCCTTAATACAGTCCCTCATGTTGTGGTGACCCCCAACCATAACATTGTTTTTCTTGCTACTTCATAACAGTCATTTTACTACTGTTATAAATCATAATGTAAATATCAGATATGCAAGATGTATTTTCATTCACTGGACCAAACTGGGCACAAATACCCAATGCAACCACATGTAAATGCTAGTGGGGTTGGGGGAGGATTGATTTTGTAATTTGGGAGTTGTAGTTGCTGGGATTTATAGTTCACCTATAATCAAAGAGCATTCTGAACTCCACCAGCGATGGATTTGAACCTAATTTGCCACACAGAACTCCCATGACCAACGGAAAACACTGGAAGGGTTTGGTGGGTATTGACCTTGAGTTTGGGAGTTGTAGTTCACCTATATCCAGAGAGCACTGTGGACTCATGCAATGGTGGATCTGGACCAAACTTGGCACAAATACTCAATATGTGCAAATGTGAACACTGGTGGAACCTGGGGAAAATAGTTGCTAGGATTTATAGTTCATTACAATCAAAGAACATTCTGAACTCCACCAACGATAGATTTGGCTCAAACTTCCCACATGGAATCCCCATGACCATCAGAAAATACTGTGTTTCCTGATGGTCTTTGGTGACCCCTCTGACACCCCTTCGCAACCCCCTCAGGGGTCCCAACCCCCAGGTTGAGAAACACTGCTCTAAGGGGTCCGTCATCCCTGATCTGAGAAGAGGTTTGCACTGCAGCCAATTGTGTCTGTGTGTAAGAGCCTGCACACCAATGAGGTAATGTTTGGTATGAAAGAAGTGTTCATAATATACAGCTTGCTGCTTTTGTTGGTGGAGTGGTGGAGTCTATCATGTCAGCACAGAATTATTTTCAGGCTAAAAGCAGAGTGTTGGGAGTTTATTGCACATGTCTGGAAACTGGTTGCTTCATCGCCAAAGGAGACGTGTGTTTAGATGTCCTTATTTCACACCAGGCATCTAGTTGTTGATCTTCCCGAAGGATCTGTGTTAGGAGAAGGCTTTCTGGGTCCCAAGTGGGCTCATCTTCACACAGACTCCTGCATGCTCTCCCACTCGCTCCCTTTTAGAGGAACCTTGGCAACTAGAATTGGAAGGTTTCCTCCATGGTGTTCACGAGCTGACCCAGCGGCTACATCTGGTTTCCTGGGATACTGTGAGCAAGAGAGTTCATGGTCTGCCTATTGTGGAATATTCCAAGCAGACTTGCTGACACACAGCATTTTATTCAAACAGTTGCCCAATCAGCTGGCGGGTTGCCCTCTGCACACCCCCTTTTCAAGGGCCCTCGTGTTTCGGGTGGGGATTAGTCACCAGAAGTACAATGTGAAATCCATCACCGCTCAAATGCATCACTTCCCAGGAGTGATGGCAATGAGCCAGGATGTCCTTCAGTGAAGCTGACGTTTTAAAGTGTGTATGGAGTTTGCCATAGAAAAGTGAATGCGGTTAACAGAAATACTAGGTTCAATGACTTGCCTTGCTGGATCACTTCTTGTGCACACGTACATGAACATAAGGGCATGGCACAAAAGTGATATCTCTGCTGTTCAGAAATTGCGTGTGGGGCTTGTGTGCTCTCTTCTAGCAGCATTGTGCATTCAGTCCACAATTTTCTCCTCTGAAGATGGCCTGGTGTAGGATGGAAAGAGCACCCATTCCTCCTTTGCTAGTTTCTTTTTCTAGATTATATAAAAGCTACTTACATACGCAATCCCTCGTAGTCCGAGGATGATGGTCCTCCAAGTTCGGTGTCCTGGCGGTGGGTCCGTAGGTGACTGTGGAGCCCTATTCTTGATCCGCATCTTCTTCCGCAGCGAGGGCATTGGTTTCCAGGTGGAAGGTGGTCTCAGTCGGGGTTAGCTTGATGCGCCTTCCTCTTGGCACGTTTCTCTCTTTCGCCCTTCATTGATCCCTCTTCAAATTCTGCAGCACTGCTGGTCACAGCTGACCTCCAGCTGGAGCACTCAAGGGCCAGGGCTTCCCAGTTCTCAGTGTCCATGCCAGAGTTTTTAAGGTTGGCTTTGAGCCCATCTTTAAATCTCTTTTCCTGTCCACCAAGATTCCGTTTTCCGTTCTTGAGTTCGGAGTAGAGCAACTGCTTTGGGAGACGGTGGTCAGGAATCCGGACAACATGGCCGGTCCAGCGGAGTTGATGCCGGCGGACCATCGCTTCAATACTGGTGGTCTTTGCTTCTTCCAGCACGCTGACATTTGTCCGCTTGTCTTCCGAAGAAATTTCCAGAATTTTTCGGAGGCAGCGCTGATGGAATCATTTCAGGAGTTGCATGTAACGTCTGTAGACAGTTCACGTCTCGCAGGCATATAGCAGGGTTGGGAGGACAATAGCCTTATAAATAAGCCCCTTGGTCTCCCTACGGATGTCTCGGTCCTCAAACATTCTCTGCTTCATTCGGAAAAATGCTGCACTCACAGCGCTCAGGTGGTGTTGTATTTCGGTGTCGATGTTAACTTTGGTGGAGAAGTGGCTGCCAAGATAGCGGAAATGATCAACATTTTCTAATGTTACACCATTAAGCTGTATCTCTGGCATTTGAGAGGGGTTGGCTGGTGACTGCTGGAACAGCACTTTGGTTTTCTCGATGTTCAATGACAGGCCGAGCTTCTCGTATGCTTCTGTGAAGGTGTTTAGAGTGGCTTGTAGATCTTCTTCTGAATGTGCACAGACAACGTTGTCTTCAGCAAACTGGAGTTCTATAACAGATGTTGTAACCTTTGTTTTGGCTTTCAGTCTGCTGAGGTTAAACAGCTTGCCATTTGTCCAATAGATGATTTCCACTCCAGTGGGAAGCTTTCCATCAACAAGATGAAGTATCATAGCGATGAAGATGGAGATAAAGTTGGGGCAATAACACATTCCTGTTTGACACCTGATTCCACCTTAAATGGGTCACTTTGGGAGCCATTACTGTCCAAAACTGTTGCCATCATGTAAAAGCATATAAAAGCTAGTAGAAAGTCAGAGGTGTGGAGGGATTTAGCTGCTCACTTGCTTGCTCTCTATGCTGGGCATGCAGGAAAGACTTCCCCTGAATATCCAGTTTAGAGAGAGATTGTACGGGCACAGGAGCAATGCATCATACTGTCCCCACCACTGCTATCCTTGCTGCAAACACAGAGGGGCTTCATTTTCCTCATGTTTTGCATGGGAATTGGTTGGACTGGCAGAACAGAATTGGACGTGAGCTGGGCCTTGATGTCAGCCTGTTCATTCTCCTAGATAGGATTCCAAGCACTCATTTGCCTGGAAATCCTGGCTGGCCACAGTGACCAGATGAATAATTAAATCCAAGGCTGGATGGGGAGTGGAGCATTAACACTGTTAGGAGTGACCCTTCGTAGGAACCTATTTCCCTAACCATGAATGAGGAGGCATTTTATCTCCTTACCCCCTCTCTAAATCTAATGTAAGACTAGGCAGTAGTGTATCTGCACTGCCCCCTAATAATGGTGTGTATGCCTCTGCACTGAAATTTAAGAAATATGTGGCATCTGATGGGAAGATGCATGAGCTAGGAAATGTGCACACTGTGAAAATGGGAAGCTTCAGAATGACTAATCCTAAAGTTGGCTGATATCTGCCTGGGCCACCTTGTGCTTGCAGTATCTTTGAAGAGCAGGGCTATCAAGGTAGCTCAGCGAAAACATCCCTCTTGCACGCAATCTTCCCATTTCAATTCGACAGAGTGAAAATTTGCACACAAAGCTTCCCAGTATTTGGCTTGTTTGCCTAGATTATTAGCTGTAGTGCAGTAAGTTAAATCTGCTCCACTCAAGAATGAAATGCATTTTGAAATTGGTGTGAGCAGAGCGTTCTTTCAGGAGGCATTGTATGAAAATGTCGTTTATCACTGAGTAACCTGTCAGTCTGGGTCCACAGAGTCAGTGTGGTGTAGTGATCTGAGTGTTGGACTAGGACTTGGAGAAACGTGTGGGAATATTTGGTCTCCATTGCACAGTAGAGTGCAGCCTTATCATTGCTATATATCAGCTTGTGGTAAGAAACAGGAGAGAAATCAGTAAGGTGTGCTGGTAAGGTTTTATTGTTGCAGATAATATATCTATATAAATAAAAATGTAATGTTAGTTTGTGGTTTTAACATAACTCAGAAACCACTAGAGGAATTGACACGAAATTTTGACACAATACACCTAACAGTCCAAAGAGTGTTCATCACTCCTAAAAATATAAAAAAAAACCCTCAGCAGAAAGGACTTTAAAACCCCCAAAATGCACACACACTCATATACATATACACATGCAGACATACGTACACATACGTATATATATACCCAAGCACACACAAATATACACACACATACATACACATACATGTATATGTATATACATACACATATATGTATATGTATATATATGTATACACACATATAAACATATACATATGCACACACAAGTATACACATGCACACATACATACACAAATATACATAAAGACAAGCACACTCACATACACAATATAATATGCACTTATAAACACACAAATATATACACATCTACACACACAAATATGCACACACATATATACACCCACACATACCCCCCACACACATATCTATGTATCTATATACACACATACACACACATAAACACACATATATAATAATAATAATAATAATAATAATAATAATAATAATAATATTTTTTTAAAAAAACTTTATTTGTACCCCGCTACCATCTCCCCAAGGGACTCGGTGCGGCTTACATGAGGCCAAGCCCACAATACAACAGTAAACAATAGCAACAGTAATACAAAAACAAGAAATAAACTCATAAGCAGAAAATAAGCAATAAATAATAACAATAACACAACGCATTTAAAAACCTATGGCTGGGCCAAATGTAATAATTAATTATTTTAAAAAATAGACAGATACACAAATATATACACACATATAAACACATATATACATACACACAAAATACATATATACAGACTTGGACCACAGCAACGCGTGGCAGGGGACGGCTAGTCTCAGATAAAAGAATCGATAGACAAAAGAAAGTTATCTAACTTTGCTAGAAGAGTCCCAAATGCTGACTCTTAGGTCTCTGTATCAGGCATCTTACTCCCTTCTCAAACTATAAAGTACTGAAACAAGAAAGGTTTCTGGGAAGACAGGGGAGTGACATCCTCATGCAGCAAGGAAGCAAACATATTGGCTTACGTAGATCTAGGAAACACAGGTGAAAACACAGCAGCAGGCATGCACCACAGGGTTCCCTCTGTCCTTAATTGCTCTAAATACAGTAGAGTCTCGCTTATCCAACATAAACAGGCCAGCAGAATATTGGATAAGCAAAAATGTTGGATAATAGAAAGGAGATTCCATCTCAACATGAGGAAGAACTTCCTGCCTGTGAGAGCCGTTCAGCAGTGGAACTCTCTGCCCCGGAGTGTGGTGGAGGCTCCTTCTTTGGAAACTTTTAAACAGAGGCTGGATGGCCATCTGTCGGGGGTGCTTTGAATGCAATATTCCTGCTTCTTGGCAGAATGGGGTTGGACTCGATGGCCCATGAGGTCTCTTCCAACTCTGTGATTCTATGACTTCTAGCAAGTAGACAGCATTATCACTGGATGCCACAAGTGAAAGTAACGGACATACATATTGAAGCCACCCAGACAAAATGACTTTGTTCCAGCATATATATATATAGGTTTACCGTTTATGGCAGCAACACACAGATCTTACAGCATACCCTTTTTGCCTGACAGCATTCAACTGACTCACTTGCGTTCATTGAAAACCTCCTCTCCCCCCATCGCTGTTGCTGTTCCGCTGCCTACTCTGTTTTCTTTCTGGAAGCTCATCAAACATGCATAACATCATTGTAAATGGATAGCAGTGTGTGCTTTTGTTTGACCCACGTAGCAAGCAGACTTTACTCTGATTCTTTTTTGTTATGCTGCATTCTTTTAAGGACTTTTGGGGGTGGGGGAGAGCCTAGAATCAGGGAGTTCATTTTTCAGGACAAGTGAAACGGGTGCCTCTGTTCCCTTCAATCCACTTATGCCCCATTGCAAGGGGAGAGAGGGGGATTCCTAAAATCACACATGCCCCAAAAAAAAATTCTTGGGGTGACTAATCGGACCTTGATGAAGAACTGTGAATTTTCACTTCAATTTCAAGCAGAATGAATCAAGAAAACCCCTAAAATTAGGACGTCAGTCTGCCTCAAAACCTGGCCTGGGTTGGGCTCTATCCCTCCAGAAGAACAACCTGGCGTGAAGTGTTGTTGAGACTGTTCTTGTGTGTTTCCCATGCAAGGGAGGATTGCAGTGAGTAAAGATGGCTGATGGATGGAGAAGAAATGGGAGCAAATGGTGGGGGTGGGAAGGGGAAAGAAGGGGCTCATTTATTGGAAGGGGTTCTGTCGCGCGCTAGGCCTGTAAAGAATTTCCTTTAGAACAGGACGTGCAACCTTTACCCAGTGGGAAGCCAGGGGGCCCAAGGAAAAGTTCTCAGAGGTTTTCCACCACAAATGACCTTTAGATGGCTTGTGAAGTATAACAAAGTCTTTTATTAATGAACAATCAAACAGAAACTTCTCTTGTCTTCAGTAAAGCTAAACAAATGATTCCAGGCTTTATGCAACTGGTGGCTTCCTAATCTTGCCCACGAAGGACAGGCAACTGTCTTCAATTACTTCTTCTTGACTTTAAATGGAAAATCCCCTTTTAAACTTCTCCCAGGCTGACTGTAATCTAACCCTTACTGATGTGGGCTCCGCTACCGGGTCGAACTGCGTCTCGAAGCACTGAGTGGACCTACCAGTAAAGGCTTAGATATTCTCCAGCTAGAGTTCTTTGGTCTTTAGAGCTGTTTTCCTGGAAATCTTTGGAGACTCTTAAGACTGCTTTCCCCCGGAAAGTCTTAAGAGTTGAAGCTTTTGTACAGGGGAAGCTTGCACATGTCCTGTACATTAGCTTTCCTTGCTGAGACTAACTAAAAAATGGCTCCCTTCCCTTCCCAATTGCCCTGAGCAAGAGGGCGGAACCAAAACTTAATGATGATGGACAGGTGACTTGCCCTATAACTGCAACCAAAGGAAGCCACCCTTCTACAGACTCCTTGAAACCTTGGACTGCAAGCAAACATTTAATACAAAGCAAATAAAATTGGAGCTCCTGGTACAGCCATACCAGAATGGAAGGGATCAAAGAGGGCCTTGAGGAAAGAGATAAAAGCTTAATATTACCTACAAAGCCCTGAATGGTTTGGGACCCGCCTACCTGCATGACCGCATTTCTGTGTACGAACCCACACAATCTCTTAGATCATCTGGAGAGGCCCTGCTCGCACTCCCGCCTCCTTTGCAGGCGCGATTGGTGGGAACGAGGGAGAGGGCTTTCTTGGTGGTGGCCCCYCGACTCTGGAACTCACTTCCCAAGGACATCAGGCATGCCCCAACTCTGGCAGTCTTTAGGAGGAGCCTGAAAACGTGGCTGTTCCAGTGTGCCTTCCCAGAATAAGGAAAATTMTCAGSAAYATGCCCTCAGAATGCACTTTACYACTGGTTTAGGATTGRCTGYGTTCCCTCATCTCTCTTTGAAAACCCTATACCAGTTATATCCTACCTTGTTCATGCCCAGCGTTTATTTTTTAATTTTTAAACTATTACATTTGGCCCRGCCATAGGTTCTTAAATCCTTGTGTGTTACTGTTATTGTTTATTGTTTATATGTGATTTATATTAATTCATCCGGGYGTCCCCTGGGCAACGTCCTTGCAGACAGCCAATTCTCTCACACCAGAAGTGACTTGCAGTTTCTCAAGTTGCTCCTGACACGACAAAAAAATTATATATTAATTGTATTGTATTTATTGTTTTTGTTTATTGCTTTTATAGAATCATAGAATCAAAGAGTTGGAAGAGACCTCATGGGCCATCCAGTCCAACCCCCTGCCAAGAAGCAGGAATATTGCATTCAAATCACCCCTGACAGATGGCCATCCAGCCTCTGTTTAAAGGCTTCCAAAGAAGGAGCCTCCGCCACACTCCGGGCAGAGAGTTCCACTGCTGAACGGCTCTCATAGGCTTGGGCAATCCATGGTTCTAAATGGTTCTAAAGTACTTACAAAACTAAAGTTCTGGTGGTGAAAATTTCAGAACTCTAACAAAACTTTCAAAATTTAATTATTATTTCATTATTGGTGATTTTAATGACAGAACCAATTAGGAACTGCCATTTATTATGAAATTTTGAGAGTTTTGTTAGAGTTCTGAAATTTTCACCACCAGAACTTTAGTTTTGTAAGTACTTTAGAACCATTTAGAACCATGGATTGCCCAAGCCTAGGCTCTCACAGTCAGGAAGTTCTTCCTCATGTTCAGATGGAAGTTCTTCTCTTGTAGCTTGAAGCCATTGTTCCGTGTCCTAGTCTCCATGGAAGCAGTAAACAAGCTTGCTCCCTTCTCCCTGTGGCTTCCTCTCACATATTTATACATGGCTATCATATCTCCTCTCAGCCTTCTCTTCTTCAGGCTAAGCATGCCCAGCTCCTTAAGCCGCTCCTCATAGGGCTTGTTTATTGATGTACTGTTGGGCTTGGCTTCATGTAAGCTGCTCCAAGTCCCTTGGGGAGATGGTGTCGGGGTATTATTATTATTATTATTATTATTATTATTTGGAACACGTTGCTGTTGTTGTGTGCCTGCCTACAAATTGTTCCTGACTTATGGCAATCCAGGTGAACCTTTAACAGGGTTTTCTTGATAAGATTTATTCAGCAGTTTGCCATGGCCTTCCTCTTAAGGTTGAGAGAGTGGGGCTCATCCAAGGCCCCCCATTTGGTTTCCATGGCCAAGGAGGAATTGGAACTCAACTCTCCAACACTCAAACCATTGTAGAACATGACAGTAATATTAAATGTCCTCCTCTGAGTTTGGAAGTGTGTGTTTAAATATGCGCCTGTACCTGCATGTGGATCTTACGTAGCCACATAACCGGTGCCGGTTATAGCCCCTGGGACAGAAGAGATGGTGCAACGCTGTCTGAAAGATCAGCCCATTCTGCCTGAAATTGGGAGGCTGAGTCACACTCCCTCCTGCCCAGAGCGGGATTCCTTTCCGCAAAGGCAGTGGCTGTGGGAAAGAATTTAATAGATTACAGAGAGGGATTAGACATAAATAGAAAACAATTTAGTAAACTAGCCATCCCCTGCCATGCATTGCTGTGGCCCATATGTGTGGGAGGTTTGGCCCAATTCTATGGTTGGTGGGGTTCAGAATGCTCTGTGATTGTAGGTAAACTATAAATCCCAGCAGCAACAACTCCCAAATGTCAAGATTCTATTTTCCCCAAACACCACCAGTGTTCACATTTCATAGAATCATAGAATCAAAGAGTTGGAAGAGACCTCATGGGCCATCCAGCCCAACCCCATTCTGCCAAGAAGCAGGAATATTGCATTCAAATCACCCCTGACAGATGGCCATCCAGCCTCTGTTTAAAAGCTTCCAAAGAAGGAGCCTCCACCACACTCCGGGGCAGAGAGTTCCACTGCTGAACGGCTCTCACAGTCCGGAAGTTCTTCCTCATGTTCAGATGGAATCTCCTCTCTTGTAGTTTGAAGCCATTGTTCCGCGTCCTGGTCTCCAAGGAAGCAGATTTGGGCATATTGAGTCTTCGTGTAGAGTTTTGTCCAGATCTATCATTGTTTGAGTCCACAGTGCTCTCTGGATGTAGGTGAACTACAGCTCCAAAACCAAAGTACTTTCTGTTGGTCATGGGAGAACTGTGTGTCAAGTTTGGTTCAATTCCATCGTTGGTGGGGTTCAGAATGCTCTTTGATTGTAAGTGAATTATAAATCCCAGCAACTACAACTCCCAAATGACAAAATCAATTTTTTTGAATGAAGGACATAAATTGGCCTGATAGGTGTGTTGTGTCCAAATTTGGTGTCAATTCACCCAGTGTTTTTTGAGTTCTGTTAATTCCACAAACGAACATTATATTTCTATTTATATAGATGCCAAGCTCTGCCTTCATCTGTAACTTGTGGGCCTTACGAACTTTCAGGTTTCAAGAGAGCCGGGTCTCTATAAACCATAATGCCTTTAGGTGTGAACTGGGAAATAGAAACTCCAATTCAGGCTGTATTTATTTATTTAGCGTGTCAGGGACAACCAGACAATTGTATTACATTTCTAACAGAACAAAACAAACAGGCTGTAAAACAGACACAAATTCATCAAGTTGTTTTTTTGAAATTCATTATTACTGAGAAGGATCCCCCAGTGGTGCAGTGGGTTAAACCGCTGAGCTGCTGAACTTGCTGACCGAAAGGTCGCTGGTTTGAATCCAGGGAGCAGTCTGAGCTCCCTCTGTTAGGCCCAGCTTCTGCCAACCAAACAGTTCGAAAACATGCAAATGTGAGTAGATCAATAGGTACTGCTTCTGCAGGAAGGTATTAGTGCTCCATGAAGTCATGCCAGCCACATCACCTTGGAGGTGTCTATGGACAAGGCCGGCTCTTCATCTTAGAAATGGAGATGAAGAGCACCCCGCAGAATTGAACACAACTAGACTTAATGTCAGGGGAAAACCTTTACCTATTACCGAGAACCTTTTAAAATTATTCATTCTATTGTCGAAGGCTTTCATGGCCAGAATCACTGGGTTGTTGTAGGTTTTTTCGGGCTATATGGCCACGTTCTAGAGGCATTCTCTCCTGACGTTTCACCTGCATCTAGGGAAAGTATCCTCAGAGGTAGTGAGGTCTGTTGGAAGTAGGAAAATGGGTTTATATATCTGTGGAATGACCCAGGTGGGACAAAGAACTCTTGTCTGTTGGAGGCAGGTGTGAATGTTTCAACTGACCACTTTGATTAGTTTTTGATGGCCTGGCAGTTGTTTGGTGTGGCTTGTTAGTGCCTGGAGCAATCTTTTGTTGAGAGGTGATTAGAAGTCAAATGCTAATCGAGGTGGTCAGTTGAAACATTCACACCTAGCTCCAGCAGACAAGAGTCCTTTGTCCCACCCTGGTCATTCCACAGATATATAAACCAATTTTCCAATTCCAGTAGACCTCACTACCTCTGAGGATGCTTGCCATAGATGCAGGCGAAACATCAACAGAGAATGCCTCTAGACCATGGCCATATAGCCCAAAAAAAACAAAAACCCTACAACAACCCAGTTTATCGGTCATTGTTCTATTGCACAACAAAATTGCATGCCTTCCCCTGCACACGCTACAAAACAACACATCCAACACAAAACAATACACTTATTTTAAGGGAAATTTCTTCCAATGTATAGCTTGGGAATTGGGCTGACAGACCATGAAAAGCCACAGGTGACGACCCCCAGTTTAAGAGGAAGGCTGTGGCAAATTACTCAGGACTAATATTGCCAAGGAGACCCAATAATAGGCTGATAAAAGTTTATTTGCATTTTGTTTAGGGGTGTTTTTTCTGATTAAGCACTGTTTAATTAATATCTGAATTTTACTCAGCTAATTAGTTCTGGATTTACATATTGGATACCCACAGAGCTTTTTCTTTTTTCCTGATCTTGTGAGAAGCAGACATATTCCAAGTGTGATCTTGCAACTGAATAAACAATATATATGAACATGAATCCTTTCTGTTCAAATATTCACCTAGACTGAACAGTCCCTGTATTTGGCTGCTGGGACTGAAAATAGCTGTGGCATATCCAGCTTGGAAGTATTTTTGAATTACTTGGCAGTGATGGCTTTCCTAAAAACCAGTTGTACCAAAGGATGATGTGTGTGAGTCTTTCCATACATGGCATTAAAAACTCCTGATTTATGCTGACCTAATTGATGCTGCTGGTGCCAAAGGCAGCTATTAATGCTGCTTATCTGCTTTGAAGATGGAGTGAATGATGGAAATGGGTTACAGGATCTCTTGGGAAACCTTCATGGCTGCGTTTTCACCCTGGAGTGTGAAACCCAGCAGAAACCCAGCGATGTTTTTTTTTTTTAATGACTGAAAAGAGCTTCTAGCCCTCATGATGAAAGAAAAGCCTCAGAGAGTGTGTAGTTTTCTGTTAAAGGCCAAGGAAAATACACTGTTGAGTTGGCATTCCAGAGATACCTAGTCTTCTCCCACTTCACAAATAGTTTTCCAAGTATCTTATCATATATTCCAAAAGCTGCACATCACAAGTGCTGAACCTGACTCAGCACATAGAAGATGGCTTCGAAAGGCAGCAGATCACTCGCTGGAACACCTCAGCAAGCGAGAATCCAAAAGTGGCAGGCTCAAACCCGAAACCTCAATCAATGGCTGATACCAAATGAGAGCCCCCCCCCCCCCCCCCCCCGGGCACACAGAAAACTGGGCGACTTGGAAGGCGCTGAACAGACTGTGCTCTGGCACCACAAGATACAGAGCCAGCCTTCAGAAAAGGGGCCACAAAGTGGAATCTACAACATGCGAATGTGGAGAAGAGCAAACCACTGACCACCTGCTGCAATGCAGCCTGAACCCTGCTACATGCACAATGGAGGACCTTCTTGCGGCAACACCAGAGGCACTCCAAGTGGCCAAATACTGGTCAAAAGACATTTAATCAACTACCAAGCTTGCAAACTTTGTGCTTTGTTTGTTTGTTTGTTTGTTAAAAAATGCAATACAACTGTTTGGTTTGCTCCTCACACGATTAAAATATTCCATTGCATTTTGACCAGCTGAAGAGACCACCCAGCCATTTCCAGTCGTCTCTACTCCTAAAAGAGTCAGGGGAAGAATTACAACTCTCCACAACATCTGAGGGGCCCATGACACTTTATTTCTGCTTAGATTTGAAATAAAGTCATATCACAAAAGTAAAGTCAAAATAAAGTAGTATCACAAACGAGGGAGTGCCTAGGTGGTGCCAGCACTGAGTGTCTGGATTGAGCCCTCAACGATAGGAGTTTGAATCCGGCTCAGTAAGCGGTCACTGGACGGCCCCTCCAAAAAAATTTCGGGGATGCTTGAATGCAATTTTCCTGCTTCTTGGCAGGCAGTTGGACTGGGTGACCAATGAGGTCTCTCTTCCAACTCTGTGAATCTATGATAAGTACAGTTGTTATAAACTATGGATATCATCCAGAGCCATGGAGCTCCTGGTGGCACAATGGAGGTTCGAATCCAGGGAGAGGGCGGTTGAGCTCCCTCTGTCAGCTCCAACTCCCCATGCAGGGACATGAGAGAAGCCTCCCACAAGGATGGTAAAACATCAAAATATCCAGGCGTCCACTAGGCAACGTCCTTGCAGACTGCCAATTCTCTCACGCCAGAAGCGACTTGCAGTTTCTCATGTCGTTCCTGATATGGAAAAAAAAATCCAGAGCCTATGCCTTTCTGTGCCTGTTAACTCAAACCTTACTGCCAGGTGTGGAAATATTGCTAGGGACAGGAAGCCCTTTGATTGTTTCATACCTAGGATGAGGACTACAAGCAATCCTTTTTGTCTGGGGTTGGTTTTTAAATCACACCTGGGGCATAGTGACTTTACTTGTGTCATGTCATGTACTTTTGTGCTGTCCTTCAGCTTGATCAGACTCCCCGACCAAATCCCAATAACAGATTCAGTGCCACCATGAACATGTACATATTCAGCGTGCACAGTAGAAAAAGCAGCAATTAGCAATCAGCAATCAAACCAATGCTTAGTGTTTCCATAACTGTGGTGATTATATTGGAACTGTTTCTCAACCTGGGTGTCGGGACCCCTGGGGGGGTCACAAGGGGGTGTGTGTCTGATGGGTCGCCAAAGACAATCAGAAAACACAGTATTTTCTGTTGTTTGTGGGGGTTCTGTGTGGGAAGTTTGGCCCAATTCTATTGTTAGTGGGGTTCAGAATGTTATTTGATTGTGGATGAATTATAAATCCCAGCAACTACAATTCCCAAATGTCAAGGTTTATTTTCCCCAAACTCCACCAGTGTTCCTATTTGGGCATATTGAGTATTAGTGCCAAATTTTGTCCAGATCTATTACTGTTTGAGTCCATAGTGCTCTCTGGATGTAAGTGAACTACAACTCCAAATCTCAAGGTCAGTGCCCACCAAACCCTTCCAGTATTTTCTGTTGGGCATGGGAGGTTTGTGTGCCAAGATTGGTTCAATTCCATCATTGGTGGAGTTCAGAGTGCTCTTTGATTGTAGGTGAACTATAAATCTCAGCAACAACAACTTCGAAGTGTCAAGGTCTATTTCCCCAAACTCCACCAGAGTTCACATTTGGGCGTATCAAATATTTGTGTCAAATTTGGTCGAGTGAATCGAAATACATCCTGCATATTAGATATTTACATTATAATTCATAACAATAGCAAAATTACAGTTATGAAGTAGCAACGAAAATAATGTTATGGTTGGGGGTCACCACAACATGAGGAAGTGTATTAAGGGGTTGTGACATGAAAATTGAGAAACACTGTACTAGAAGGTCTGGGGAAACATAGAGTTTGTTGTGTTTCTGAAAGGATGCTGCAAATTAGGACCAGATTTGCCTTGCTGTGTCATTGTTCTGCTGGTGGGACCTCATAACCAAAAGATTTCCCCAGGTTTTCAGCTGCTTGTCTTTAGAAAAGTTAGAAGAGTCTTCCTTCGAACCATTGCTATCTTAATTCAGGGGTTCAAGACTTAAATCTAGCCTAAGCCCTTGTTGCAGTACAATACTTTTATGAAGGGATTTCACAGTTGGAGAAAGGAACTGAGGGCAGAAAAACCATGTGATTTTTTTTCCATCAAAATTAACAAAATACTTTTTTGAAGATGAGATTTTCCTGGCTCAGTGGCTATGCAGCATGAAGCTTTTGTGTTAAGACTCTGCACAGCATTAGATAACAGGGATCCTTGTGTGTATTGTAAGCTTAGATAGAAGGCGAAAGAACAAAACAAGGCAAGATTAATACTCAGGGACATCTACTACAAGACAGAACAAAATGACAGAAGATCCCCGCCTACAGTTCCCAGCTGAGACCACTCAAACCAATCTGACATTGGAAATGTTAACACCCCAAAACCAGTTGCAGAATCAACTGTCCTGCACATGCAGTAGCGGAATTACAGGCCACAGTTCTTGAACAAGGAAATTACAAAGGAAGACTAGAAAGAGGAACAGCTGAATTGAATTATGGTATCAAATTCCAGACCATTAACAAAGGCAATGTCTTCATGCCATACTAGATACATGAAGACAAAAGTCCTTGCTACTGCATGCATCTGAAATACTTAACTCACCTCATCCAACCCTTTAACTAGGAGACGCAAATGATTTATGTCTTATTGATCTTGTTATGGTTTTATATTATATGTTAATGTTTTTAAATGTTTGAAATGTTTTTATGGTGTTGGGCATTGAATTCTTGCCTCTGTAAATCGCCTTGAGTTGCCTGCAGGCTGAGAAGGGCGGTATAAAAACATCTATATATATATAAATCTGTTAGGTTGGTTCAACGGGACAGCAAAACTCAAACCCCCCAACGAAACTTAACCAAAATTGCCATGCCCATAACACAACCCACAAGGTACAAACATATCTACTCAAAATGAAAAACAACACAACAACACACTCACAAAACGGCAAAACAACAAAACTCACAAATCCCCCAATGAAACTTAACCAAAATTCCCATGCCCATAACACAACCCACAAGGTACAAACATATCTACTCAAAATGAAAAACAACACAACAACACACTCACAAAACGGCAAAACAACAAAACTAAAAAAACCCAACGAAACTTAACCAAATTCCCATGCCCATAACACAACCCACAAGGTACAAACATATCTACTCAAAATGAAAAACAACACAACAACACACTCACAAAACGGCAAAACAACAAAACTCAACCCCCAACGAAACTTAACCAAATTCCCATGCCCATAACACAACCCACAAGGTACAAACATATCTACTCAAAATGAAAAACAACACAACAACACACTCACAAAACGGCAAAACAACAAAACTCAAAAAAAACCCCAACAAAACTTAACCAAAATTCACATGCCAATAACACAACCCACAATGTACAAACATATCTACTCAAAATGAAAAACAACACAACAACACACTCACAAAACGGCAAAACAACTGAGCATGCGCATTGGCGCCCAGCCGCAAGTTCCCTGGCGTGCGCACACAGCCTTCCGGCCAACGTTCCCTCTGCGGAAGCCATGCCCACTCCAAGCCCCGCCGCGCCGCTTCCCGCACACACACACACCCTGCCGCACACACACACGCAACCCCACGCTCCATCACTCCCCCCCCTGCCGCACACACACACGCAACCCCACGCTCCATCACTCCCCCCGCCGCCGCACACACACACGCAACCCCACGCTCCATCACTCCCCCCCCGCCGCACACACACATGCAACCCCACTCTCCATCACTCCCCCCGCCGCCGCACATACACACGCAACCCCACTCCCCCCGCCGCCGCACACACACACGCAACCCCACGCTCCATCACTCCCCCAATCTTATCTCCTTTTACTTCACGCCACCTCCAAACCCCCCCCCCCTTCCCCCGCCCTGTCAAAATCCAGGAAAGAAAGGAAGGAAGGAAAGAAGGAGAAAGAGAAAGGGAGGTAAAGAAAGGGGGAAGGAAAGGAAAAGAGAGAAAGAGGAAGAAGAAGGGAAAGAAAAGGAAGAGGAAGGAAGAAAAGAGAGACAGGAAGAAAGAAAAAGGGGAAGGAAGGAAGAGTAGAAGGAAGAAAAGAGAAAGGAGGGGAAAAAAAAGAGGGAAGGAAGAATGAGAGAAGGAAAGAAAAAAGGGAATGAAGGAAGGGAGAGGGAGTGAAGGAAGGGGGAAGATGTAGAGAAAGAGGGAGGGAAGGAAAGAAGGAAAGAGAAGGAAGAAAAGAGACGAAGAAGGAAGAAAAAGGAGGGAGAGAAGGAAAGAAGGGATGAAGAAAGGGAATAAGGAAGGAAGAGGGAGGAAGAAGGGGAAGGAAGAAGAGAGAGGGAGGAAAGAAGGGAAGAGAGAAGGGAAGAAAAGAGCAAAAAGAAGAAAAGGGAAAAGGAAGAAGAGATAGAAAGAGGAGAAGGAAAGATAAAGGGAGGGAGGGAGGGAAGGAAGGAAGGAAGGAAGGAAGGAAGAGGGAAAGAAGGAGAGAAAGAGGGAAGGTTGGCCACAGCAACGTGTGGCGGGTAAAGGTTGTTATTTCTATTATTATTATTATTATTCCTATGAGACCCTTTTAGGGGGAATGGGAGAGGTGTCAGGTCCCAGAGGCAATGCATTGCATTATTGTTATTGTTATGAGGGTGGTGAAATAAAAGGAAATAAAAAGTGAAAGAAGGAAGCAAACAGGGAGGGAAGAAAGGCAAAGGAAGAAAGGGGGAGGGAATGAAGGAAAG
Organism: Anolis sagrei ordinatus; assembly: GCF_025583915.1. Classification (NCBI taxonomy): domain Eukaryota; kingdom Metazoa; phylum Chordata; class Lepidosauria; order Squamata; family Anolidae; genus Anolis; species Anolis sagrei. Next base: position 5,998,643 of record NW_026845477.1, on the reverse strand, counting down.
AGAGAAGGATGAAACCAAGTAGTGAAAGAAAGAAAGAAAGAAAGAAAGAAAGAAAGAAAGAAAGAAAAGAAAGGAGAGAAAGGGGGAGGAGAAGGGGGAAGGAATAGGTAGGTACCTCTCTTTCATAATAGTCCAGATATCTACCTCAACTTTGATAAGTTTTACTATAGGCCACAGCAACGCGTGGCAGGGCACAGCTAGTAGTAAATAAATAAATTCAAAACTTTAGGACAAGGGTCATGATTTTCATCTTTCTGGATCCTATTGCATTCAACCCCATTTCCACAGCTGTATAAATATGTGGTATACCTTAGGCTTTAATATTACTCTACATCAGGGGTCCCCAAACTAAGGCCCGTGGGCCGGATACGGCCCTCCAAGGTCATTTACCCGGCCCTCACTCAGGGACAACCTAAGTCTGAAACTGCTTGAAGGCACACAACAACAATAACAACAACAACAACAATCCTGTCTCATCAGCCAAAAGCAGGCCCACACTTCCCATTGAAATACTAATTCTTAATTATTTTAATTATTGTATTGTTTTAAAGTGTTTTTGCACTACAAATGAGATATATGCAGTGTGCATAGGAATTCATTCATATTTTTTTCAAATTATAATCTGGCCCTCCAACAGTTTGAGGGCCCTCTGTTTAAAAACTTTGAGGACCTCTGCTCTACATCATCTGAATGGTGAAGGTCCTCTTCACCATATATTTTGAAAACAAGGACAATATTTCCCCTCCAGTGTATAACAAACTCTATTAGAACATGGTCACCCCACCTAAGGAACACACTGCATGCACCCCATTTATGAGATGGTCATGTTTGGTTAGGATCAGATCTAAAATCACTGATTCCCTTGTTGCCTTATGGGCCATAAGATTGTCTTCAAGGCAAGTTTATTGGACGTGATATTCTTGGCAGAGTTTGACTTCCAGCAAATATCAGGATGTTGTTTTGATCTGGAAAACTCTGTTGCACGAACAAATGAACTTGATACTACAAACTGTCATCTAGGAAGTGAACAGAGTGTGACTTCTGCTCAGTTCAAGTTATTTGGGAGGGGAAAACCCTGCTTAAAATGGCCCACTCGTTTAAAAACATGATAATCATTCCCCAACTGTGTTTGGTGTTGGCGCAAAGCAGCCATGCTGGGTATGTCATTGCATGGGGCCAAGTAAGGTGGACCCTCCAAGATCTCCAATCCTTTATCCTTCCACAGTTGCACATCTTTACCATTGATAATCTGCTCTATCCTTATATAGCAACACAATCTATGCACTTTTCTGGCTAGCCTTTTTTCTAACCTGTTTGCACTCCAGCTTGCCTCCCACAATGAGACTTGAAGTATGTCCTTGGTTGTTGCTTATGATGCTTGTTTATTGTTTTATTATTGGTATAATGTTTTTATGTTGTTTTATATTACTGTTATATTTTATACTAGCAGTCCCCTGCCACACGTTGCTGTGGCCCAGTCTGTGTATATGTGTATATGTGTGTGTATATATTAGTGTATATGTGTGTTTGTGTGTATATATGTGGTTTTGTGCATGCGTTGTAATGTATTTTTGTTTTGTTTTGTTTTTTTGGCTTTTTAAGTCTCTTCCACTGTGTTTTTATGAGTGATTGTCACTTGTTGGCCTGGTAGGGTTCTTGTGTCCAAATTTGGTGTCAATTCATCCAGTAGTTTTTGAGTTATGTTAATCCCACAAACGAACATTACATTTTTATTTATATAGATGATATGTTTTAACACTGTTTTACTGGACTTGGCCCCATGTAAGCCGCCCTGAGTCCCTTCGGGGAGATGACAGCGGGGTATAAAAGTTATGATGTTGTTGTTGTTGTTGTTATGATGTTGTTGTTGTTGTTGATGATGCTATATGCTGTATACTGTAGGCCCTTCCACACAGCCATATAACCCAGAAGATCAAGGCAGACAATCCACAACATCTACTTTGAACTGGGTTATCTGAGTCCACACTCAGATAATGTGGGATTTTTTGCCTTGATATTCTGGGATATAGGGCTGTGGGGAAGGGCCCTATGTCCACACATCCATATAACCCAGTTCAAAGCAGATAATGTGGGATGTTATACAGCTGTGTGGAAGGGGCCAGGGAATCCTTGGTCTTAAAGCCTATATCCAGACTTGACAGCACTGCCCAGTAGGAACTCTTCCATTAACCTTTGCCCAGAAGTCATGGAGCAGGGCTTAGCTGTTTCTACATCTATCTTAATAGCTCTTCTGCTTCTACATCTGTGTTATAGCTCTTCTGGAACTGCCCCCATACTTACGCATTAGTAGCACTTCTATTCTTAACTCTCACATTAAGTAACTTCTGCTTTGCTCTTTTAAGCTGGCTGCAAAATGTCCTAAACCAGACCTTTCCCTGGGGTCGTGGAGGGCTTTTCTAGATTTGTTGCATCAAGTAAGTTTGTTTGTGCAACAGAGTCCTCTCACAATGGAGCTGGTGTTCAGTGTGCTAGACTGGATCTTGGACTTTAAACTTGGTAGGGCTGCCACGAACCGGGTAGGATTGCTTTGGGGCCGGTCTGACCCAGAGCTAACTCAGCTTTTGGCTCTCCTTTTTTACTTCCTTGGCAGTGGGGTGAAAAATCATCTGCAAGTAAACAGCACTTTGGTTCTCACATAACATGGAGGGAGGTGGCAGCTCACTTGGCAGAGGAATGCATTGTAAATAAGGAGTTGCATTGGTGAAGAGTTCATTTTGGAAGCAGATGAAGAAATCATTTTGGAGACAGTTGTGTTCTTTCCTTGCCTGAACATCCACAGTTTGGTGGAAAAAGTGCTCCTCTCCTCCCGCAGTGCTGCCAAGTTCAGAGTCAACCTGAGTATAATATGGCACTTTCTTGCCACTGCTTGATGCTTGTAATTTCTTAGAATTTGCTGAATTTAGCAAGATTGGAAAAGTAACCTTTTGGTATAGGGGAGTGTAGGTGACTTGCTAAACACAAGTGCCTGCAGGGCAATAGCAGGTAATCTTGTCCTTCCTTAAAGGATGTTGCATATGCTGTGACTGCCAATGACTACCAGCTGCTGTAAGCTCTATTTCAGAGGACTTGAGCTATATATTGTGGAGGAATTGAACTATGTAGGGCTTTAGGTCATAACCAACATTTTGAGCTGGAAATGCACCAGTTGTTTCTGAAACCGTTTTAGCAACCAAGTTGCATGTTCACTTTAGCATGAGCATTCTGGCCATAGCATGTTGGACCCAGTGAGGTTTCTAACAATTTCCAATTTTTATAGTATGTTTTTCCTATTGGATGCTGAGCATAGACTCACACTGAACTTACCTGTCCGAACATAACTCCTCCTATGAGCCAGCTAGGATGTTGGGATCATCTGAGGAGGCCCTGCTCTCGATCCCTCCTGCGTCACAAATGCGTTTGGCGGCGACAAGGGGCGGGGCCTTCTCAGTGGTGGCCCCTCGGCTATGGAACGCCCTTCCCAGAGACATTAGATCAGCCCCTTCTTTGTTAGCATTTCCTAGGAAGGTTAAGACCTGGTTGTTCGAGCAGGCGTTTGAAAAGGCAGTGTAACAAATATTGGAACATGGAACAACTGGATGATGAGATTGGATCTTGATTTTAATTAAGAGACGCTATGAGTTATGTAGTATTGACTTTGCAATGATTGTATATTGATGCCATGGTTTTTAATTGTTTTATGATGTTTAAGCATTGATTTTTTTGCTACTGTAAACTGCTTTGAGTCGCCCGAGGGCTGAGAAAAGCGGTATATAAATGGAGTAAGTAAGTAAGTAAAGGCATTACCATATTGACTGCATTACAGAGGTTGAAACGGGGTATAATCAACATATATATCCCCATAGCCAGATGGAACTTCTCTAAGAACAAATAGATAGAGCGACTTCACTGGTTTTCCTTATGCACATGCACTGTGAGCAATGTTGCATCCACAAAGGCATCCAGCCTGAGACCTTGAATTTTCACAGGGAGCATAAATCCATCCACCACCAGCCAAGTCCCCATTTTCCGATCTGCTTTTTTGCCTGCCTGGAAGTACCGCTGTTTCCTTAATAGTGAGAAATAGAATGCTTGAGCTGTTCAAAGCTGGTGTATGTTACACAGGAGAGGTGACCTATCTAAACTCAAAGTCCAGGGTATTCTTCGCCATTGGCTGTGCTGGCCAGGGATGTCGGGATTTGCAAATTAACATCTAGAGCAGGGGTCCTCAAACTTTTTAAACGGAGGGCCTGGTCACAGTCCCTCAAACTGTTGAGGGTTGGATTATAATTTTTTTTAAAAAATGAATGAATTCCAATGCACACTGCACATATCTTATTTGTAGTGCAAAAAAACACTTTAAAACAGTACAAATACTAATATAACAAATATAACGTTATTAGTATTTCAATGGAAAGTGTGGGTCTGCTTTTTGGCTGATGAGATAGGATTGCTATTTTTGTTGTGTGCTTTCAAGTTGTTTCAGACTTAGGTTGACCATGAGTGAGGGCCGAGTAAATGACTTTGGAGGAACTTCAGCTAACCAAAGTTCTACATAAAACAGTCAAACTAGAGATTTTGTGATCTTAGAATAGAATCATAGAATCAAAGAGTTGGAAGAGACCTCATGGGCCATCCAGTCCAACCCCATTCTGCCAAGAAGCAGGAATATGGCATTCAAATCACCCCTGACAGATGGCCATCCAGCCTCTGTTTAAAAGCTTCCAAAGAAGGAGCCTCCACCACACTCCGGGGCAGAGAGTTCCACTGCTGAACGGCTTTCACAGTCAGGAAGTTCTTCCTCATGTTCAGATGGAATCTCCTCTCTTGTAGTTTTCTGACCTAAAGCAGGGGTCCTCAAACTATGGCTTTCAAGTAGTTTCAGACTTAGGTTGACCATGAGTGAGGGCCAGGTAAATGACTTTGGAGGGCCGTATCCAGCCTTAGTTTGAGGACCCCTGATCCAGAGGGTGGTATAACCCACACCCATTCTGTTTGTTGTATGTCTTCAGGACATAGAATCATAGAATCAAAGAGTTGGAAGAGACCTCATGGGCCATCCAGTCCAACCCCCTGCCAAGAAGCAGGAATATTGCATTCAAATCACCCCTGACAGATGGCCATCCAGCCTCTGTTTAAAAGCTTCCAAAGAAGGACCCTCCACCACACTCCGGGGCAGAGAGTTCCACTGCTGAACGGCTCTCACAGTCAGGAAGTTCTTCCTCATGTTCAGATGGAATCTCCTTTCTTGTAGTTTGAAGCAGAGAGTTCCACTCAAGCCATGTATAGAAACAGATGGCCCATGGCCCTCTACCCAGCCCTTGCTCATGGTCAACCTAAATCTGAAATGACTTTAAAGCACACAACAACAACAACAATTCTATCTCATCAGCCAAAAGCAGGCCCACACTTCCCATTGAAATACTAATAAGTTTATATTTGTTAAAATTGTTCTTCATTTTAATTATTGTATTGTTTTTAAGTGTTTTTGCACTACAAATAAGATATGTGCAGTGTGCATAGGAATTCCTTCATTTTTTCAAATTATAATCCAGCCCTCCAACACTTTGAGGGTCTGTGACCTCTGTTTAAAAGTTTGAGGACCCCTGACCTAAAGTGTCCATTTCATGGAGTTTTCCTGGCAGAATTTGTTCAGAGGGGTTTGACCTTGGCTGTGTCTTAGGCCAGTGGTTCTCAACATGTGGGTTCCCAGATTTTTTGGCCTTCAACTCCTAGGATCCTAACAGCTGGCAAACTGGCTGGGATTTCTGGGAGTTGTTTGCCAATACACCTGGGGACCCACAGGTTGAGATCCACTGTCTTAGGCTGAGGGAGTGTGACTTTCCTAAGGTCACTCAGTGGGTTGACATTCGAATCCTTGTCTTCCAGTGTCCTTGTCCAGCACTCAAACCACTGCACTTTGCTAAAATTATGCTTACTTGCACTTGCAAGTCATCAATGACTGTTTTCATGAATGGTACGTCTTCTCACTGCCTTCTCTTCTGCAGCTGAATGAGAAATTTGGAAATTAGACATTCTTTAAGAGCAGAGCAAGTCTCTTTGACGCTTCCGGCAGCAAAGTGGAAAGTCCTGCCTGCGTTGTCCTGATAAATCCCAGAAGAGACTGTAGCTTCAGGCAACTATTTATCATCTCTTAGCCAGATTGCTGCTCCTAAATTGGTATTTCTTTAAGAAACAGTTTATTCTTTTCCCGACGTATTGTGATGTCTTGAAACCGTTCTGTTTCTCATCTGTGGTATTTGTACCAGTTTTGTTTTTAAGTAGCTGCAGTTTTCCCCTGGAACGCTATTTCAGATCTGACGTGCAGAATGGAGAAACAAATGTGCCAGGTCGTGGGACTCGCTTCAATAAATTGTAAAAAATATATATTCTACGATAAACAAGCTGTTGTCACTCTTTCTGTGGCTGCTGCTCACGGCAACACAATAAATACTTCCCAAGAGCAAGGTGGCAGGGCCTTGCCTTTCTCAGAGAAACAGTAAACATGCAGGAGATGATAGAATCATAGATTTGGATGAGACCCCAAGGGCCATCCAGTCCAACCTCTTGTCAGGCAGGAACTGTGGTGCAAAAACACACCAAAAAAAATCAGAATTATTGAGGGCGTATCGGGATTTTGGTGCAGGGAAGGATGAAAACAATCAGGTATAGATATATTGTCAAAGGCCTTCATGGCCGGAATCACTGGGTTGTTGTAGGTTTTTCCGGGCTATATGGCCATGGTCTAGAGGCATTTTCTCCTGAGGTTTCGCCTGCATCTATGGCAAGCATCCTCAGAGGTAGTGAGGTCTGTTGGAAGTAGGAAAATGGGTTTATATGTCTGTGGAATGACCAGGGTGGGACAAAGGACTTTTGTCTGCTGGAGCTAGGTGTGAATGTTTCAACTGAACACCTTGATTAGCATTTAATGGCTTGGAAGTGCCTGGGGGAATCTTTCTTTGATAGGTGATTTGATGCGCCTGATTGTTTACTCTCTGTTGTTTTGCTGTTGTAATTTTTGAGTTTTTTAATACTGGTAGCCAGATTTTGTTCATTTTCATGGTTTCTTCCTTTCTGTTGAAATTGTCCACATGCTTCTTGTGGATTTCAATGGCTTCTCTGTGTAATCTGACATGGTGGTTGTGAGAGTGGTCCAGCATTTCTGTGTTCTCAAATAATCTGCTGTGTCCAGGTTGGTTCCTCAGGTGCTCTGCTATGGCTGACTTCTCTGGTTGAAGTAGTCTGCAGTGCCTTTCATGTTCCTGGATTCTTGTTTGGGCGATGCTGCGTTTGGTGGTCCCTCTGTAGACTTGTCCACAGCTGCATGGAGTACGGTAGACTCCTGCAGAGGTGAGAGGATCCCTCTTGTCCTTTGCTGAACGTAGTATTTGGTGGATTTCCTTGGTGGGTCTGTAGATATTTTGTATGTTGTGTTTCCTCATCAGCTTCCCTATGTCAGTGGTTCCCTTGATGTATGGCAAGCACACATTTCCTCTGGGTAGGTCTTTGTCTTGACTCTCGTGGCTTGTTCTCGGTTGTCTTGCAGCTCTTCTGATGTCTGAGGTGGAGTATACATTTATGGAATCAAAATGAAGGCTCGTGGGCTCTTACATGCTCCTATAGAGTTGCAACTGGCTCATTCAATTGCATTGTTTACATCTGGGCGTGGGAAGATGCTGTGTCTTTGAACAACAAATAGCAGGCTCTGCATGTTGAAAACTAGAATGCTGTAGGAGAACTCTTCACATTACTTTCTCTCTGAACTAGAACTGAATTTCTTTCTTAAACGTGTGAGATAGGGGAATATTTCCCAACGGAGGGATGCAAAGTCCCAATTATATTGCCATGCACTTCTGAACCTTTTTTTAGTTGTCAGTTGGAAGTAGTCAGCCAAGGCTCAGGGACAGAAGAACGGTGAGGCAAACTGTTGCTCTGTACCTTGGAAGCAACTTAAAATAGACCGTCCACCATGGCTTAATCTTTTTAAAAAGGAACTTGAGGACAGAATGTCAGCAATTTATTCTTCTGATACAGAGGGAGATTCACCCATAACTGACATCTTACAGTTGAAGCGCTGACTTAGCTGCAGTTGGGAGCAGCCCAGTCTGTAAGAGACGCCAGCACAATTCTGTTGGAAAACAGAGAGGCATTTTGCAACGCAGATCCTCCAAATAGGGATGAGAGACCAAAACCCCGTACAGATGGCAGGCGCTTGGTTGGAGTGGAGAGGCCAGACAGCTCCTTAATCCCAGTTAAGCCAGAATTGCAAGGCTTTTATGCAGAAAAAGCTTTTATCCATAGTCAAATGTTGCTTTTATCACACATTTGTTCAGTGGTACAGTATAGCTTCTTGTTGTTTGTAAGATTTGGTCGTGCTCCTGAAGCTATCAGGAGTAAATGTGTTTTTGTATGTGGTAAGAAAATCCAGCAACTTACTTAGGGTCCATATAGTGTTCTAAGCGTACTTACTTAGGTGATCCCTCGTTGGACGAGTAGGATAGTCTTCCATGATCTGTATTCTTGTGGATCCGTAGGTGGCTGTGGAGCCCTATTCTTGACCTGCACCTTCTCCCACAGTGAGCGCATTGGTTTCCAGGTGGAAGGCGGTCCCAGTTGGGGTTGGCTTGACACGCCTTCCTCCTGGCACGTTTCTCTCTTTCACCCTCCATTCGTGCCTCTTCAAATTCTGCAGCACTGCTGGTCACAGCTGACCTCTAGCTGGAGCGCTCAAGGGCCAGGGCTTCCCAGTTCTCAGTGTCCATGCCAGAGATTTTAAGGTTGGCTTTGAGCCCATCTTTAAATGTCTTTTCTTGTCCTCCAACATTCCGTTTCTTGAGTTCGGAGTAGAGCAACTGCTTTGGGAGACGGTGGTCGGGCATCCGGACAACGTGATCAGTCCAGTGGAGTTGATGGCGGAGGACCATCACTTCAATGCTGGTGGTCTTTGCTTCTTCCAGCATGCTGACTTTTGTCCGCCTGTCTTCGCAAGAGATTTGCAGGATTTTCCAGAGGCAGCGCTGATGGAATCGTTCCAGGAGTTGCATGTGACGTCTGTAGACAGTCCATGTTTCGCAGGCATAGAGCAGGGTTGGGAGGACAATAGCTTTATAGACAAGCACCTTGGTATCCCTACGGATGTCCCGGTCCTCAAACACTCTGTTTCATTCGGAAAAATGCTGCACTCACAGATCTCAGGCGGTGTTGTATTTCTAAGCACTTCACATCGTTAATGCTACCTAATAGCACTGGCAGTATACTCTTGCATGTAGGAAAGGTGGAGAGCTGTAGTTTGCTTAAGAAAATTTCATACTTGTACTATGATTTCCTACTTGCAGTGCACTTTTTACTTCAGCATTCTCTCTTCTGCTTTGGTTAGACCAGGGGTCCTCAAACTAAGGCCCGGGGGCTGGATACGGCCCTCCAAGGTCATTTACCCAGCCCTCGCTCAGGATCAACCGAAGTCCGAAACTACTTGAAAGCACACAGCAACAACAACAACAATGCCATCTCATCAGCCAAAAACAGGCTCACACTTCCCATTGAAATACTAATAAGTTTATATCTGTTAAAATTTTTCTTCATTTTAATTATTATATTGTTTTAAGTGTTTTTTGCAATACAAATATGATATGTGCAGTGTGCATAGGAATTATTTCATGTTTTTTTCAAATTACAATCCGGCCCTCCGGATTGTAATTTGGGACTGTGACCTGGCCCTCTGTTTAAAAAGTTTGGGTTAGACCTTTTCACCTGGAATACTGTGTCCAGTTCTGGGCACCACAATTTAAGGAAGATCTTGAAAAGCTGGAATGTGCCCAGAGAAGGGCAACTGAAATGATCAAAGGTCTGGAGGCCATGAATAATCCCACTGAGGAATGGCTTAAAGAGTGGAGTATGTTTAGCCTCAGAAGAGAAAGTTGAGAGGAGACATGAGAACCATGTTTAAATACTTGAAAGGATGCCATAAGACAGCAGACCTTGTTTTCTCCTGCCCTGGAGACTAGGAAAGGAGATTCCACCTGAACATTAGGAAGAACCTCTTAGCTGTAAGGAGAGCTGTTTAACAGTGGAACTCCTGCCTCAGAGACTGGTGGAGGTCTTTCTTTGGAGGCTCTTAAACAGAGGCTGGGTGGCCATCTGTTGAGGGGTGCTTTGATTGTGCTATCCTACATGATAAAAGGGGGTTGAACTGGATGGGCCATGTGGTCTCTTCCAACTCTAGGGACCCCATCACACTGAAGCAGTGGTTACAACCTTTTTTTTTTTTTTGACCAGAGACCACTTTGACCAGGGACCACTCCCCAACATTAGTACCAAAAGGGTTACAAATCAGTTTTTGGTCAACTTTAAATTTGGTTTGGTTATTTGGGGTGCTGATTCAGAAAATTTCATTGGATAGACCGCATCAGCTTCAAACTACAATGGCTTCAAACTACAAGAAAGTAGATTTCATCTGAACATGAGGAAGAACTTCCTGACTGTGAGAGCCGTTCAGCAGTGGAACTCTCTGCCCTAGAGTGTGGTGGAGGCTCCTTCTTTGGAAGCTTTTAAACAGATGCTGGGTGGCCATCTGTCAGTGGTGATTTAAATGCAATATTCCTGCTTCTTGGCAGGGAGTTGGACTGGATGGTCCATGAGGTCTCTTCCAACTCTTTGATTCTATGATTCTATGCTCAACCAGACAGTCCTGGGCCTTATTAAACACACCTACACACCCCAGAATTTTTCAGGAGACAGAAATTGGATTTAAAGTGGTTCCATGCTCTAGTGCAGTGGTTCCCAAGCTGTGGTCCGTGGACCACCAGTAGTCCACAAGAACTAAAATATGGTCCACAGCCTCACCATTACTGACTGCACCACTGCAATGAGGGTGACTGGTTTGCAAAACTCTTTTATAGTGCTGAAGCTTATTAATATAGTTTTCTGTGGGCAAGCAGATAGTCACTACTAAATGGCATATGTTCTGTATCAGAAACTAGAGCTGATGTGGTCTATCCAATGCAATTTTCCGAATCAGCACCCCAAATAACCAAACCGAATCTGAAGTTGACCCAAAACCGATGCATAACCCTTTTAGTACTAATGTTGGAGAGTGGTCCCTGTCAGGGTCCTGTTGAAATGGGAACCAGTGGGAACAATATTGGGAACCAGTGCTGCAGTGTGATGGGGCTGTAGGATTCCATGATGCTGTGATTCTGTCCCCGGTGCAAAGGCAGAGAGAGCTGCCGCATTGTCCCAAAGAGCTTGCAGTGTCTGTTCAGGTTGCTAAGCTGTATCTGGCTATGCATAATTTAAATACTTCTTAATTATAAAAGGTATTTCTTCCCTGCACATAGAAGACTAACATTTCATGGGAGGAAGAGTTTGATGGATCTTTCCCTGATATATTTCTTCGAGGTAGAGGGAATGTACCATTTCTCCAAGTAGAAACATCTACCTTTTGGAGGTGATACGAATTTACTATTTGCTGCTTTTTCTCTGAGAAATAGGCTTCACTTTTGAAAGGGGGGTGGGCATGCAACTCGTGATCCCATGCAACTGGGCTGGAGACACTGGTCCTGTTACCAAAACCAGTCATTTGGTTCACCGGTGGAATGCTCTTGTTTTTGGAAAGCCTTGGGATCCTGGATCCCTGTCCTTTGGGGAGGAGAGCTGCTGAGATGGATGGCGAGAACGCAGAGTTGTGTAACATTGCAGCAGTGGCTGGGTTTACACTTCCCCGGTCTATAAATAATTCCCTTCGCCTTTACAGCTTCCAGCAGGGAGATGGCTGCTTGTGATAGAGGTGACTGCCATGTGTTTTCAGCAAAACATGTGACTGTCGGGGGCGGAGGGAAGGAGGAAGGAGCAGAGGATCCGAGTGGCCACTGAGGACCCAGAACCGCAGCGGAGGAGGCACTGAATCAAGGTGGATCTGTCAGCCGGTGACTCATGAGCTCTCCCCCTTGGCTGGCATTACCGCTGTTCTAGTTTAAAGCTCTGCCTAAAATATTTAAGAGGAGCAACGGAGGAAGAGTGTGGATTGCAAGCGCTCCTTTCTTCACAGGCTGCCTTTTGTTTGCCGATGCCTGAATAGCTCCATCCACCCGCTCTGCTTTCCTACAAAGCAGGAGGGGGAAGCAAACTCCTTCAGCCTTTGAAGGGGATCCTTGCACAACTCAGTTGCGGCTTCATCAGTCCGTAAAACGTAGGCTGCATTGAGTCTGGAAGCAACCCAAACTCTGTCTTCACCATCAGCTTCCTATAGTTGTTGTTCTTGTTTATTAAGATAAAGGTACAGCTAAAGATTTTCCCCTGACATGAAGTCTACTCGTATCCAACTCTAGGCAGTGGTGCTCATCTCCATTTCTAAGCCAAAGAGCGGGCATTGTCCTTAGACGCCTTCAAGGTCATGTGGCCAGCATGACTGCATGGCACGCTGTTACCTTCCCACCAAAGCGATACCTATTGATCTATTCTATGATTCTAACAGGAGCGGAACGCAGGGAGCATACAACCCCCCTGTTGCGCCAGCTCCACTGGCTGCCGATCTGCTACCGGGCTCAATTCAAGGTGCTGGCATTGACCTATAAAGCCTTAAACGGTTCCGGCCCAAGCTACCTGGCCAACCGCATCTCTGCCTATGAACCCACCAGGACTTTGAGATCTTCTGGGGAGGCCCTGCTCTCAATCCCGCCGGCTTCTCAAGCACGGCTGGCGGGGACGAGAGATAAGACCTTCTCGGTGGTGGCTCCTCGGCTGTGGAACGCCCTCCCCACGGACATTAGATTAGCACCATCTCTAATGGTATTCCGCAAAAAAGTGAAGACCTGGCTGTTTGTGCAGGCGTTCGAATCACTAGTGCAATGATTTGTAATGAACATAGGAATGGAACAATGGATGACGAATCTGGATTATGTTTTGATGATGAGACGATAGGGATTGGTTATTGTAGTAATTGTTTATTAATTGTGTAATGTGTTAAGTTGTTAACTGTTTTTACACTGTTGCATTGAATTTTTGCTGTTCTTATTGGTTGTGAACCGCTGTGAGTCGCCTTCGGGCTGAGAACAGCGGTATATAAGTAAAGTAAATAATAAATAAATAAATATTCACATTTGCATGTTTTTGAAATGCTAGGTTGGCAGAAGCTGGGGCTAATGGTGGGAACTCAGACCGCTCCCCGGATTCAAACCACCAACCTTTCAGTCAGCAAGTTCAGCAGCTCAGCGGTTTAACCCGCTGTGCCACCAGGGGGGCTTGTATTTATAGTTCACCTACCATCAAAGAGCACTCTGAACTCCACCAATTATGGAATTGAATCAAACTTGGCACACAGAACTCCCATCACCAACAATAAATACTGGAAAGGTTTGGTGGGCATTGACCTTGAGTTTAGGAGTTGTAGTTCACCTACATCCAGAGAGCACTGTGGACACACTACCCCATGACCAACAGAAAATACTGAGTTTTCTGATGGTCTTTGGTGACCCCTCTGACACCCCCTTGCGACCTCCACCCAGGGGTCCCAACCCCCGGGTTGAGAAGCGCTGAGTTAGAAGATAGGACAGGCAGTCAACATCTGCTTGGAAGAGACCTCAAAGGCCACCCACTCCAACCCCTTCTGTTGTGCAGGAAGACACCATCTAAGCACTCCCAACATATGGCCATAAGGTCTCAGTGTTAAAACCTCTGAAGATGTTTAAGGTCAGCGGGTGTCAGTATGTGCAAGGAAGGAGGAGGCAAGTAGGGTGAGCTGAGGACATTGGCAGCAGGTCTGGAGGGGAGGAATGTGCAATTTATCAGTGGTGTCCAGGCTTTGAACTTCCACTCACAGAAGCCCCAGCCAGCTTAGCCCACAGCAGGTAATTCTGGGAATTAAAAGCTGAAAATTCTGGATGGAAGGCCAATGTTTGGGAAATATGGAGACAAAGAGTAATGTTGAAGCTCCAAACTGGTTTGGAGTCAGTGGATTGGTCACTCTGCTCCAAATCAAAACATCACTCTATTTGGCTTTGTTCAGACCTCTTTGCCTGGAATAACCCTGTGTCCAGTTCTGGGCAAAGCGATTTAAGAATGATATTGAGAACTTGGAAGGTTTCCAAAGCAGGGCACTAAAATGATCAAAGGTATGAGAGCCATTGATCCCTCTGAGGAGCAGATAGGGAGGTGGGTGTGTTGAGCTTGGAGAAGAGAGCGCGGAGAGAAGGAACATAAGAGCCATGTGTTGAAAGGATGTCCCATTGCGGAGATGCTCTAGATTAGAACACAATTGAGCTCTAGATTCAGATTGCAGGAAAAGATTAGGAAGAACATCTTGATTATCAGAGTTGTCTGACAGTGGAATCCTCTGCTTCCTGGGAGTCTGGTGGAGTGAGTCTCCTCTGAAGGTTTATTAATCAGAGTCTGGATGGCCATCTGTCAGGAGGGCTTGGGTTGTGTGTTCCTGTTTGGTAGGAGTTGGGCTGGATAGCCCTTCCAACTCTTTGATTCTGTGATTCTTCCGTAGGAAGTAATGCTCCCCATGCTCTATTCTGCTTTGGTTAGACCACACCTGGAATATTGTGTCCAATTCTGGGCACCACAATTCAAGAGAGATATTGACAGGCTGGAATGTGTCCAGAGGAGGGCGACTCAAATGATCAAGGGTCTGGAGAACAAGCCCTATGAGGAGCGGCTTAAGGAGCTGGGCATGTTTAGCCTGAAGAAGAGAAGGCTGAGAGGAGATATGATAGCCATGTATAAATACATGAGAGGAAGCCACAGGGAGAAGGGAGCAAGCTTTTTTTCCACTTCCTAGGACGCGGAACAATGGTTTCAAACTACAAGAGAGGAGATTCCATCTGAACATGAGGAAGAACTTCCTGACTGTGAGAGCCGTTCAGCAGTGGAACTCTCTGCCCCGGAGTGTGGTGGAGGCTCCTTCTTTGGAAGCTTTTAAACAGGGGCTGGGTGGCCATTTGTCAGGGGTGATTTGAATGCAATATTCCTGCTTCTTGGCAGAATGGGGTTGGACTGGATGGCCCAGGAGGTCTCTTCCAACTCTTTGATTCTATGATTCTATGATCGTGGAGACCTCTTCCTGATCTGCATCTTCTCCCGCAGTGAGGGCATTGGTTTCCAAGTGGAAGACGATCCCAGTCGGGGTTGGCTTGACCCACCTTCGTCTTGGCACGTTTCTCTCTTTCACCCTCCATTCGTGCCTCTTCAAATTCTGCAGCACTGCTGGTTACAGCTGACCTCCAGCTGGAGCAATCAAGATCCAGGGCTTCCCAGTTCTCAGTGTCTATGCCAGAGAATTTAAGGTTGGCTTTGAGCCCATCTTTCAATCTCTTTTCCTGCCCTCCAAAATTCCGTTTTCCGTTCTTGAGTTCGGAGTAGAGCAACTGCATTGGGAGACAGTGGTTGGGCATCTGATTCTCAAAGCCCAAGAAAGGAAGCCTGCTGGTTGCAGTGCCTGCTGCCCATAGTTCTACTGGCGTTGGGTCTGTAGGTGACCATGGAGCCCTATTCTTGATCTGCATCTTCTCCTGCAGTGAGGGCATTGGTTTCCAGGTGGAAGGCGGTCCCGGGCTGAACTTCACCACGCGGTGCCTCTGCCGAGGCATTTCCTGTTGGCAGGGTTGGTGCCCAGCTTTGACCGCCTCTGGATTTTGTAGCCTGCAGAAGTAGTTCTGCTCCTAAAAATAGCGCTTTAATGGCAAGCTTGTGGTGGCCAGTTCCTCAGCAGCAAGAAGCGGGCTGCTATTCTTTGCTGGGCGAAGAAGGGCGAGAGGAGGCTTTGCTTGCTTTGGGTTCCACTTGGCTGCAGTGGAGCAGCTCCTGCTAATTGCTCTGGGAGGCAGCCCTGCGGCTCTTGCTAATTGCCAGGCCGAGAGAAGGGCCAGCGCCAAGCTGCAGCCTTCCTGCCTTGTGCTGCAGGCTCACATCGCAGGGCTCCTGGCTGCCAGAAGCAGATGCCTCTCAAGAAGGACCAAGTGAGCATTCAGCAGAAGGGCCAGGGCTTTGTCCCCTTGGCACAGAAACTCCAAGGCTTTGGAGCCAGTGACCGTGTGTCCTCTAGGGATTTTTTTGAGAGTCATTGCTGCCTGTCAGAGCACCTGTCTTTAATCTCTGTGGCAGTGGCTGGTCAGTGAGTGAGCCTGGTTGATCCCATTATTGCCTTCAATGGAACAGAATTACACAGGTTTCCAATGGGATTTGAGAACACCAATCCATGCATCAATAATGGTCTTTGTTACATAGCTTACTAATGAAGACCTTGCTGCTGGACAGCTTGAATATGCCATATCACCTCCGTTCGAGGGACTCAGGCCGGTTTCCAACATCAATACTACAGACAGTCATAGAATCAAAGAGTTGGAAGAGACCTCCTGGACCATCCAGTCCAGCCCCATTTTGCCAAGAAGCAGGAATATTGCGTTCAAAGCACCCCTGACAGATGGCCACCCAGCCTCTTTACTAATGAAGATCTTACTGCTGGACAGCTTGAATATGCCATATCACCTCCGTTCGAGGGACTCAGGCCGGTTTCCAACATCAATACTACAGACAGTCATAGAATCAAAGAGTTGGAACGGCGGTCTACAAGTGCAGTAAATAAATAAATAAATAAATAAATAAATAAATAAATAAAGTACGTCCAGGAGATGGCCATCCAGCTTCTGTTTAAAAGCCTCCAAAGAAGGTGCTCCCACCACAGTCTGGCTCAGAGAGTTCCAATGCTGAATAGCTCTCACAGCTAGGAAGTTCTTCCTAATGTTCAGATGGAATCTCCTCTCTTGTAGTTTGAAGCCATTGTTCCGCGTCCTAGTCTCCAAGGAAGCAGAAAACAAGCTTGCTCCCTAATCCCTGTGGCTTCCTATCACATATTTATACACGGCTATCATGTCTCCTCTCAGCCTTCTCTTCTTCATGCCCAGCTCCTTAAGCCGCTCCTCATGGGGCTTGTTCTCCAGACCCTTGATCATTTTAGTCATTAAAACATCATATTCTAAATCACACTAAAACATTAAAATAGCAAAATACAATCATATAATTACAGTGGTCAGTCGTCATCAAAAATCATTATTCATCGTCATCCATCCATATCACAGGATCATGGCTCATTCGTCGAATGCCAATCCCCAAAGCCAAGTTTTCACCTGTTTCCTGAACGTTAAGATAGAAGGGGCAGTTCAAAACCTGGCTTTGGGGATTGGCATTCGACGAATGAGCCATGATCCTGTGATATGGATGGATGATGACGAATAATGATTTTTGATGACGACTGACCACTGTAATTATATGATTGTATTTTGCTATTTTAATGTTTTAGTGTGATTTAGAATATGATGTTTTAATGACTGTCTGTAATATTGATGTTGGAAACCGGCCTGAGTCCCTCGAACGGAGGTGAGAAGACCGGTATACAAAACTGCTAAATAAATAAAAATAAAATATCCAAAACCTAGAATCGTAGAGTTGGAAGAGACTTCGTGGGCCATCCAGTCCAACCACCTGCCAAGAAGCAGGAATATTGCATTCAAATCACCCCTGACAGACGGCCATCCAGCCTCTGTTTAAAAGCTTCCAAAGAAGGAGCCTCCACCACACTCTGGGGCAAAGAGTTCCACTGCTCAACGGCTCTCACAGTCAGGAAGTTCTTCCTCATGTTCTGGTGGAATCTCCTCTCTTGTAGTTTGAAGCCTATTAAACTTCTTTAAAATATTATATATATGAACATAATGAGATGTCTTGGATATCTTGGAGATTGGAATCACCTCCAGGACCATTTACTGAATTTGTGTAAAGAACAACATAGAAGAGGGGGGGGGGGGGGGGCAAATAAGCCAGGCTCACTACCTACTCTGTTATGTTGGAAAAGTGTGTATTTGCCACCAAAATGGAAATCATAAGAATTTTAGTATCTATCAAGAGATAATTCTAAGCAATCCACCAAACTGCAAATCCTTGGACCCCACAGGTCTTTCCATTAGCACTCCAGACAATTTGTAATTTCACAGGACCGCTTATTTAACTGTGCTTTTTAAAACTGCACCCATACCTTGGGAAGTCAGACTTGGCCATGGTGGTCCACGCTCTCAAAAGATCCATTGCCTAGTCAAAGCCATGGTATTCCCTGTAGTCACCTACGGATGTGAGAGCTGGACCTTCGGGAAGGCTGAGTAAAGGAAGAGAGATGCTTTTGAGCTGTGGTGTTGGAGGAAAGTGCTGAGAGTGCCTTGGACTGCGAGAAGATCCAACCAGTCCATCCTCCAGGAAATAAAGCCCGACTGCTCATTGGAGGGAAGGATACTAGAGACAAAGTTGAAGTACTTTGGACACATCATGAGGAGACAGCAAGCCTAGAGAAGACAATGATGCTGGGGAAAGTGGAAGGAAAAAGGAAGAGGGGCCGACCAAGGGCAAGATGGATGGATGGCATCCTTGAAGTGACTGGCTTGACCTTGAAGGAGCTGGGGGTGGTGACGGCCGACAGGGAGCTCTGGCGTGGGCTGGTCCATGAGGTCACGAAGAGTCGGAGACGACTGAACAAATGAACAACAACAACATATGGCCATGTTCTAGAGGCATTCTCTCCTGATGTTTCGCCTGCATCTATGGCAAACATCCTTACTACCTCTGAGGATGCTGGCCATAGTTGCAGGCAAAACGTCAGGAGAGAATGCCTCTAGAACATGGCCATATAGCCCGAAAAAACCTACAACAATCCAGTGATTCCGGCCATGAAAGCCTTCAACAATACAACCTATACACATACACACCACTTCTTGACATAACACTTGACTTGTTTTGTTGTCCTCCTGAAAATAACTGCAACCGCCTATGTCTCTGCTGAGGACGGATTCCAAAGTCCATCTTTGCCTTGAATCGGAGATAGATGAGCAGAGCGCTTTGGCTGCCTCTTGGGAAGGTGGCTGCTTTTCCTCTTCCTCCGTTCTGCAGACACTCTTTGGCAACCTGTGCTGACAACGCAGCGGAAAGGAACCTGCCGGGCGAGGGGGGAAAGCGTTGCTTCAGAACACACGGGCTGTGCCAGTTGCCAAGGGAGGAGCAGCATTCTGCTTTGTCACGTCCCAGCCGTTCACAAAGAAGCTCTGGCTGTGGCTCCTGAGCCTCTGCCAAAGACCTCCTGGTTTGCAGCAGTGATGCATGACTTTGGGGAATGACTTCTAAAGGGACGAGCCTGTTAGTCTTTTGCAACTAAAGCAACAAAGTTCTGTATTGCATCTAAAGTCCACCAGAGATCATGCTAATATACAGTGATCTTTAAGGTGTGGCAAGACTCTCGTTGTTATTGATGGAAATGAATCTCTTGTCAAGTCTGACAAATCTCTCTCTGTCTGTGGAAGCAGATACGATATGGAAATGCCCCTGTCCCTCATCACTCACTTATTTCCAGAAATAGTGGCAGAAGTCATGATTGTATTGTCAAGGGCTTTCATGGCCGGAATAACTGGGTTGTTGTAGGTTTTTTCGGGCTATATGGCCATGGTCTAGAGGCATTCTCTCCTGACGTTTCGCCTGCATCTCTGGGAAGCATCCTCAGAGGTAGTGAGAAGTCATGATTGTTTTTTTCCTGTGGATGAGGAGCATTTGTAACTTTCACCGTCCAGGAAGTGTTGCCTTGCAAATGGCTGTCGAACTGTGTGGGAGTTCCCCACCCATCCCATTAAAATCCATCCCACCAAAGAATTGGGCACCTTTTTCCTCTCCTGAAAGAAAATCTCATCTATCTGTTGAAATCCTCCAGTATCTTGCATGGATTTAAGTGGTTAAGTGGGTGCATCTCTTAGACTAGAAACCTACTGCTCTGAGCTGTTACCATAGAAACAACAAAACTGGGAATGTCCTTTATTTATTAATGGGGAAATTTCCCTGGTAAATAAAAGGAAATTCCCAAATGTAGATGCTGCCAAGCTGCATAGCACCAGTGGACCCCCACTGCTGCAAATTGTGGGGAATGGAAGTGTTGGTATGGCTGAAGACACACTCCCAAGGTAACATTTTGGTCATAGATAGGACAACGCATATCCTGGTATGACCCAGTGGTTTGGGAGAGCTTACTCAGTGTTGGAGGCGAACCTCATCAGGTTCTACACATCCAGTGTTGAACCTGTCTGGTCCTTGGCGCCACTGGCGGAAAGAGAATCTGAGGTCCTGTTGGTAGATCCCAAATAGAAAAGACTAATTTGATCAATTGCTGAGTGAGATATCAAAATATGTATAGATCTCATAGATTTAGTGGGTCTACTCCAGTCATGACTAAAATAGGATTTAACCCTAAGAATGCTGGGAATTCCAGAAAGAACAAAAGGCCTGCTTTTGAAACAGAACAACTTAACTTCATGAAAGCTCTTCCAAGCTGCCGAGGGCTGCCCTGGTGATAAAAAAACAGGTTCAGCTCCACTGGCTGCCAGTTTGCTACTGGGCCCAATTCAAAGTGCTGGCTTTGGCCTAGAAAGCCCTAAACGGTTCTGGTCCAACTTACCTGTCCGAATGTATCTCCACTTACGAACCACTCCGGACTTTAAGATCATCTGGGGAGGCCCTGCTCTCGGTCCCGCTTTCGTCACAAGCATGTTTGGCGGGGACGAGAGACAGGGCCTTCTCAGTGGTAGCCCATCGGCTATGGAATGCCCTCCCTAGGGAGATCAGATCTGCTCCCTCCCTCTTGACCTTTCAGAGGCAAGTTATAACGTAGCTGTTTGAGCAAGCGTTTACAAATACAGAGTAGCTAATATAGGAAATCGAATGACCTGACAATGGAATTGGACAATGCTTGAGAATAATGAGACGCTGGTGATGTTGCTTTTGTTGCTTTTGGGATGTCTTATACTGTTTAATGTTTTTTATCTATTACGTTTTATGTATACTGATTTGTTGGAAACCGCCTTGAGTCGCCAAATTGGCTGAGAAAGGCGGTATACAAATACAGTAAACAAATAAATTCATCGTTCGTTGTGTACCTTCAAGTCATTGTCAACTTACAGTAACTCTGAGGAAAGTCTTATCTTGGCAATATATTTTCAGAGGGAGGTTGCCTTTCCTTCTTTTGAGGCTGAGAGTGACTTGCTTAAAGTCATCCGCCGGGTCTCCATAATCCAATCCTTAAACCACTACACCAAACACTGTGACCCCTCTATCTATTGGAGGTATCTTCCAGAGGTTTGTGTGGTTAATGTGAAACCATAAATAATGGCCAGCACTATTATTTTCAGTGGGATGAATGGCAAAAGGACTGAGAAGAGGGTGTCACTTGTACAGTAGGTCCTAAGTGGAATGGTGGAAAAGTGAAACCACGCATATCCACTCTGCAAATATGAGGATCATACTGTACTGGCTCTCTGGTGATAAAATACTTTCCAGGAATTGAAACAGTCTGTAGCTTCGATATCTGAGAAAAGTTATGGTGGCCTCTGCATCTGTCAGAAAATTTATCAACAAAACATTTCTCAAACATGTGTGGCTGAGGGTGCTTGCTGTTTTGACTGTGAACATCTGATATGGTTTGAATCCACTGGTGTCTTCAGTTCATTTAGTATACAAATACTCCTCCCTTCCCTCTCCCCACTTCTTCTGTTGTTAATAATGGATGTTTCCTATGTTCTTTGATTTCTGGTTGCTTTGGTTGTTTTGGTTTCTGTCTGCACTTTATGGCATTGAATGTTTGCCACTGTTGGTTGCAAACTGCCCAGAGTCCCTACAAGGAGATAGGGCGGGATAGAAATAAAGTTTATTATTATTATTATTATTATTATTATTATTATTATTATTATTTTACAAGTGACCAGATACTGGTCAAAGGACATTTAACGAACTACCAAATTTGCAAAATCTGTGTGTTTTTGTTTTTGTTTTGGTTTTTTTTTCTTTCTTTTTTTTCTTTTTCTTTTTAATCTGTGTGTTTGTTTTGCTCTGTTAGCATTGTAATATAATGGTATGGTTGCTGATGACACGATAAATAAATAAATTATTTTACTGACACAAAAGCATAGTATGTCACAGCAAACGAGTTCTATATGCTGGATTTCGTATCACAAAATCAAAAGTCGAACACATTCCTGGGGTTTGATTCATTTATAGCTTGTGTTTTATCCTGATTGGGGACCGAAAATGGCTTACAACAAAGATTTACCATAAAGTTATTTCATGGTGCCTTGAGATTCTTACATGTGGTCTGGGACATAAATCTTTTAATGATTAAAACAAATAAAATGTTACTAAAACCTGATGGTAAAAACGTTAAGAAATTAAACTAGATACTATATAAAAACACGCATATTTTAAAGCATTGTAAACTAATTTTAAAAGCCGAGAAAATGACAATTAAAAGGCTGCACATGCACCTCACAAAATACCTTTCTTCCATAATTTCTTGATGCATTGTTTGGGTGTTTTGGGAAGCCTTGTTTCCAGTGTTTGGATGGCCAAAAGCTCCCTAGTGCCTTCTTACCAAATTTCACCCCATGGCAGATTTAGGGCAGATTTAGCCCTCAGGGTCATAGTCCAGAAGACATGACAAAAGAAAAAGTGATTTAGAGGAAGGAGGCAAAAGGGAGGAAGATTTGCAAAAGGAGGAAGGAGGCAAAAAGGAAGCTCAGGCAGTGAAATTGAAATTGTTGTTCAGAATGTGTATCTGAATCAGACTTTTTTTGTTTTTCTATTTCAGGCTCATATTAAATTTCCTATGGACTACCCATATTCACCTCCTACCTTCAGATTCCTGACCAAAATGTGGCATCCCAACATTTATGAGGTACGCATGTATGAGCTGGTTATTTCTCCTTGTCTCTTCATTTATCTTCACCACCATGAAAGCTGAAAACATACTCCTGAGTTATGCCGATGCAGGAAAACAAGGCTACAGGTCAATGGCAGTCTCTTCTGCTCTACCTTTCCTTGTTGACAAATGTAGGTGATAACAGCTGCCTGGGTGGTTTTTTCCCCATCTCTCCCATATGGTAAAAGGAAGTTCAGGGTGTTTCTATCTTCTGCTTGCTGTCAAGGTCTTATTTACTTGCTTGCCCCACTCCTGGTGAAGAGACAGGAAAGACTGCTGTGTTGTGCTAAAAAGGGAAGGATAGCAAAAGGTGATAGGCTGTCAAAACAGTTCTTACAGGAGAGGAGCAGAGAAGTTTGCCAACGTCTAAGTGGATTCTCTAGCAATTTGAATGATCTACGCTCTGGAACAGCAAAAGGCAAGCTTCCCCTATTGTCTGTATTATGTCCATTCAGATATGTACAGTAGAATCTCACTTATCCAAACTTCACTCGTCCAACGTTGTGTATTATCCAATGCAGTCTGCGTTCTTCCCGGATCCATGCTTGTTTCAATACATTGCGATGTTTTGGTGCTAAATAAGTAATTGCTACATAACGTTACTGTGTATTGACCTGTTTTTCTGTCATTTTGTTGTAAAACATATTTTGTTTTATTTATTTATTTATTTGAATTATTTCTACCCCGCTCATATCAGCCCGGAGGCTACTCAGAGCGGCGTACACAATCAGCACAATTCGATGCCATAAAAATACATACATTGATAAACAAAAGAACCATTATAGTGCAATTAGATATAAGATAGTGCACCCTAAAAACTATATCCTCTCATTCAAGTCCTTATCCGTTCCATCGTTACAAATTAAGCACCGTTTTGGTGCTTAATTTGTAAAATCATAACAATTTGACATTTAATAGGCTTTTCCTTAATCCCTCCTTATTATCCAACATTTTCACTTATCCAACATTCTGCCTGCCTGTTTATGTCGGATAAGCGAGACTCTAGTGCAGGGGTCCTCAAACTAAGGCCTGGGGGCCGGATGCGGCCCTCCAAGGTCATTTACCCGGCCCTCGCTCAGGGTCAACCTAAGTCTGAAACTACTTGAAAGCACACAATAACAATAACAATCCCATCTCATCAGCCAAAAGCAGGCCCACACTTTCCATTTAAATACTAATAACTTTATATTTGTTAAAATTGTTCTTCATTTCAATTATTGTATTGTTTTTAAGGGGGGGTTTTGCACTACAAATAAGATATGTGCAGTGTGCATAGGAATTCATTTATGCTTTTTTTTCCGTCCCTCCAACAGTTTGAAGGACTGTGACCTGGCCCTCGGTTTAAAACGTTTGAGAACCCCTGCTCTTGTGTATATGGTGGAAGCTTCTGACCTTTCCCTTGCTCTCTACCAGCAACTACATTAGGGATAGGGACCATTTCCCTCTGTGGGATGCATCCCTCCACCATACACCAAACTAAAATGCCTGTTTTTCCTCTGTAGTCTCTTTCTAAAATAGTGGCATTGAGCCTGTCATCATTTTGTGAGACTACAGAGGAAAAATGGATAGTGGCCTGCCGGCTATTAGGAATTGTGGAAGTTGAAGTCCAAAACACCTTGACAGCCCAAGTTTCCCCATGCCTGATCTAGAGTGTTTCTAGAGTGTCCTAATGCTGTAACGCTCTTCCATTTATTACCTTCTGGCCTGAGTTGGGCTTCATTGTTTAAGCATATTATGAGAATAACCGTTCTGTGATCACGGCACACAGAGCATTCCTTACACACTTCGCGTTCAGTCAAAATGCATCTGTACCAGATTAGATCCACACTGAAAAGAAAATCATCTGGCAGTCCTAGGACTGTTCGAACACCAGAAAATGTGGAAGCGGTGAGAGCATCCACTCAGCAATCACTAAGGCCTATGAGCATGGCACGGTACTGGGGATGTCAAGTTGGAGTTCGAAGAGGATTCTGCCTTCCGATTTAAAACGACATCCTTATGAAACTATTTGTACAATATGATTTTTTAAAACTCATTAAGACATAACTTTTTATGCATATTCATAACTATATTCAATTTTTCAAGATCGCTTAGTTCGTTTTCTCTCCCCCTTCAAAATGAGGGGGATTTTAATGCCCCACCCAATAGCATACCGAGCTGCTGAGTGCCCAGTGTGTAACACATCTCACTACGCTAAAACAGTAGATGTGGCTCTTAATGAGACATGCTGCATTATCATGGGGTGTCTGCACCCTACACCACTGGAGAAATTACACTGTTTAGCCGGTATTGCACCACCTGACATCCGCCAGGAAGTAGCAGCCAATAGTGAAAGGACCAAGGCAGAGACATCTCCAGCTCATCCCCTGTTTGGGTATCAGCCAGCACGTCAGTGACTTAAATAAAGAAATAGTCTTCTAAGATCTACAGAGGCACTTGCTGGAACACCTCAGCAAGCCAGACTCCAAAAGTGGCAGGCTCAAACCCAGAACTTCAACCCATAGCTGAGACCAAATGAGAGACTCCCCCCTGGGCACACAGAAAACTGGGCGACTTGGAAGGCACTGAACAGACTGCGCTCGGGCATCACGAGATGCAGATCCAGCCTTAAGAAATGGGGCTACAAAGTGGAATCCACGACATGCGAGTGCGGAGAAGAGCAAACCACTGACCACCTGCTGCAATGCAACCTGAGCCCTGCCACATGCACAATGGAGGACCTTCTTATACTCACACCAGAAGCACTCCAAGGGGCCAGATACTGGTCAAAGGACATTTAATCAACCACCAAGCTTGCAAACTTTGTGTTTTGTCTGTCTGTTTGTTTGTTTTGTTAAAAATGTAATACAAATGTCTGGTTGCTCCTGACACGATAAATAAAAATAAATAAAAATTCAAGAACTGACCACGAAACAACAGACTGGTTCAAGATTGGGAAAGGCGTACGGCAAGGCTGCATCCTCTCACCCAACCTTTTTAACGTGTATGCAGAACACATCATGCGATGTGCGGGGCTGGATGAATGCAAAGCTGGGGTGAAAATTGCTGGAAGAAACATTAACAACCTCAGATCTGCAGATGACACCACTCTGATGGCCGAAAGCGAGGAGGAGCTGAGGAGCCTTCTAATCAAGGTGAAAGAAGAAAGCGCAAAAGCCGGGTTGCAGCTAAACATAAAAAAAACCAAGATTATGGCAACAAGAATGATTGACAACTGGAAAATAGAGGGAGAGACGTGGAGGCCGTGACAGACTTTGTATTTCTAGGTGCAAAGATTACTGCAGATGCAGACTGTAGCCAGGAAATCAGAGGACGCTTACTTCTTGGGAGGAGAGCAATGACCAATCTCGATAAAATACTGAAGAGTAGAGACATCACATTGGCAATGAAGATCTGCATAGTAAAAGCAATGGTATTCCCCGTGGTCACCTATGGATGTGAGAGCTGGACCTTAGAAGAGGCTGAGTGAAGAAAGATAGATGCTTTTGAACTGTGGTGTTGGAGGAAAGTTCTGAGAGTGCCTTGGACTGCGAGAAGATCCAACCAGTCCATCCTCCAGGAAATAAAGCCCGACTGCTCACTGGAGGGAAAGATACTAGAGACAAAGTTGAATTACTTTGGCCACATCATGAGGAGACAGGAAAGCCTAGAGAAGACAATTATGCTGGGGAAAGTGGAAGGCAAAAGGAAGAGGGGCCGACCAAGGGCAAGATGGATGGATGGCATCCTTGAAGTGACTGGACTGACCTTGAGGGAGCTGGGGGTGGTAACGGCCGACAGGGAGCTCTGGCGTGGGTGGTCCATGAGGTCAGGGGGCTCTGGTGTGGGCTGGTCCATGAGGTCACGAAGAGTCGGAGACGACTGAACGAATGAACAACAACAAAGAATTAAGGCAAATACTGAACAAATAACAAATAGATAAGTCACTGTTTTCTGTGTAAAGAAGATGAAGCTGTTGACCGCCTGCCAGTTTGTGCAGGAAGATTGTGCAGGCTGGAATATAACACAAACCATGACATAATGGCTGCCATGATATGCTGGAATCAGTGCAATCTGATTCACCCTCTGAGAGCCAGTATGGGGTTTAGATGTTGGATTATAACCTAGGAATCATAGAAGCAATGAGTTGGAAGAGACCACAAGGGACATTCTAAGCCAAGGTTCGAATTCCTACTTGGCCAAGTAGTCTTGGGCAAGTCACACTCTTTCGGCCTCAAAGGAAGGCAGTGGCAAACCTACATTAAAAAGATCTTCCTGAGAAACAAACCCTTATGATAGTATCACGTTAAGACTGCCATGAGTCAGAATCAGCTTGAAGGCACACAACAACAGATATTGAGAAGCTGGAATGTGTCCAGAGGAGGGCAACTAAAATGATCAAGGGTGTGGAGAACAAGCCCTATGAGGAGCGGCTTAAAGAGCTGTGCATTTTTAGCCTGAAGAAGAGAGGGCTGAGAGGAGATATGATAGCCATGTATAAATAGGTGAGAGGAAGTCACAGGGAGGAGAGAGCAAGCTTGTTTTCTGCTTCCCTGGAGACTAGGACAAGGAACAATGGCTTCAAACTACAAGAGAGGAGATTCCATCTGAACATGAGGAAGAACTTCCTGACTGTGAGAGCCGTTCAGCAGTGGAACTCTCTGCCCTGGAGTGTGGTGGAGGCTCCTTCTTTGGAAGCTTTTAAGCAGAGGCTGGATGGCCATCTGTCAGGGGTGATTTGAATGCAATATTTCTGCTTCTTGGCAGAATGGGGTTGGACTGGATGGCCCAGGTGGTCTCTTCCAACTCTTTGATTCTATGATTCTATGAATCAGTGTAATCATGTTGGAGTATAACCTAGGAATCATAGAACCAATGAGTTGGAAGAGACCGCAAGGGACATTCTAAGCCAAGGTTCGAATTCCTGCTTGGCCAAGTAGTCTTGGGGAAGTCACACTGTCTCGGCCTCAAAGGAAGGCAGTGGCAAACCTACATTAAAAAGATCTTCCAGAGAAACAAACCCTCACGATAGTATCACGTTAGGACTGCCATGAGTCAGAATCAGCTTGAAGGCAAACAACAAACAAACAACGCCAGACATAAGTATGATTGGGAAAATTAAAGCTTGGATTATAAATTGTGGGCATCCCAGTGGACCATGAAATTGAAAACAAAGAGAAGAAACAGATTATGAAATATCAAGACCTTCGGGGGGTCCCTGGGAAAAGAAACCTATTGTGGTCGCAATGGTGAGAGTAATTCAGAATGGACTTCTCATATCTGACTAAATCACAATTTTAAAAAGTGACACTGCTTGAAATGTGCCACATTAACAATGTCTCGAGGGGGTAGAAATTTTGGGGTAGAAACCTAATCATTCTGATCTGCCCACAATAGTTCCAAAATAGAGGCATGCACAATAATAGATTGTGTTGATGCCCACCGCCCAATCACTCCTGCACGTTTGTTTTTGCAAAAGGGATAATAATCTGTGCTCTGCAGGGGTCCAGAGTGATGGAAAACAGAGAAGCCATTGGCTCCGTACGATGTGGCTTCCTTTGTGTTTCACGATGCTGTTTTCCATACTAGGGGAATTGCTGTATCCTGAGCGCAAAGTGTTTGGGAGAAGGCGAGACAAAGGGAAGAGTGTGGTCCAAGTCGGCAGGTTGCATTGACAAGGCAGGCTGATCCGGGAGGCTGATCCGCAGAGCGTGCAAGTTGCCCCTCTCCTTCTGCGCCTCCCTCTTTGTTGTCCCAGCCTCACTTCACTTCAGGCATGGAAGACCAGGCAGGGCCAGATCTCCCTGGAGCAGAAGGGCTTTTGTTTGGCAGCCTGTAGCTCCCAGGAAGCAGGAAGCAGAAGAAGGTGCCTTTCTGCCAAGAGCTCTGGCTCCCCCAGCTGGAGAGTCTTCAGCTGGGAATGCTTTCCAAATGAGCCCAGAACACAAACACAGCCATAGTTACGGGTTATGCATCCATGGGGTCACCCAGAAAACAGAGATTTCTTTGAATTCCACAATTTTTGCCATTTTACTATGCCGTTGTATATAATGGGACTTCGTCATCTGCAGATTTTGGTATCCCCAAAGCATCCTAGAACTAAACCTCAGCAGATAATTTGGGCTCATTGTATACATTACAAGGAGGAGAGTTGGCATCTTAAAGCATCGCTTTTTTTAAGTGAAATTTTAAAATATAATTACAATCGATGTGAGGGAAGAGAAATGAAGGCAGAACACAGAGGATATGAAAGAACCAATGTAGTGTGGTGGTTTGAGCACTGCTCTGTGGCGCTGGAGAGCAGGGTTCAAATCCTTGCATTGCTCTGGACACTCACTAGTGACCTTGGGTGTGTCACACTCTCTCAGCCTCAAATGACGTTGGAAACAACTTGAAGGCGCATAGCAACATAACAACATTTTATTTATTTATTTACTTATTTATTATTCAAACTTATATGCCGCCACTCCCCTGGGGCTCGGAGCGGCTTACAAGAACAGGCTAAAATCGAACACAATTTAAAAACAATTTAAAACAATTTAAAAACAACAATATCAAAGATCAAAGGCCTGTCGAAACAGATATGTCTTACATGCCCTGCGGAAAGCTGATTAAGTCCTGCAAGGCACGGACTTCAGGTGGCAGAGTATTCCAGAGTGATGGTGCCACTACTGTAAAGGCTCTGCGTCTGGTTGCTGTTAGACGCAAGGTCTTGACACTGGGAATTTCCAATAGATCTTGGTCCTCAGAACGGAGGGATCTCTGGGGTTGGGAGGGGGTGAGGCGGTCCCTCAGGTACATCGGCCCCAGACCATGCAAGGCCTTAAAGGTGAGTACCATCACTTTGAAAGTGATCCGGTGCTCAATTGGTAACCAATGCAGCTGTAGTAAGATTGGTGTTATTTGGCATCTCATCGGAATTCCCGCAAGAAGCCGAGCAGCTGCATTTTGTACCAACTTGAGCTTCCGGATCACCGACAGAGGAAGGCCAATGTAGAGGGCGTTACAGTAGTCCAGTCTTGAGATGACCGTGGCCTGGATCACCGTAGCTAGGTGGTCCCTGGACAGGGAGGGGGCCAGTCGTCCAGCCTGCCACAGGTGAAAGAAGGCGGTTCTCCTCACGGCGGAGACCTGGGCCTCCATCGTCAGCAGAGGGTCCAAAAGGCACTGATGGAAGGAATCGGGTACAGAGTCCGGTCAGCCTTCCATCTTCAGCACCAGCTGAGTGTCATCGGTGTACTGGTAACACTCCAGCCCAAAACCTCGAACCAGCTGAGGTATCATGGAATATTAAGACCATTTTAAAGACCGGCCAGTCATACTGTAAGAAACATGGGTTAGGCATATACATCTGAAGGGATCACTTTGGTTGTGTTTACTCTTATGTTTTCTTTCATGATGCTCTTAACAAGGGTGGAAGTGGTAGTTGGCTGTTAGTGTGTGTGTGTGTGTATCTCCATTCCTATGACTTACAAGTGAGGTTTGGTTCAGTAAATAGCGCAATAACTGGGCCTCGTTTTTGGTGTAGTGTGTGTCCATACCTCTTTTCCTTTAGGAAATAGTGACGTCCGTGTACCTTGAGGAGGTAAGGTAGGCAGGGAAGAAATAATATCATTGAGATGGCCACGTCTGTGTTTTCCCAGGGCACTCCAGATTGACACTGAGGGCCTTCAGATTGTAAGGATGTCTCTGTCCGTCCTTGACTGTGTCTCTCTTTTTCTCTCTTTTGCTAGAATGGAGATGTATGTATTTCAATCCTTCACCCACCTGTAGATGACCCTCAGAGCGGGGAGCTGCCATCGGAAAGGTGGAACCCGACCCAGAATGTCAGGTAAGACCATACAGGGGTCAGCCTTGGCGTGGCCAGGTCCGCTAACTTTCTTCGGGCAAACTTCCCTCCATTTCAGCCCTTTCTGTGTTCCCCTGCACTGAAGAAGAAAACATCTCCACCGAGTGAGCTTTGATGCTCTCCAACTTGTGTCTTGAGCCTGTGGCAATTCGTTTGGGGTCCGCTTTGAAGTTTAGGATCGCTGTTTCATGGGAAATAGATAAAGCTGAGACTTCTCTGGGTTTGAAGGTGACCCAAAGAGCCCCTTGTTTGCAGAGGTCATGAATTCCAGGAAATACAAGGAATATCCATAAAGTAAAGTTACAAGGTTTTTTTTAAAATAAAAGAATGAATATATTTTAATAAAACTTAACATGGATTATAGCATAGATATTTCATTTTGTTCCCCACATAATCACCATTCAGTTCAATACATTTTGTCATCCATGGGACAAGTTTTTGATACCTGTGTTATAGAAGTTTCCCTCTGCCTTTTTCAGCCAGTTCATCAATTTGATTTTCACCTTATCACCATTGGAAAAGTGTTTTCCACCCAGTTTAGTGAGCAGATGATAGTCACTGAGTTTGTGATTTAGCCACCCCGGCTAAAAACATCCAAATGAAGTCGTTAACTCTTGTGCTGCATGAGCATTGTGCGAACATGCATTGTCATGAAGGAGACACAGAAAGGAAAAAGAATGAGATGCTCATCTCCAACTTTCACCACAACACCAGTCGATGAGCTACTGATGACTGGCACTGCTCGTTCGCTTCTACTGGCTTCCCACTACACGGAAGTGATATCAACTTCCCCCGAGAAAATTTCCCCACGACAGCTGCATGCCTTGTAACCTTACTTTTCAGATAGTCCTCATAGATACAGGAAGGATAACACATTTTAGGTCTTTAAAAGCTAGTGAAAAAAGTGCCAGTACTTAAAAAAAAAGACATTAATGGTCAGCCTGGATTCATAAACTGTACAAACAATGCCAGAGCTGAATTTGAAACTATGTGGATTAAACAGGCATTGCAAAGCTAGGGCTTATGTAGTTAGTATCTTTTCTACCATCCTCCTTTTTGAAAGGTCAATAATAATAATAATAACAACAACAACAACAACAACTTTGGCACCAGCCAGTAAAGGTGGTCCCAATGGTGATCAGTACACTGGGTGCAGTGCCTAAAGACCTAGGCCTTCACTTAAACACAATTGGCACTGACAAAATGACCATCTCCCAGCTGCAGAAGGCCACCTTACTGGGATTTTCACGCATCATTTGCCGATACATCACACAGTCCTAGACACTTGGGAAGTGTCTGACGTGTGATCCTATACAACAACCAGCATAGTGACCTTGTTTGTTGTGTACTAATCTTGTTATGTATCAAATAATAATAATAATGTATTGTCGAAGGCTTTCATGGCTGGAATCACTCAGTTCTTGTGGGTTTTTTCGGGCTATACGGCCATGTTCTAGAGGCATTTCTCCTGACGTTTCGCCTGCATCTATGGCAAGCATCCTCAGAAGTGAGGACCTCACCTCTGAGGATACTTGCCATAGATGCAGGCGAAACGTCAGGAGAAATGCCTCTAGAACATGGCCGTATAGCCTGAAAAAACCCACAAGAACTGAATAATAATAATAATGATAACAACAACACCAGACATCATGATTGTGGAAAAGAAAAAAGTCTGGATTATCGATGTCGCCATACCGGGTGACAGTCGCATTGAGGAAAAACAACAGGAAAAACTCCAGGAAAAACTCAGCCGCTATCAAGACCTCAAAATCGAACTGCAAAGGCTCTGATTGCATAAACCAGTCCAGCTGGTCCCAGTGGTCATTGACGCACTGGGTGTCGTGCCGAAAGATCTCAGCTAGCATTTGGAAACAATAAACATCGACAAAACCACGATCTGTCAACTGCAAAAGGCCACCTGACTTGGATCTGCGCGCATCATTTGAAAATACATCACACAGTCATAGACCCTTGAGAAGTGTTTGACTTGTCATGTTGTGATGATGTTGTGATATGAAATCCAGAGATCTCACTTGCTGTGACATACTGTGTTTTTGTGTCAGAATAATAATAATAATAATAATAATAATAATAATAATAATAATAATAGATTTAATTTCTTGCCACCTCTCCTTAAAACTTGAGATGGGCTAAAACAAAGTTAAAAACACATAATCATTATCTAAAATATACATATTGAAAGGTATTTTTTACAAAATGCATCTGTTAAAATACACAGAATAAAGATTAAAATATAGAGGACACAAGGTACTAGTTTAGAATCTATGATTAAAACTATTATTACGCCTTGGTGCAGTGGGTTAAACTGCTGATCTGCTGAACTGGCTGACCGAAAGGTTGGCAGCTAGAATCCAGGGAGCTTTTCCTGTTGTTTTTCCTCAATGCGACTGTCACCTGGTATGGCCACATCAATAATCCATTTTTTTTTTCTTTTCCACAATCGTGATGTCTAATGTGTTGTGTTCCAAAACTTTGTCAATCTGGATTCGAAAGTTCCATTATTATTATTATTATTATTATTATTATTATAAATGCAGTGGGCATTCCTCCTTCAAAGCCCTTGTAGGCCAAGCAAAGGTCCTCAGAAGTCCCCAAACATGGTGAAATCAGCTCCCGTGCTCTCTGTAGAGGGCAGAAAGGGCAGCTTGGGGTTAAATGGGGGGCCTTTAGAGACTTGTGGGAAGAATGTCTTGGAGAAAGGAAGGGATGGATGGATGTTTGGAAATCTGCACTCCTGGCTCTGTCACCATACAGCAGCCTTGTACGCATCCATGCATCTCCCTCCCACCTTATGGCATGTTCTCCTTCCTGTATGAGATTTGATGGCACAGTGGTCCTGACTTCTTCTTCTTCTTCTTGCCCCAATCCTCACTTTCTCCAGGACTATCCTACTGAGCGTAATCTCCTTGCTGAATGAGCCCAACACCTTCTCTCCGGCAAACGTGGATGCTTCGGTCATGTTCAGGAAATGGAGGGACAGCAAAGGAAAAGACAAAGAATATGCGGAAATCATTCGGTAAGCCAAGGAAAAGCGGGGGTGTTGTCTGACCACTTGCGGCTTCCCCTTCCCAGCCCTGGGGACCCAAAGGCCCCATTTGCCTCCTGGGCTGCTGCTAGGGAGCAGAGAGAGTGGGTTGAGGGCCTACGTCACTTCAACAGGGAGTAAATATCCACTGGAGGAGGAGTGGCATGGCACAACCCCTGTACTGAATGCCAATGTAGAGCAACCTGTATGGATTAGTGATCCATAAACGTTGCTGGCAACCCATTCTGCAATTTTGGTTTGTAGTGGACAAAGGCAATGCACACCCACATGCTGCTTTGTGTACTTTGATGGGCTGCCCTTTGTGCGACTCGTAATAATGACTGTTATGCACTATTTAAAAAATTCCTTCTGCTCATTTATTTATTTACCGCATTTGTATACCGCCTTTCTCAGCCAGAGGCGACTCAAGGCGGTTCACAGTCAGCAGTGATTCAATGCCATAACAAATTATAAAGATACAGTTAAAACAATTATAAAAGCAATTAAAACATTTAAAATGGGATATAAAAACAATACAGCCTGTAAAAACAAAATCCTCGGTGTCCCCTTACTAAAATCATTGTCCAATTGCATCATCGTTCGTTCCATATATTCATATTCGTCTAATTATGCTCCAGTAATAAATGTTTGCTGGAAGAGCCAGGTCTTAACCTTTTTGCGGAATGTTAGAAGGGAGGGAGCCAAGGGTGTTCCATAGCCGAGGGGCTACCACTGAGAAGGCCCTGTCTCCCATCCCTGCCAAACGTATCTGTGAGGAAGGCGGGATCGAGAGCAGCACCTCCCCAGATGATCTTAAGGCCGTAGATGGTTCATAAGGGGAGATACGTTAGGATAGGTAAGCTGGTCCTGAACCATTTTTGGCTTTATAGGCTGAAGCCAGCACTTTGAATTGTGCAGACTGGCAGCCAGTGGAACTGGCACAACAGAGGAGCCATATGCTCCCTGAGCGCCGCTCCCATTAGCAACCTGGCTGCTGCTCATTGGACCATTTGGAGCTTCCAGACAGTCTTCAAAGGCAATCCCACGTAGAGAGTGTTGCAGTAGTCTATACGGGACCTAACCAAAGCATGGACTACCGTGGCCAAGTCAGAATTCCCAGTACAGGCGCAGCTGGTGCACATGTAGAAAAATATATGTCACCACCAGGATGCCCACCTGTATGTGTTTCCTTTCATGGAGTAAACCCAAGGGTCCTCTCACAGCCTTTGCCAAACATCCAGGCGTAACCTGCAAAGAATCAGGGAAGTGGACCTAAAATCTCCCCTTAAATCCCCCACTGTGACTCCCATATCCACAGGGGATGCATTCCAGGGTTTTGGTGTGGATGGGTGAAACCGTGAGTCATAGCAAACTCTATTGAACAACAGCTTCTGCTGGAAGCATCCAATAGTGTCATGTTAGAGGACCAAAGAAAGCCTGCATCACTGGACTCTCTAGCGTGACTCTTTGTTCAACTCCTGGCAGACGCATACTATAGAATTGCCTGGAGGAGCTGGAAAATGCCTAGGGAGGAGAAATAGGAAGTCCATACTGAAAACAAGTTTCCCTGGAACAGTTTATTTATTTACAGTATTTATATTCCTCCCTTCTCATCCCGAAGGGGACTCAGGGTGGACCACAACACACACATACATGGCAAACATTCAATGCCATTTTAGACATACAGGACAGACAAATAGATAGAGGTATATCGGCATTTTCCAGCTTCGGCGCCTGGAGGTTATGCTTGATTCCAGCCTCAGGGGGGTGCTGTTGCTCCATCCACTATAACAAGCTCTTTCATTGCAGACTTTTTTCCTCCTTGTTCTTTGATTGCTGGCATTTTATGGTGCCGTAAAAGACCACCCCGCTTAAGCGATGCCTGATTTCTGTACTCACTGCTGAGCTGTTTTCTAAGTACTTAGAAATGGTGGATAGTGAGCTGAGCTGACGGACGGGTGCTCACTCCGACTTGAACTCCGAACTGCCAACCTTCTGGCTAGCAACGATGTATTGCTGCTGGTGATTAACTAGCTGTGCCAAAGCTGGTGTCCACCCCCTTG
This sequence comes from Anolis sagrei ordinatus, assembly GCF_025583915.1. Classification (NCBI taxonomy): domain Eukaryota; kingdom Metazoa; phylum Chordata; class Lepidosauria; order Squamata; family Anolidae; genus Anolis; species Anolis sagrei. Next base: position 5,962,944 of record NW_026845477.1, on the reverse strand, counting down.
AGAGGAACAGAGTAGTTCTGTCCATAAAGCAAGACTAGGCCCAGGCTAAGCCTATCCAGAATGGGTAGGGAAATGGATATGATCTCTTCGTTCATCTGGAGAGGCCCTCCTCTCGATCCCGCCAGCATCTCAGGCGCGATTGGTGGGGACGAGAGAGAGGGCCTTTTCGGTGGTGACCCCTCGACTCTGGAACTCACTCCCTAAGGACATCAGGCAGGCCCCAACCCTGGCAGTTTTCAGGAGGAACTTGAAGACGTGGCTGTTCCAGTGTGCCTTCCCAGATTAACGATCCCATAGCACTTTGTCCCTCTAAAGCACTTTACGTTTTTTAGGTCTGCTCATATGTCTTTCCACAAATGCCACTATCACCTTTTCGTCCATGTTCAGCACTATTTCGAGCTTTAATTTTTACATTTTGCCTTCCCATAGTTTTAATTGCATGCTGTCTTATTGATAATGTTATATGTTGATGTTTTTGTTTTTTTTAACTGCTTGTATTGTTGTGATTATTGCTTGTATTGTTGTGTTTGGGCTCGGCTTCATGTAAGCCGCACCGAGTCCCTTGGGGAGATGGTAGCGGGGTACAAATAAAGTTAATAATAATAATAATAATAATAATAATACGTGACCATCGTTGGGCTGTGCAAATGTAGACTCGGTGTCACTTCCTAACCCCGCTTCCTGCCCCTCTTCCTCCAGGAAACAAGTCCAGGCAACCAAGGCAGAAGCCGAAAAGGACGGCGTGAAGGTCCCCACCACCTTGGCGGAGTACTGCATCAAAACTAAAGTGCCTTCCAATGACAACAGCTCGGATTTGCTTTACGACGACTTGTACGACGACGACATTGACGACGAAGACGAGGAGGAGGAGGAGGACGCCGATTGTTACGACGACGACGATTCCGGGAACGAGGAGTCCTGACCTGGCCCCTCCGCTCCCCGGCCCCGGCCCCCCGTACTGTCCCGCCTGTTTTGCCAGAGGGGGGCTGCGGCGGCGGCCTCCAAGTGACCGTTCAGCAAAAAATATATCTACACCACATCTACACCTACACATGCATACATACACACACCGACCGGGGTGGGGAAGAAGACACCGACCGAACCCGCGCGACCCGCTTCCTTCCTCCTGCCGTACGGGCCTCGATCTCTCCCCCACACCCTGGTCTTTGGGCCTCCCCACGAGGAAGCCCTCTTCTGCAGAATGTCTCAGAGTTCTTGCATCCTTGCCTCTCCCATCACTGTATTCTGAATTTTGCCCCCCTTTTCTTTTTTCTCCCCCCCCCCCCTTTTTTAAAACTAGCGGCGCTCCTGGCCCCCCCCCCCCGGCATCACTCTGCTCCCCTCCCGCCCGCCTTTCAGGGGCGTTTCCGCAAGACGAGGAGAAATAGGTTTTGCTCTGTGTTTAGCTTCTTGAATTAAACACAGTTTTTCATCGAGATGTTTAATGTATTCAAACGCCGCCGGAGACTGTGGGGGACGCTCCCTGCCAGCTGGGCTTCCATACAGGGGCGGCGGCGGCGGCGGCAGCACCGGCCAACGAGGCTGCCCCACTGACAGTGATTGTGTGCGCAACTTGTTTTGCCTTGTGGTGGTGCTGGTGCTGGTGGTGGTTTCCCCCCTTCCTTCCTTCCCTCCTTCCTCCTTCCCTTCGTTTCTTTCCCCCCTTTCCTTTTTTCAGGCGTTGGGCAGAACGTGGGCTCTTGTGTTCTGACCTTGGCAAGGCCTTGTGGGGCTGAAAGGCCCAGTGTTGCATTTCAGTCCTGCTTGAGGGCCAGGAGGGGAGAGGGTTGATGTTGAGGTTGTTGGGGAGGGGGGAGGGTTACAGGAGGGGCGGACGACGCTTTGGGGAGCCGGAGAGGTGAGCGTACGCCGCGAAAATCTGCAGCAGCGCCTCTCAATCTCTGCATTTCCACAGAAGTTTTGGACATCGACTCCCAGAATCCCTCATCATCAGCCAATGCAGCTGAGGCTCCTGAGAGTTGAAATCCAAAACACCCGAAGGACTAGAATCTGGGAATCTACAATCTGCAGCAGCGCCTCTCAATCTCTGCACTTCACAGATGTTTTGGACACCGACTCCCAGAATCCCTCATCATCAGCCAATGTAGCTGAGGCTCCTGAGAGTTGAAATCCAAAACACTTGAAGGACTAGAATCTGGGAATCTACAAGATAAGCAAGAGATTTCTGGGTGGGGAAGGACTAGAATCTGGGAAGCTACAAGATAAGCAAGAGATTTCTGGGTTGTCTCGTGATGATGATGAACCTTCCCATAAAGCCATCAAAACATGCTGCATTCTGCCCCACGGAACCCTTTTGGTGGTCCTCTTTCTCCAACAGACGTGAGTCTTTGGCCTCACAGAGTAGCAGCCTCTCCACTCCAGCACGTTTCCTGGAGACTCTTCTAGGTGTGTTGGAAGGATGCGTTGAGGACAAGGCTTTGCCACAAGTCGCTCTCTCTATGGATGGCTGCTGCTTCCTGCACTTGAATTTGTTGTGCCCTGCAGAGTGGATTCAGCCCCTTGTTCCTGTGGCAGAAGGAGACATGGTTTGACCATTGTTTCCTGCAGGATAGAGACCTCTTCCTTAGTCAGAGGCTTCTTGCCAGCTGGGCTCTGGCATTTTGGCACACGGGGGCAAAAGGTGCCTCTCAGATGGGCTCCCAAAGTGTTTGAGCTCCCCCCTTCCCACCCAAAGGCCTGTGTTTCCTTGGGAAATGGAAGGCTGCTGCTACTGAGGTGCGCACCTCTGCTCTGTGTTGTACAGGGAGTCAAGAGTATGATGTGGCAACATCTGTGGCTGGCTTTCAGAGATGGAAAAGGCAGGGAGTAGAAGGAACACTCATGGGGAGACCAAGAAAAGAGCCCCTGCCTTGGAAAATTAGGTGCTTGTGGCCTTCAAAATGGTCCTGTAGGCTTCAGTTCCACTTTCTTTAGCCTCATATTTTCTTTCTAATGGAAGAGAGACTGTGATGATGGGAGGAGATCAGGCAGAGCTGGGTCTGTAGCAGTACGTAGTCCTGATGCTTTGGCTTCTAGTCTGGGTTGTGGCCTTCTGGCCCTATTGTCATCTGAATCTGTTTGCTCTGTGGGGCATGCCCACCTCAGCAAGCGAGTTGACTGATCAACCCAAGTCCAGGGATGCTGCGAGAGGCCACATGTGCAGCACAGAACCCCATAGGCTCTTTCTCCATGCCTCTGGGCCACTTGCCGACTGGCCGTCGCTCTGCCTTTTTCCAAGGGCCCCATCACACCTTTGGTGCCAAGTGCAAGGCTCAGGTCCCCTCAGACTTCTGATGCAACCATGGAGACCACGTGTCTTCACCTGCCCACTCAAGGGTCCCCAAGAACGAGTGAAGAAAGCATATCTAGAAAGAAGAAAGGAAGTGGTGGCAAATTGGCTTAGTTAGTCAGAGTCTGTAGAGCAGTGGTTCTCAACCTGTGGGTCCCCAGGTGTTTTGGCCTACAACTCCCAGAAATCCCAGCAGTTTACCAGCTGTTAGGATTTCTGGGAGTTGAAGGCCAAAACATCTGGGGACCCAGGTTGAGAACCACTGGTTTAGATTGTTATGGTTGACATCCCACTTCAGGTGTTTTGGCCTACACCACCCAGAAAGCCAGTCTACCCACTGTTAGGATTTCTGGGAGTTGGAGGCCAAAACATCTGGGGACCCACAAGTTGAGAACCACTGCTGTAGAGAAAAGACCCTCCTTTCCAGCTAGCCTCACACTGCATGTTGAGCTGTTCATTTCTGAGAAGACGGGGAGGCCGTGTCGGGCAGAATGTGGGACCCCCGTGCTTCGGTCGGTCACTCCTCGGATAGAGAGGGATCCGCCTGCCCTGGAAACGAGAGGCGAAAGGGGGTGCGGAGGGCACTCTCGGGCCGGCCTGAAATGCGGATGCTGCATCTCTCGGCCCCTTTTCCCCTTGTACTTTGACCGTGTTCACTGTATACTCTCCAGTGACTTGTATTCTCCAGTTGGTGGTGTGAGATGCATTATGATGATGATGATGATGATACCTCTGTCCTCCCTTGTGGTCACTCTTCTTTTGGGGAGGGGGGGGGACGACGACGGGAGGGTCTGCACTCTCCGCTGAGCCAAGGCCGACTTCGAACACCGACTTCGATCCCGTCTCCTCTTCTCCTCGCGATCCAACCCAGCGACCGAAATGCGACTATCAAGCGACTCAAGAGATTGAGGACACACATGTTTACTCTGCGAGCTCTTCTGCGGCCTGGTCCTCTCTCCTGCCCCACCCACCTCTGCGTTTACATTTCTGACCGAAGAAACAAACCAACCAGTTCAGATGCAGTTCTTAACATTTTGAAACCAACAGGGAGCACTCGGATTCTATTGCTGTTTTTCTCTTTTCAGCGCTGAAATCTTGGATGTTTTCTCTCCCCTCTCCTTCTCTTTCTCTCTCTCTCTCCTTTTCCCCAGTTGATGCAACTTACCAGACCAGGTTAAACTAATGCATTTTTTTTCTTTTGTGTTGTCTCCTTCTCCTTTGGTAATTTAGTTTTGGTTTTTTTCTGCACATCTGTCTACTAATAAAATGTAGAATAAAGTACACCTCTATTCTTAGTTCCCTGTGCAAAGGGCACCTCTGAAGGAGTCTCAATGGCTCCCAGGCAAGCTCCTCATGCCCAACATGATCTTTCCCTGACTTCTCTTCCTTCTGCCAGTATCATAAAACAAAAGGACTTAGGAAAACAACCCAGAAATACCTGCTCATAAGCTGTGCCCAACTCTTGTTATAGAAAAAGTATTTCTCTTGTCCTTGAGTCTCTAGTTCTTCTATGGCCGTGATGTTTCACGGGTGTTAGATGCATGACTTTCCAGATTATGAATGAGGAGATGTGCTTTAGATTCATAGAATCAAAGAGTTGGAAGAGACCTCATAGGCCATCCAGTCCAACCCCCTGCCAATCGACTGCTGGGCTGGATCAGGAGAGTATGAGAAGTAAAAACCATATGGTAGAAACCTAAAGACCACCTTGAGAGTCTAATGAAGGTGGCTAGAAAAGAGGACCCCTTCCTGTATGTCACTTCAAAGCTTTCAAGTTATTTCAGCACCTAGAATTGTGGTAGGAATCAGAACATCAACTAGTTGGTCAACAGTTAAGAATTGTGGGAATCACAACCTCAAGTAGTTGGTCAATGGTTAACAATTCTGGAAGCTCATGTTATTTCAGCACCTAGAATTGTGGTAGGAATCAGAACATCAACTAGTTGGTCAACAGTTAAGAATTGTAGGAATCACAACCTCAAGTAGTTGGTCAATGGTTAACAATTCTGGAAGCTCATGTTATTTCAGAACCTAGAATTGTGGTAAGAATCAGAACATCAACTCGTTGGTCAACAGTTAAGAATTGTAGGAATCGCAACCTCAAGTAGTTGGTCAATGGTTAACAATTCTGGAAGCTCATGTTATTTCAGCACCTAGAATTGTGGTAGGAATCAGAACCTAGTTGCTCAATAGTTAAGGATTGTATGAATCACAACCTCAAGTAGTTGGTCAATGGTTAACAATTCTGGAAGCTGAAGTCCAAAACATCTGGAGGACCAGAGTTTGGGGACCACAACATTATACTAAACAGCTGCTCATAAGGAAGTGTTAAACCTCTACAAGCCCTTCCCAGGAAATTGTTTGTATTCTTTCTCTTGGGCCTTTGACATCCACAGTTGTCCGTCTACATTTGCAAGGTTTGTTGTAAGTGGTTCCCTCACACCTGAACACTTTGAAGTTCTCCTTCCATGTGAAAATGTTGAGCAACACTATGTAACTTCACCTACTCTTAAGTAGTTTTTGGTGAGAAACTGATTGGAAGTCATGTAGAATCCTAGAGTTGGAAGAGACCTCATGGGCCATCCAGTCCAACCCCATTCTGCCACGAAGCAGAAAAATTGAATTCAAATCACCCCTGACAGATGGCCATCCAGCCTCTGTTTAAAAGCTTCCACAGAAGGAGCCTCCACCACACTCCGGGGCAGAGAGTTCCACTGCTGAACGGCTCTCACAGTCAGGAAGTTCTTCCTCATGTTTCTGTCCTCAAAGTCATGGATATACATCTGGCACATGCAAGAATGCCATGGCTCCTGTTGTTTCACTCATGGCACCTTTCTCCAAACTCACTTCTATGCATGTGCATTTGTTTCTGGTGTTGATACACAATGAGATTGGTAGTGGTGCATTTTCAAGTAGCTTCACCTAGAATATTGGATATCTTTTGGAATGAAAGCCAGTGGGAATGTTGTGTCCAATTCTGTGTCCCAAAGTCCAAGAAGATGGACAGTATGGAAGGTGTCCAGAGAAGGGCCACCTTCAACACAAAATGGTCAAAGGTCTGGAAACTATGAATCCCTCTAAGGCAGGGGTTCCCAACCTGTGGTACGAGGACCACCAATGGTTCACAAAAACTAAAATGTGGTCCACAGCCTCACTGTTACTGCGCTGTTGTAACAAGAGTCTTGCAAAACCCTCCTATAGTCCCGAGGCTTATTAAATACCGTTTTCTGTGGGTGAGCAGATGGCGACTACTGGATGGCTTATGTTATGTATCAGAAACTGGAGCTGAGGTGGTCTATCCAATGCAATTTTCTGAATCGGCACCCCAAATAACCAAACCGAATCTAAAGTTGACCAAAACCAGATTTGTAACTCTTGGTACTAATGATGGAGAGTGGTCCCAGGTTTTAAAAAGGTTGGGAACCACTGCTTTAGGGAGCAGGGGATGTGTTGCTTGGAAAAGGGAAGGTTGAGAGGGGAAAGGGCCATGTTTAAATATTTGAGAGGTTGTCCCATTGAGGGGGGAGCAAGCTTGTTTCCTGCTGCTCCAGGGACCAGGACGAAATGGATGCAAATTGCAAAAGAAGAGAATCCCCCAAAGACCTGCATGAAATATGGATGCAGTGGGGAAGTTGGGAGAATGACTGGGAGCTAGAACTAAATTAAGCTGGAAAAGGAAGCAGATTGATGGTGGCCTTGGTCTCAAGATGAACATTGGCCACCAAAGAGAAGTACGTTGAGCAGCTCTGGGTGGAAACCAATAGACCTGGAGACGAAGATGCTTGAGATGTTCCTTCAGTTGCAAGTCCACATTTTCAATAAATTCAGCTCATTGGCTGTGGGATTACGATAGAATGAAACTGAGCTTCCTTTTGGTTGGGAGGCAGGAACCATAGATGGTGTGTGAAAACATAGATTGGGTTGTTGTAGGTTTTTTTGAGCTATAGGGACATGTTCTAGAGGCATTCTCTCCTAACGTTTCACCTGCATCTATGGCAAGCATCCTCAGAGGTTGTGAGGTCTGTTGGAAACTAGGAAAATGGGGTTTACAACCTCACAACCTCTGAGGATGTTTCCCACAGATGCAGGCAAAATGCCAGGAGAGAATGCCTCTATGGCAGGCATCCTCAGAGAGAGTGAAACAATCAGGGACATCTAATCACCTCTCAACAAAAGATTGCTCCAGGCACCAACAAGCCACACCAAACAACTGCCAGGCCATCAAATGCTAATCAAGGTGGTCAGTTGAAACATTCACACCTAGCTCCTATAGACAAGAGTCCTTTGTCCCACCCTGGTCATTCCACAGATATATAAACCCAATTTTCCTACTTCCGACAGACCTCACAACCTCAGAGGATGCTTGCCATAGATGCAGGCGAAACACCAGGAGAGAATGCCTCTAGAACATGGCCATATAGCCCGAAAAAACCTACAACAACCCAGTGATTCCAGCCGTGAAAGCCTTCAACAATACATAAAACACATATTGAAAGAATATCCTGGTGAAGAGAGCTCCAGGAGTTGCAGCAAAGCTGAGCAAGAAAAATGAACAGCTGGTAGTTGGAGAATGAGAGAATTTGTGTATAGTTTCCTAACATAAAATATGTAATGCAATTCTCCGGAAAGATAAAAATGGATAGTAAATATTCCTGCACCAAGAAGTAAGATCGGAGGAGTAGCTGAGCAGCATTTTGTGTGCTGAAGCGTCACCAAAGTGAGCATCTGCAATTATGAAAACACTGCGGATCTCAAGATTTTTATATTCAGAATAAATTATGATGTTTTCCCAGTTGTTTGCTTGACTTTGCAAAATGATGCCAAAGATATTTTATGGTAGAATTTTATTTATCTAGAAAAGTTTTCATGAGGATTTGGAGGAGCGTCATGGATAATATTCCAAAACTATCCCCTCCTGAGTATTTGAAAGCATTTTCAGCAGGAATTCATTGTGCTTTTTAAAAAAGGAAAAATGTAGTCAGTTTACTTTTGCTGTTTTGTCAGAAGCCTTGTATTGATTTGGATTGTTGGTAGAGTTTGCTTTGGAAACAACAGGAGTAAATGTGTTCGTAACTGGTCAACACTTACTTTGGTGCCTCAAAACTTAGATTGGTTTCTGGAAGTATTTGAGCTGCTGGTGGCAAAAATGGCACCAGTTTTCCTTTATCATAGGCATGGGCCAACTTGGGCCCTCCAGGTGTTTTGGACTCCAACTCCCACCATTCCTAACAGCCTCAGGCCCTTTTCTTTTCCCCCTCAGCCGCATAAGCGGCTGAGGGGGAAAAGAAAAGGGCCTGAGGCTGTTAGGAATGGTGGGAGTTGGAGTCCAAAACACCTGGAGGGCCCAAGTTGGCTCATACCTGGTCTATCCAATGTAATTTTCTCAATCAGCACCTCAAAAGAACTCCAGGAACAGGCCTAAAACCCAAAACTAGCATGAGAATGAAGCCCTAGAGGTGCTCCTTTCCCAAGTCCTCAACAGAAACTAGCCTTGTGTTGCCCAGTTGAATTGGCAAAGATGGTTTATTTTCCGTATTGTGAAGGAATGGGTGGGCCTTCGCTTTTTTTGCTTTATTCTTGTACAAGACACCTTTTGGAGGTTCTCAAGGGAAGAACACAAGACCCAAGATGGGGATGAATGGCGGGGGACTTCTCACCTTTGATCCTTGGTACGAACAGGTAAGAGGCTCTGTTCATGGGAAAGGCAGCATCTGTTCGCCTGCAAATCGACTGCTGGGCTGGATCAGGAGAATATGATAAATAAGAACCATATGGTAGAAACCTAAAGACCACCCCGAGAGTCTAATGAAGGTGGCTAGAAAAGAGGACTCCTTCCTGTATGTCAATTTTCAAAGCTTTCAAGTTATTTCAGCACCTAGAATTGTAGGAATCGGAACATCAACTAGTTGGTCAACAGTTAAGAATTGTAGGAATCACAACCTCAAGTAGTTGGTCAATGGTTAACAATTCTGGAAGCTCATGTTATTTCAGCACCTAGAATTGTGGTAGGAATCAGAACATCAACTAGTTGGTCAACAAAAATTGTAGGAATCACAATCTCAAGTGGTTGGTCAATGGTTAACAATTCTGGAAGCTGAAGTCCAAAACATCTGGAGGACCAGAGTTTGGGGACCCCAACATTATACGAAACAGCTGCTCATAAGGAAGTGTTAGACCTCTGCAAGCATTTCCTGGAGAATTGCTTGAATTCTTTCTCATGGGCCTTCCACATCCATAGATGTCCACCTACATTTGCAAGCTCTGTTGTAAGTGGTTCCCTCACACTTGAACACTTTGAAGTTCTCCTTCCAATTGCAAACGTTGAGCAACACTATGTAACTTAACGTCACACACTCTTAAGTAGTTTTTGCTGAGAAACTGAATGGAAGTCATGTAGAATCAAAGAGTTGGAAGAGACCTCTTGCTTGCTGAGGTATCCCTGTGAGTATCTCTGTAGATCTTAGTAAGCTATTTCTTGATTTAAGGCATTTTCTTGCTGGCTGATATCCAAAAAGACGATGGGCCGGAGATGTCCTTGCTTTGAATCATAGAATCCTAGAGTTGGAAGAGACCTCATGGGCCATCCACTCCAATCCCATTGTGCCAAGAAGCAGGAATATTGCATTCAAATCACCCCTGACAGATGGCCATCTAGCCTCTGTTTAAAAGTCTCCAAAGAAGGAGCCTCCACCACACTCCGGGGCAGAGAGTTCCACTGCTGAATGGCTCTCACAGGAAGTTCTTCCTCATGTTCAGATGGAATCTTGTAGTTTGAAACCATTGTTCCGCATCCTAGTCTCCAAGGAAGCAGAAAACAAGCTTGCTCCCTCCTCCCTGTGGCTTCCTCTCACATATTTATACATGGCTATCATGTCTCCTCTCAACCTTCTCTTCTTCAGGCTAAAAATGCCTAGCTCTTCAAGCCGCTCTTCATAGGGCTTGTTCTCCAGACCCTTGATCATGTGCTGCTAAATGGTTAAAATAGATGGCTTGGTGCATGATCAAGGAGTCAAAGGTGAAGGAGTACATGGCTGATAGCCACAAAACAAAGAAAACTTTTATGTATCTCCCACTGCAATCCAGGATTGTGTTCTGGAGAAAACACTATGTCCCACAACTCTGGTTTCATGAACAAGTACAGTTTTCTCCGTAACATAGAGCTTTAGGTAGATTTGTTCATCTATCTTCGACAGACCACGAACATTCCTCACTGGTCAAACTGGATGGTGTGTGATCACATGAAGGCTTTTCACCAACTGAAGATGCCCCGCTATCTTTGGGAAACTTGTTCAGGTGTTTGATTAGCTCGCCTTCTCTCAGTAGGCAATTCTGCAGCAACAGCACCACATGGCTTTTGACCTGACCTAGATCTTGAGGTCTCTCATCCCAAGAGGGACGTCAACACCTGCTATTTCATGCCATCCCAGAAGAGATAATAAATGTTAGAGGTACTTCTGCCAGTTCTTCACAATGAAACAAGAATATTGATTGTATGTCAGCAACATAATAAAATGAGAATTGTAGAGAATGAAAGAGTCTGCAGAAGTTGGGCAGCCCCTTCACATCTGACACAAAAGCATCTTGTGTCACTAGTGCTAGCTTCCATCACGTGTACTGGTTCGAGCATTGGATTCTTGACTACAAAGACCAGCGTCTGAACCCCAATTTGGGTAAGTCATATTCTGAGAGGAGGGGAAAGGGGAATCTTTTGTCAAGGAAACCTAGGATAGGTTTGCCACTAAATTGGAAACAACTTGGAAGGCACACAACAGCGAAGTCCCATTTATAAAGGCACCAAACCCAGTCTGATTTGGGAAGTGGAGCACGGCCAGCTCTGGTTCATACTTGAAAGGACAACTGCCAGTAAATAAAAAGGACGTTGGACAATATTTCGTAAGAAGGAGTTGGCAAAACCATTAGGGCTGTGCAAGAAATTGTAAGAGGGCCGAAAGTCTCAAGAGATGCGTTGAATCCATACTTTCATCCTTGAAGTGACTGGACTGACCTTGAAGGAGGTGGGGGTGGTGACGGCCGACAGGGAGCTCTGGCATGGGCTGGTCCATGAGGTCACGAAGAGTCAGAGACAACTGAATGAATGAACAACAACATGACCTCAGTACCTCTGAGGATGCTTGCCATAGATGCAGGCGAAAGGTCAGGAGAGAATGCCTCTAGAACATGGCCATATAGCCCGAAAAAACCTACAATAACCCAGTTATTCCGGCCATGAAAGCCTTCGACAATATATTGCATGTCTCCTCTCAGTAGGAGAGAGAAAATTGGGAAAAAATGTCATAAAATTCAGCAGATGAGTGAATCTTTCTGAAAGATGGCAGGAATTATGCCCTGCTCCTCACCTCTTGCTGTGGCAAAATTCCAGGAGGTGCCTTTTTGGTTTTTTTTAATATAATTTATGGCCAAACTTTAAAAGTTATCTAAAAATCAGTATATCTACAAATCTTTCTGAAACTTGGAGAGAAGGATGCCCTGGTTATGTCATGTCGTTGTAGAAAAATTCAAGGAGAAAACTCATGTATTTTTTAAAACTCAAACTTTTCTAAAACATCCTAAAAATAGTGGGTTGTTGTAGGTTTTTTCGGGCTATATGGCCATGGTCTAGAGGCATTATCTCCTGACGTTTCGCCTGCATCTATGGCAGGCATCCTCAGAGGTAGTGAGGTCTGTTGGAACTAGGAAAGGGGGTTTATATATCTGTGGAAAGACCAGGGTGGGACAAAGAACTCTTGTCTGTGGGAGCTAGGTATGAATGTTTCAACTGTGGACAAGTCTACATAGAACCACCAAACGCAGCAGCATTGCCCAAACACGAATCAAGGAACATGAAAGGCACTGCAGGCTCATTCAACCAGAGAAGTCAGCCAGAGCAGAGCACCTGAGGAACCAACCTGGACACAGCAGATTATCTGAGAACACAGAAATGCTGGACCACTCTCACAACCACCATGTCAGGCTAGATAGAGAAGCCCTTGAAATCCACAAGTATGTGGACAATTTCAACAGAAAGGAGGAAACCATGAAAATGAACAAAATCTGGCTACCAGTATTAAAAAAACCTCTAAAATTACAACAGCAGAGAGGAAACAAAGGACATCTAATCACCCCTCAACAAAAGTTTGCTCCAGGAACTGTCAGGCCATCAAATGCTAATCAAGGTGGTCGGTTGAAACATTCACACCTAGCTCCAGCAGACAAGAGTCCTTTGTCCCACCCTGGTCATTCCACAGATATATAAACCCTTTTGCCTAGTTCCAACAGATCTCACTACCTCTGAGGATGCTTGCCATAGATGCAGGCGAAACGTCAGGAGAGAATGCCTCTAGACCATGACCATACAGCCCGAAAAAACCTACAACAACCCATTGATTCCAGCCATTAAAGCCTTCGACAATACATCCTAAAAATAAGTGGATGAGCGAAATGTACAGAAACTTGGGAGACTTAGAGTGGCAAGTGTGTGCTGCAATTGTTGCAAATGTTGTCCAGAAAGCTGAGAGATGGAGGAGCCCAGTTAGTGGCCCCATTGGTGCAAATGGTCGAATAATGTAACGAGAAACGTAACTAAATTTTTGGAACTCTAACAATACATTTAACTTCAAGGCACATATTGTTTGAGTTCTGCCTTGGATTTGAAGTATGGAAGCCCCCCCTTTTTTTTTTTGAGTTGTGCACACCCATGAAAACCATCTCTGTGGGTTCCTTGCCTATGAAATCCCTATGCAATTCATGGGGTCTGCATACCTTGACAGACAACTTCAAGGCACATATAGGTGATGGAGTCCTGCCTTGGACTTGAAGTACGGATAGAACTAATAGGGGCGGAGGGAAGGCTTTTGTAAACGGAGACCGCCAACACCATTGATATGCGTGGAACTTTATTGGGAGTCTGGGCTCAGGAGGAAAGCCCTAACACAGTCGCGGTGGTGCAACAGCAGGAAGAACGAAGAGTCTTCCATTCACACACACCTTTAATGTCATTTTTCGACCCTCCACAAAGTGAGGAGGAGGAAGAATAGAGATGCAGGAGGAGAGCATGGCGGTCATCCCAAGAAACGGGGAGTGAAGCCCAGGCCGAGGGAAAGAAGTAAACAAAATCAGATTTTTGCATCGTCTTACTGAAAAAATAATGGCAGAGCCCAACCTTAACTGTCCTGTAGTCTATAAAATTAAAAAAGGGTTATAAACTTCCCTAATTATGTTATAAACTTCCCTAATTAAAAACCAAACTTGTGCAAATGCCTATGAATATCAAATCCTGAGTCTGATAGAAATGGGAAAAGGGGGAGAGAACGTTTCCTAAGATGGTTGAGATCAACAAAAACTACATCTTAAGAAAGTTGGAGACCAATAATTCTGTTCTGTTTACCATCCAAGCTAAATTGGAAGCTCCTGGGGAGAGGAAGCTTCCTAAGACAATTGAGGTCAACAAAACTACCTCTAAAGAAAGTTGGAGACCAAGAATTCTGTCCTGGGCTAAATTGGCAGCTCCTGGGTCCAAGTTTGTCCTTTGACTCGTGTTTCACATTCCCAGAAATACAAAAAAAAAATCCACGCAAGAGTGGAGCGGGGTCAGAGAAGGCGCCTGTGTGTATCTAGGAAGGAAATGAACACTCTTCCAAAAAAAGGAATTGCAGAAACCACTGTTAGGCTCTATTACATTTACAAATACATACATAAATATATTACATACAACAGCAAATCATAGAGGAAGCGGGCTAGGAGTCGCGCACACGGAGGAGGGCGGCTGCCGCTCCCCCGGGCTGGGCTCGGGGCCCCTCTTCCCAGGGGACCCCCTTCTCCCGCCTCCTCTCCCCCCTCCCTCCCTCCTTCCTTCCTTCCTTCCTTCCTTCTCCTCCCTTCTTCCCCTCCTTCCATGTCTGGAGTTAGTTTGTCCAGTAGGGAGACGTCCCGTAGGCGGTCTTGGTGGCCTGAGACTTCTGCTGCATGCCGCTCGCCTGGCTGCGCTGCCCGGATCCGCCCTGGAAGGAGAGGACACAAGAGTGACCGTCACGGGTTAGGACTGGCAAGGGCAGAAACTTCAGCCCTCCCTCCAGGTGTGTTGGACTTCAACTCCCACAATTCCTAACAGCCGGTAGGCTGTTAGGAATTGTGGGAGTTGAAATCCAAAACACCTGGAGGGTTCAAGCTTGCCCATATTTGATCTAAACTATGGAATGAATGCAGACAGATAAGATGGGTGACACCTGGCTTGGAAACAATCCATGCAAATACATTTAAAAATACAAAGGTAAAGGTAAAGGTTTCCAGACATTAAGTCTAGTTGGGTCCGACTCTGGGGGGTGGTGCTCATCTCAATTTCTAGGCTGAAGAGCCGGCATCGTCCATAGACACTTGTGGTCGGCATGACTGCATGGAGGGCTGTTACCTTCCCACAGAAGCGGTACATACTGATCTACTTACATTTGCATGTTTTAGAACTACTTGAGTGGCAGAAGCTGGGGCTAACAACAGGAGCTCACCTCACTCCCCAGCTTCGAATCGCCAACCTTTCGGTCAGCAAGCTCAGTGGTTTAACCTGCTTAACCAAGGGGTTAACCAGGGGTTTAACGTGCTTAACCTGTTTAACCAAGGGGCCTACAATATATTACATATTCTAGCATGAGAAGAACAGCTGTAGGAGAAAAGGGATCTTGTAGCAACTTAGGTACGTGAGAAAATGAAGTTGGGAGCAAAAGCTTTCACAGACTCAGACCTACTTCCTCAAATGCAAGAGGCATGTAGGACCTTGCAGAAGGATTCAAAGTGATGAACTGATACACCTAATTGTCCATGACCCTTTAATTTGGGCACTTGCTTAAGCTCTCCCCACCTGATAAGGGACACCAAGGGCCATCCAGTCCAACCCTTGGCATGCAGGAACATCCAGTCAAAGCAGTTCCAACAGATGGCCATCCAGCCTCTGTTTAAAAGCCTCCAGAGAAGAAGATTCCACTGGACTTAGAAGCAGTGAGTTTCACTGTCCGGAAGTTCTTCCTAATAGTTAGGTGGAATCTCTTTACATTGCTCCATTGTGTCCTAGTCTTTGGAGAAGCAAAAAATTATCTGCAATGGGATCTCCTTTCAGATAGTTTACACATGGCTTTCTTAGCCTTCTCTTCTCAAAGATCTTTAAAAGCAGGTGTGGGCAAACTTGGGCTCTCCAGGAGGTTTGGACTTCAACTGCAATAATGGTTTTATTGTTATTATATGGTTTGTATTATATGTAATTATTATGATACTGTAAACCACCGCCTCCTCCTGAGAAAAATGTATAATATCACAAAGGACTATTATCTCGCCCACCTCATGGGAAACCTGCTACAAAACAGGAGCTTTTTTGTTGAGTTCCAGGGCCAGAGAAGCAGATGGCGGAAACAGAAGAACGGTCTGCCTCAGGGGAGCGTGCTTGCTCCATCCATGTTCAACATCTACACAAATGACCAGCCACTGCCAGAAAGGACAGAGAGCTTCATCTACGCTGATGATCGTGCCATCACCGTTCAAGCAGGGATCTTTGAGATGGTTGAACAGGAGCTCTCCGAAGCTCTAGGTGCTCTTACTGCCTATTACAGGGAAAGCCAGCAGATCCCTAATCCACCTTAAACACAGACATGTGCTTTTCACCTTAAGAACAGACAAGCATCCCAAGCTCTGAGGATCACCTGGGAAGGAATCCCACTGGAGCATTGCAGCGCACCCAAATACCTGGGAGGAGTCACCCTGGACCGTGCTCTGACCTACAAGAAGCACTGCCTGAATATCAAGCAAAAAGTGGGCGCTAGAAACAATATCATACGAAAACTGACTGGCACAACCTGAGGATCACAACCAGACACAACGACGACATCTGCCCTTGTGCTTCTCTTTAGCATCTCACCACGCTAAAACAATAGATGTGGCTCTTAATGAGACATGCCGCATTATCACAGGGTGTCTGCGCCCTACACCACTGGAGATCTGTAAACCGCCTCGAGTCGCCTTCGGGTTGAGAGGGGTGGTATATAAATATGGTAAATAAATAAATAAGTCCAAAACACCTGGAGGGCCCAAGTTGGCCCATGCCTGTTCCTTAAGCCATTCCTCGTAGAGTTTGGCTTCCAAGCCTTTAACCCAGTGTTTCTCAACTGGGGGTCGGGACCCCTGTGGGGGTCGCGAGGGGGTGTCAGAGGGGTCGCCAAAGACCATCAGAAAACATAGTATTTTCTGTTGGTCATGGGGGTTCTGTGTGGAAAGTTTGGTCCAATTCTATCGGTGGGGTTCAGAATGCTATTTCATTGTGGGTGAACTATAAATCCCAACAATTACAACTCCCAAATGGCAAGGTCTATTTTCGCCAAACTCTATCAGTGTATACATTTGGGCATATTGAGTATTTGTGCCAAATTTGATGCAGATCCATCATTGCTTGAGTCCACAGTGTTCTCTGGAAGTAGGTGAACTACAACTCCAAAAAACTCAAGGTCAATGTCCACCAGACCTTCCCAGTATTTTCTCTTGGTCATGGGAATTCTGTGTGTTCAGTTTGATTCAATTCCATCATTGGTGGAGTTCAGAAGGCTCTTTGATTTTAGGCGAACTATAAATCCCAGCAACTCCAGCATTACCAAATGACAAAATCAATCACCCTCAACGCAACCAGTATTCAAATTTGGGCATATTGGGTATTTGTGCCAAATTTGGTCGAGTGACTGAAAATGCATCCTGCACGTCAGATATTTACATAACGATTCATAACAGTTGCAAAATGACAGTTGTGAAGTAGCAACGAAAATAACATTATGGTTGGGGGTCACCACAACATGAGGACCTGTACTAAGGGGTCGCCGCATTAGGAAGGTTGAGAACCACTGCTTTAACCATTCAGTCCGTCCTTCTCTGGACGCCTTCCAGCTCCATTCACTCCCCGCATTGTCCACCTGGATAACTCACCTGTCCATCCTGCTGAAGGTGATGGTGCAGCATCTGGGAGTGGGGCTGCTGGTGGGCCGGCAGGATGTGGAGGAAGGGGGCCGGGGCATATCCGGGGGCCGCGCCAGGGTTCAGGGGCCCCGTGGAGCCCAGGGCCGAGGGCAGGCTGAACGGCGGCGGAGTGCCGGCGTGGAAGCCCTGCTTGTCAAAGGCCTGGGCAAAGGAGGGGAAAGAGACCTGCGTCAACACACAGACCCATCCCTGGAGGCGCTTCACAAACCTAAGGTCAATGTATTGTCGGAGGCTTTCATGGCCAGAATCACTGGGTTGTTGTAGGTTTTTTCGGGCTGTATGGCCATGTTCTAGAGGCATTCTCTCCTGATGTTTCACCTGCATCTATGGCAAGTATCCTCAAAGGTTGTAAACCCCATTTTCCGAGTTTCCAACAGACCTCACAACCTCTGAGGATGCTTGCCACAGATGCAGGCGAAACGTCAGGAAAGAATGCCTCTAGAACATGGCCATATAGCCCTAAAAAACCCACAACAACCACAAGAAGATCATCTTGTGGGGATTTTGCGGGGTGAATAGAAGACAAATGCTTCACAAAGTCATATTCATGACTAGGGAAACTGGGCCTGGGATCCTTCAAGATAACGTCTGCATTAACAACGTTTATCCCCCTTTGGCAGCACATTAAAAACATTGATTTGCCTGGGCACTGCAGCATCTCGTCTTAAGGGTTTGTGGTGGCTCCATGTTACGGCAAATGTTAAAGTTTGACTTCAGTTGGTGGGGCATCTTAATTTTGGAACTATTACATATTTACAGATCTACTGAACATGGAGAGAAGCATAAAGTAGCAGCAGCAATGATGGTACCTGCACCGACATTTTATGTCAGCTGTTTGGTTCTGAATGCATAACTAAGCAACATCTTTAGCCTGGGTTGTTGTAGGTTTTTTCGGGCTATATGGCCATGTTCTAGAGGCATTCTCTCCTGATGTTTCACCTGCATCTATGGCAAGCATCCTCAGAGGTAGTGAGGTCTGTTGGAACGAGGAAAATGGGTTTATATATCTGTGGAGTGACCAGGGTGGGACAAAGAACTCTTGTCTGCTGGAGCTAGGTGTGAACGGTCTAGACCATGGCCATACAGCCCGAAAAAACCTACATCAACCCAGTGATTCCGGCCATGAAAGCCTTCGACAATACAATGTCAATGATGTTATTAATATTTAATGATATATTAATGTTACTATTTTATAATTCAATATGTCTGTTAAGTGCTCCAATGGATGGACAACCAGTAAATGCATCCGTCTGGCTGATGATCTTAATTGGGGCTTATTTTGGGAGTTAGGCTTATATTACAAGCCTCCAGAAAAGTCATGCTAGGCCTTAGTTTTCCAGTTGGGTCTTATTTCCAAGGGGAAAGTAGTAGAAGACGGAATCTGAATGGGGAACCTTCACTTTAAGGGCTGGGAGGATATCAAGGGCCTGAAACTGTCAACAACAAGAAGGCTAAAGCCAGCAGAAGTTCATGCCTCACCTGAGTCTTGTTGTAGACGGAGCCGCTAATATCAGGCACACCAGTGTTGCTTGAGGTCACAGAAACACCTGCAGGAGGAGAAGACAATGAAGATGGAGGTCCAGCAAAGAGGGCAGCCAAAGGTCAGGGGTCCTTGCCCCTCTGACTCTGAGACATCCGGAGCCACAAGGACAGCAAATGCCCTTCTTCAGCGCTCTCTCCTTCCTACCAAATCCTTAAACGAGCCACTCATTCCTTGCTTAATTCCAACTGGTAAGAGAAGAGTCTTTTGCTTGTATCGGTCAAACAGAAACTCCAGGTTCAGAGGCAAGAGCCTTTCCATAAATAAACCATGTGATTGTGAGAATGGGTTCACAGGACGTCTTGGGAAAGGGCTAAGCAACCTGAGCAAACAAGTCATCATCTGGCGTCATCCCCTGATTTATTTTCCATCTTAATCATAAAAAAATTAAGCTTAATAGTTTCGATTATACATTTGCTTTTGTGTGCCTTCATTTCAGACTAATGGCAACCCTAAAGCAAGCCTCTCGTGTGGCTTTCTTGGTAGCATTTAATTCAGATTGATTTGCCTTTGCCTTCCTCTGTGACCGAGAGAACGTGGCTTGTCCAAGGTCTCCAAAGTCATTGTCTAATACCGAAACCGCTACATCGGATATACCAGTGATCTGAGGAAAGAGGAAGAGCTTGTAGTTATGTTCATTACATTGGTCTGGATCCAAAGAAGATCCAAGATTCTTGGTTTCTTCCTCCCCTTTTCCCTGCAGCAATCTCTCCATCACTGAACCATGTTGGAGGGGGGACCCATATGGGGTTAGGTTTCAAATCCAAGGCATTAATTATTTGTATTAATTCTTGTAATTGTTGAGGCATCAAATTGTTGTTAATTTGTGAACCGCTCCAAGTCGCCTCTGGGCTGAGAGGGGTGGTATATAAATATGGTAAATAAATCTATATAAATAAAAATGTAATGTTCGTTTGTGGGATTAACATAACTCAAAAACCACTGGGCGAATTGACACCAAATTTGGACACAAAACACCTATCAGGCCAACGAGTGACCATCACTCAGAAAAACACTGAAAAACACAACAGAAGAGACTTAAAAAGCCAAAAAACAAAAAATACATTACAACACATGCACATAACCACATAAATACACATACACATATGTACACACACAAAACACATATACACAGACAGCAACACATGGCAGGGAACAGCTAGTAAATTAATATAATATAATATATTGTATATACATATATTTATGATATTATAATGTAATATGATATAATACTAATATATTATTATATATTTTATATTACTTGTAATATTACTAATAACATTACAATATAACGGTATAGTACAATATAGTAATACAGAATACTGATATTCCACCTTTCCACCTGCTACTAAGGAGGCTGTCCAGGTCCTGAACCGGTGCTTGGCCGCTGTGACGGTCTGGATGAGGGCGAACAAATTGAAATTGAATCCAGATAAGACAGAGGTACTCCTGGTCAGTCGCAAGGCCGAACAGGGCATAGGGATACAGCCTGTGTTGGATGGGGCCGCACTCCCCCTGAAGACGCAGGTTCGCAGCTTGGGTGTGACCCTGGACTCATCGCTGAGCCTGGAACCCCAGGTTTCGGCGGTGACCAGGGGAGCATTTGCACAGCTAAAGCTTGTGCGCCAGCTGCGCCCGTACCTTGGGAAGTCTGACTTGGCCACGGTAGTCCACGCTCTGGTTACATCCCGGTTAGACTACTGCAACGCTCTCTACGTGGGGTTGCCTTTGAAGACAGCTCGGAAGCTCCAACTAGTCCAACGCTCGGCAGCCATGATTTTAACAGGAGCGGAGCGCAGGGAGCATACAACCCCCCTGTTGCGCCAACTCCACTGGCTACCGATCTGCTACCGGGCTGAATTCAAAGTGCTGGCGTTGGCCTTTAAAGCCCTAAACGATTCCGGCCCAAGCTACCTATCCGACCGCATCTCTGCCTATGAACCCACCAGGACTTTGAGATCTTCCGGGGAGACCCTGCTCTCGATCCCGCCTGCTTCTCAAGTCGGCTGGCGGGGACGAGAGATAGGGCCTTCTCGGTGGTGGCTCCTCGGCTGTGGAACGCCCTTCCTACGGACATTAGACTAGCACCATCTCTAATGGTATTCCGCAAAAAGGTGAAGACCTGGATGTTTGTGCAGGCGTTTGAGTAATTTAGTGCAATCTGGTAATGGAATATAGGAATGGAACAATGGACGACGAACCTGGACTACGCTTGGATGATGAGAAGATTGGGTACAGTTGTTTTTCATAATAATTGTGCATTGTAATTGCTTATTGGTAATTTATGGATAATGTGTTAAGTCACTTGTTATATGTTGTATGGAACCACTGCTGTTTCTACTGTTTTTACTGTTTGTGAACCGCTGTGAGTCGCCTTCGGGCTTGAGATACAGCGGTATATAAGCAAAGTAAATAAATAAATAAATAAATAAATTTATGTATGTATATATATCTTGTAAGCCGCTCTGAGTCCCCTTCGGGGTGAGAAGGGCGGTATATGAATGTTGTTAATTAATTAATTAATTACAGCCAAGCATTTGCTTCAGACCCAAGCCATTACACACAGGCCTTGCAAGAACTGAAACGGTGGTGCTTCCTTCAGTGAATTGCATTGAAGGATCTGGAGCAGGTATGGGCAAACTCTGGCCCTCTTCCAGGTGTTTTGGACTTCAACACCCACCATTCCTAAAAGCCTTGGGAGTTGTGGGAGTTTTGAGTCCAAAACACCTGGTGGAGGGCCAGAGTTTGCCAATGCCTGCTCCAATCCATGAGTAATCAAAGTCAACACTGTAAACGACTGCGCACAATGAGCATGATCTGACTTGCCTTTTCCCGGTCCGCTGCCAGTCGACTTGTTTTGTGCTTGAGAGGCGCCCACATAGCCTCCCTTGGTGTAATCGCCAGCCGCCGTCCCCTGCGTCAGCTCTTCGTAGCCTGTCGACAAGCAAGACAAAGGGCACCTTGGTCAGACCACTTTACCTAGGATCACACTGGGTCCAATTCTGGGCACAGCAATTGAAGGGAGAGGTTGACTCTGAGCTGGAATGTGTCCAGAGAAAGAGGGCAACTAAAACGAACAAGGGTCTGGAGAACAAGCCCTATGAGGACAAAGCAGCATCAAGAGCTGGGCCTCTTTCGCCTGCAGAAGAGAAGGCTGAGAGGAGACAGGATGAGGGCCAGGGATCAAGAGGTGAGGGGAAGTCATAGGGAGGAGGGAGCAAGCTTGTTTTCGGCTACCCTGGAGACTAGGACGCAGAACAACAACAACTATTTATATTCTGCTCTATCTCCCCAGAGGGCTTCAAACTACAGGAAGGGAGATTCCATCTGAACATTAGGAAGAACTTCCTAACTGTTCAGCAGTGGAACTCTCTGCCCCAGAGTGTGGTGGAGGCTCCTTCTTTGCAGGATTTTAAGCAGAGGCTGGATGGCCATCTGCCAGGGGTGCTTTGAATGAGATTTTCCATGGTGGAGTCTCCTTCTCTGGGGGTTTTTAAGCAGAGGCCGGATGGCCATCTGTTGAGGAGGGTTAGGGTTGGACTGTCAGAAGGGGGTTGGACTGGATGGCTCCTAGAGATCTTTTCCAACTGTTTGATTCTGTGATCCATTCTCTTCTCAGCTCCACAGTCCTGCCTGTTTGGAGTGAATGTGAAATCATGCAAGCTCCCTTCCTCTCTGAGTCTTTGTTCTTTAACTGCGACTACGACAAGTGTGTTAGAAACACAAGCGAGTGAGAAAAGCCTAGACACATACGAGGGGCAGTGATTCCCTGTGCTAGGAAGAGGAAGAGTGGTGCTTGCGATAGTCACCTGCCCCGTAGCTGTGCTGCCCGTAGCCGCTGGCCTGCTGGAAAGGCGTGGAGGCCGTGTTCAAGCCGACGCTATGCTGCTTGGCCGATGCCGGAGGGACCTGGAAGAAAGCAGAGAGAAGGAGGCCGAACGGTCAAGTCACTATTAATACGCTTCCCCTTAACTCTTGCCGTAAGGAAGACATACGAGGGTTGAATGAAAAGTAATGCCTCCGCCTTCGTCACTTGGGTTTGGATGGGAATATTTTAATAAATCAAATGCAGAAATAATCCTTAGAATGTCCTCTTTAACTACCACTATTCAATGTATTGTCGAAGGCTTTCATGGCCGGAATCACTAGGTTGTTGTAGGTTTTTTCAGGCTATATGGCCACGTTCTAGAGGCATTGTCTCCTGACGTTTCGCCTGCATCTATGGCAAGCATCTTCAGAGGTAGTGAGGTCTGTTGGAACTAGGAAGAAGGGGTTTATATATCTGTGGAATGACCAGGGTGAGACAAAGGACTCTTGTCTGCTGGAGCTAGGTGTGAATGTTTCAACTGACCACCGTGATTAGCATTTGATTGCCTGGCAGTGCCTGGAGCAATCTTTTGTTGAGAGGTGATTAGATGTCCTTGTTTGCTTCCTCTCTGTTGTTGTGCTGTTGTAATTTTAGAGTTTTTTAAATAGTGGTTGCCAGATTTTGTTCATATTCATGGTTTCCTCCTTTCTGTTGAAATTGTCCACATGCTTGTGGATGTCAATGGCTTCTCAGCCATAGCAGAGCACCTGATGAACCAACCTGGACACAGCATTTTATTTGAGAACACAGAAATCCTGGACCACTCTCACAACCGCCATGTCAGGCTACACAGAGAAGCCAATGAAATCCACAAGCATGTGGACAATTTCAACAGAAAGGAGGAGACCATGAAAATGAACAAAATCTGGCTACCAGTATTTTAAAAAAAACTCTAAAATTAGAACAGCACAACAACAGAGAGGAAACAAACAAGGACATCTAATCACCTCTCCACAAAAGATTGCCCCAGGCACTGCCAGGCAATCAAATGCTAATCAAGGTGGTCAGTTGAAACATTCACACCTAGCTCCAGCAGACAAGAGTCCTTTGTCTCACCCTGGTCATTCCACAGATATATAAACCCCTTTTCCTAGTTCCAACACACCTCACTACTTCTGAGGATGATTGCCATAGATGCAGGCGAAACGTCAGGAGAGAATGCCTCTAGAACATGGCCATATAGCCCAAAAAAACCTACAACTACCTCTATTCCCTTTTCCACATAATCACCAGACAATTGGATACATTTCTGCCAACGATAAACACGTTTTCTGATGCTAACACGAAAGAAGTCGACACTCTGTTTCCGCAACCAGCGTCTTACAGTTCTCTCAACATCTTCATCAGAAGCAAAATGATGTCCCCGCAGATCTTCTTTCATTATTGGGAACAGATGGAAGTCAGACGGTGCTTAATCTGGACTGTATGGAAGATGCCGTACGGTGGTGAGATCCAGTCTCTGAAGTTGTGCTGTGTACCCATCATGCACAGATCTTCTGATAGCCAAGCAAAGCAATAATGTGACCCACACGTTCTTGTGAAATGCCGATTATGCTTTAAATTTATCTCTGACTATTATCTTGAATCAACCTGTCAACCTTTTGCTTGTGAAACTCGGTGGTTGCTGTCACAGGACGTCCAACTCTTTGTTTGTCACGCAAGTCAGATGTTCCCACCTCAACATCTTTAAACTTACTCGCCCAACGACGCATAGTACTCACATCAACACAATCACCATAAAGTAAAGTAAGCTTCCCAAAAAATAATGTACCCTCAGCCCCCCCCCCCACACAAACCCTACCCATAAAGATATATTTTTTTAAAAAACATCAACACCATCACCATAAACAGCTTGCATTCTCTGATGAATCTCCTTTGGGATGACACCTTCTGTGGTCAAGAATTCAATGACTGCACATTGCTTAAGATGCATTGACCAACCGTCTGCGCAGGGTTCCATACTTTAACATCACGACCGTTCAATGCTAAGGCTTCCCGCCCAAATGGAACTGTAGAGGAGAGTCTACTGAACAAGCCAGTACCTGCCGCAGACCAGTACTGCCATCTGTTGAGGAGTTACGAGGGTTCCATACTTTGCACTTTAACATCACGACCGTTCAATGCTAAGGCTTCCCACCCAAATGGAACTGTAGAGGAGAGTCTACTGAACAAGCCAGTACCTGCCGCAGACCAGTACTGCCATATGTTGAGGAGTTACGAAGTTTCCATACTTTGCACTTTAACATCACGACTGTTCAATGCTATGGCTTCCTGCCCAAATGGAACTGTAGAGGAGAGTCTACAGAACAAGCCAGTACCTGCCGCATACCAGTACTGCTATCTGTTGAAGAGGCATTACTTTTCATTCAACGCTCGTAGGTTTTTCCACTTGAAACCACTGCCATCCCAAGCTGAGAACATACACATCGAGAGATCACTCCCATAGAAAAGAAGCTTAGGAAAAGCTGCTCTGGAGGAGAATCTGGCACAATGCCTGGTATGACTTACAAACATGGTGGGCCCATACTGGAATGCGCTGGGGACCCCCGGCACGCCGGCGTAATAGGGCAACCCGGTGTAGCTGTACCCGGGCGGCAGCGTGGGGTTGAGGAAGGGCTGCTGGGCCGAGTGGTGGCTCTGCGCCTGGTTCTGCTGGGCCTGCTGCTGGGCCAACGTGGTGGCCGGTGCCGGCGAGGCCGAGTCTCCGCGGCCAAACTTCGTTACATCACCTGCAATGGGGTGGGAGAGAAGAAAAAGGAGAAAGGGTGTCTCACAGCCATTATAGGAGTCGCTCTAAGTGCAAGGAACGCCAATAGGCCCAGGTATGAGTCAACTTTGGCCCTCCAGGTGTTTTGGACTCCAACTTCCACAATTCCTAACAGCCAGTAGGCTAGGTTCTTGTGGGTTTTTTCGGGCTATAGAGCCATGTTCTAGAGGCATTTCTCCTGACGTTTCGCCTGCATCTATGGCAAGCATCCTCAGAGGTTGTGAGGTCACAACCTCTGAGGATGCTTGCCATAGATGCAGGCGAAACGTCAGGAGAAATGCCTCTAGAACATGGCTCTATAGCCTGAAAAAACCCACAAGAACCTAGTGATTCCAGCCATGAAAGCCTTCGACAATACATTAGCCAGTAGGCTGTTAGGAATTGTGGGAGTTGGAGTCCAAAACACCTGGAGGGCCCAAGTTTGCCCATGCTTGCAAGGGGGGCTTGTCAATAGATGCCACAGCAAACTTAATTGAATACAACAGACCACGAACGCCTGAAGGCCTAGACCAGTGATTCCCATTCCTAACCTCCATTGAATTTAATCCACAATTTTACTATCACTGTTTATATTCGATGTACTATATTATATTTTAATGATAGCGAATTTTAGTCTGTGTATGCCAATTGTTTTATGGAGTATTTCTATATCGATGTACATAAAAGTCAATGTATTTGTGTTAATTTGTATCACAAAGGAGTCCCCGGTGGCGCAGTGGGTTAAAGCACTGAGCTGCTGAGCTTGTTGATCGAAAGGTCGCAGGTTCGATTCCGGGGAGCGGCGTGAGCTTCCGCTGTCAGCCCTAGCTTCTGCCAACCTAGCAGTTCGAAAACATGCAAATGTGAGTAGATCAATAGGTACCGCTCCGGCGGGAAGGTAACGGCGCTCCATGCAGTCATGCCAGCCACATGACCTTGGAGGTGTCTACGGACAACGCTGGCTCTTCAGCTTAGAAATGGAGATGAGCACCACACCCCAGAGTCAGACACGACTGGACTCAATGTCAGGGGACTACCTTTACCTTTTTATCACAAAGGATATTGATAGGGAAAATGGCCCTCTGTGACATCACTAGACTGGCTGTGGAAAAGGGAAGGATTGACTGTTGGTATTATTATTATTATTTGAAACACAACAAGATGAGTCCACAGCAGACACTCTGCTGGCTGTTGGATTGGATCACACGTCGGACACTTCCCAAGTATCTAAGCCTGTGTGATGTATCGGCGAATAATGCGTGCAGATCCCAGTAAGGTGGCCTTCTGCAGCTGGCAGGTGGTAATTTTGTCAGCGCCGATTATGTTTAAGTGCAGGCTGAGGTCTTTAGGCACTGCACACTGTGTGCCAGTCACCACTGGGACGCCCTTGACTGGCTTGTGCCAGAGTCTTTGCAGTTCAATTTTTAAATCCTCATATCGTGTCAGCTTTTCCAGTTGTTTCTCTGCAATCCTGCTGTCACCTGGGATTGCGACATCAATGATCCATACTTTGTTTTTTAACACGATTGTGAGGTCAGGAGTATTATGCTCCAAAACTCTTGTCAGTCTGAATCCGGAAGTCCCAGAGGAGTTTGGCGTGTTCATTCTCTGTAACTTTTTCCGGCTTGTGATCCCACCAGTTCTTTGTCGCAGGCAGATGGTGTTTGTGGCACAAGTTCCAATGAATCGTCTGAGCAACAGTGTTGTGCCTCTGCTTGTAGTCTGTCTGCATGATCTTCTTGCAGCAGCTGAGGGTGGGATCTATTGTTTCATCTGCTTCCTTGCAGAGTCTACATTTGGGATCTGTTCTCGACTTTTCAATTCCGGCTTTGATGGCATTGGTTCTAATGGTTTGTTCTTGGGCTGCCAGAATCAGGCCCTCCTTTGTCTCCTTTTTCAGAATTTATTATTATTATTATATTATATTTATTTATATTTCCAAAGGAGACTCACAGGTGGTGCAATGGGTTACACCCTTGTGCTGCTGAACTGCTGACCTGAAGGTTGGCAGTTTGAATCCTGTCTGTCAGCCCTAGCTCCTGCCAACCTAGCAGTTCAAAAACATGCCAACGTGAGTAGATAAATAGGTAGAGCTTTGACAGGAAAAGGCAAAGAGATGCTCCAAGTAATCTTGCCAGCCACATATAGGTAGAGCTTTGACAGGAAAAGGCAAAGAGATGCTCCAAGTAATCTTGCCTTCCTCTCACATATTTATACATGGCTATCATATCCCCTCTCAGCCTTCTCTTCTTCAGGCTAAACATGCCCAGCTCCTTAAGCCGCTCCTCATAGGGCTTGTTCTCCAGACCCTTTTATCATTTTAGTCGCTCTCCTCTGGACACATTCCAGCTTGTCAATATCTCTCTTCAATTCTGGGCACCACAATTCAAGAGAGATATTGACAAGCTGGAATGTGTCCAGAGGAGAGCGACTAAAATGATAAAAGGTCTGGAGAACAAGCCCTATGAGGAGCGGCTAAAGGAGCTGGGCATGTTTAGCCTGAAGAAGAGAAGGCTGAGAGGGGATATGATAGCCATGTATAAATATGTGAAAGGAAGCCACAGAGAGGAGGGAGCAAGCTTGTTTTCTGCTTCCCTGGAGACTAGGACGCAATGGAACAATGGCTTCAAACTACAAGAGAGGAGATTCCATCTGAACATGAGGAAGAACTTCCTGACTGTGAGAGCCGTTCAGCAGTGGAACTCTCTGCCCCGGAGTGTGGTGGAGGCTCCTTCTTTGGAAGCTTTTAAACAGAGGCTGGATGGCCATCTGTCAGGGGTATTTGAATGCAATATTCCTGCTTCTTGGCAGAATGGGGTTGGACTGGATGGCCCATGAGGTCTCTTCCAACTCTTTGATTCTATGATTCTATGATTCTATGATTCTATGACCAGGGGGTGATAATGCAGGCTCCTCAACTTGAAGACAGAAAAAGTATCTCCACAGAGCCAGAGATAAGCACCACCTCCAGAAGCTGGAAATGAAAGGAGAAGCCTTTGCCTTTGTTTGTGTGTCTCATTGTATATGATTGTAAAGGCACTCAATGTTTGCCTATGTATGTAAATGTTGTAATCTGCTCTGCGTCCATAGGGGAGAAGAGCGGAATATAAATAAAGTGTCAACCCTCCTGTTTAAGGAGCTCCACTGGCTGCCATTCATTTTCCAGACCCAATTCAAGGTGCAGGTTCTTACCTACAAAGCCCTGAACAGTTTGGGACCCGCCTACCTTCGTGACCGCATCTCTGCATACGAACCCACACAATCTCTTTGATCATCTGGAGAGGCCCTGCTCGCGCTCCCACCTGTATCGCAAGCGCGATTGGTGGGGATGAGAGAGAGGGCCTTTTCGGTGGTGGGCCCTTGACTCTGGAACTCACTTCCTAAGGACTTCAGGCAGGCCCCAACTCTGGCAGTCTTTAGGAGGAGCTTGAAGATGTGCTTTTTCCAGTGTGCCTTCCCAGAATAATGATCCCATAGCACTTTGTCCTCCAAAGCACTTTATACTGTTTTAGGTCTGCTTGCATGTTTCCACAAAATGCCCCATCACTTTTTCGCCCATGTCCAGCATTATTTTTAATTTTAATTACATTTGGCCTACCCATATATTTTAAAGTGTGTTGTCCTATTGATAATGTTTATGTTATTGTTTTATTGTTTTATAATTGCTTGTAACAATTGTTGTTGTTACTGCATGTATTGTTGTATTTTGGGCTTGGCCTCATGTAAGAAGCACCGAGTCCCCTGGGGAGATGGTAGCGGGGTATAAATAAAGTGTTATTATTATTATTATTATTATTATTATTATTACTGTATTGTCGAAGGCTTTCATGGCCAGAATCACTGGATTGTTGTAGGTTTTTTCGGGCTATATGGCCATGGTCTAGAGGCATTCTCTCCTGACGTTTCACCTGTATCTATGTCAAGCATCCTCACTACCTCTGAGGATGCTTGCCATAGATGCAGGCGAAACATCAGGAGAGAATGCCTCTAGAACGTGACCATATAGCCCGAAAAAACCTACAACAACCCATTATTATTATTAAGATAAAAGCATCCGCATACAATTTAAAATATACAAATATGCAAACATTAAAACAGGATTAAATATAAACAGTATTTTTTAAAATCCCAGTTTAAAACCATTAAAACATGTTCAAAGTTAAAAACCATAGCACCACAGGTGAAGTGGCCCTCTGTGAGTCACTAGATTGGTTGTGGATAGGTGAAGTAGCCCTTCTGTGAAAGTAGAAAGAGGGAAAATAAAGACTGAGAAAAAGAAGGGAAAGAAAGGGAAAAAAAGAAGGAAGGAAGTGGGGATAAAGGAAATAGAGGGAAAGGAGGGAAAGGAAAGAGAAGGGAGAAAGTAAGCAGGCAGTGACTCCAACGACTCCTAGCAACACCTGGTAGATATGCTAGTTATTTTACATTGTTGCACTTTTATAATGTATTGCATCATTTGTATGCAAATAGCCTATGATCTAGGCATTAATAAACAATACCGAGGTCTAGACGCTTCCGCACTCACCTGAGTAAGGATTGTTAGCAAGGCTTCCCTCTCGACCCGTCAAGGTTGCAGGAGCAGGGAATGTGATTCCATAGTAATCCTGAAGAAAAGAAAACATCAGAAGTTATTGATATTTAGTATTGTTGTCCCCAAGGATGCCAGTCAATATCCTTCCATGAAACATTGTGTTTGTAAAAGGAAGAGGAGCACATGAAAATAATTACACTTTGTATTCTCAATCGTTGGCTGGAATAATCAGCTCACATGATAGACCTGGCTGATCTCTCACAATCAACGGTTAAAAACAACATTGTTGGAAACTGCAACCTTCTTCCAGCCTCCCCTAGTAATTTGTTTGTATATAATCCTGTTGCTTGCTTATTGTATGTATGTTCTGGTATGCAGCTAGATTTCCTTTGCTCTATGATTTCCTGAGAAGTTGTGGGAGGGGCTACAGACCACATGATCAGCTCTGAGATGAGCACAGAGCTCAGACTCCATTAGGCTTTGGACTGCTCACCTGCTTTGTTGCAAGAACAATGCCCTGTGCCATCTGCACACAGAGATGATTTCAAACATATCTGTAACTGGACTGATAAGTTGTGTACCTGTGTATGCTGAACACATGAAGTTGTGAGTAAATTAAATATGTTATTTTTTATCAAAGTCTACTTCATTTTTGGGTTGCTGTGGGTTTTCCAGGATGTATAGCCATGTTCCAGAAGCAATGCTTCTGGAACATGGCCATACAGCCCAGAAAACTCACAGCAACCCAGCGATTCTGTTCATGAAAGCCTTCGATAACACATATTTCATTTTTATATCTTGAGTGAATAATATAAAACAATTTGTTTTATGGGAGAGTAGATGTATTTTTGGGCAACTGAAAAACACTACTGAAGCACCGCTGTTTTGTGCCCTGGCATATACTGTTTTCCTAACAGATCACAGACAACAACCAGTCTAACAACTGAAAACCAAATTGGCTTGCATAATTGCATCTGGTTGTGTACCACTTGAGAACATTCTACTCAAATCGGATTTTGGTTCGTCTCAGAAAAATCATGCTTTCTCAAAAGGTTATGATCTCCAAATGGATATGAATGCCATTTTCCAAAAAAAATGTTTCCATTACAATTTGTAAGTCTCAGATAAAAACATTAAGGGAGGATTTTAACACGCTTATCAGATCAATGCCATCCATTCCACTCACTTAAGACACGGACTTGCAACCAAACCACAATGAAAGAAGAATGTAATAAAATTGTAAATATTTGCAATTATAACCATTAGAATTAATAATGTTATAAATGTTGTTGTGGTTTAAAAAACATCTAAAATGTGGTTTGGTTTGTCATAACAATAACCACAGTTCCCTACTAAAACCACAGCAATGTAGTGAGATAGAAGAAGCAGGCCAGAAAAATATCAGAGAGGGCTGGATAAAAATGCCACAAATTGTCATTTATTTTTTATGTTAGAAATTTACCTGTAACATGAAAGGTTCTTATTAACTAAATCAGTGGTTCCCAACCTATTTTTGATCTGGAACCACTTGACAAGGGACCACTTGACCAGAGACCACTTGACCACTTTGACCTGGGATCACTCTCCAACATTAGTACCACTCTCCAACAACTCCCATAAATCCTAAGTGCTGGAAAACTGGCTGGGATTTCTGGAAGATTTCTGGAGAACCACAGGTTGAGAACCACTGTTTTAATACTTGGGGACCACTAGTGGTCCACAGACCACAGGTTGGGAACCACTGCTTTAAATTAACTAACAAATAGCTTTAGTCATCACCTTTTGTACTTCTGAATATTTTGTGCATTCCATAGTTCTTTGTTATGGCCTTTGCCTAGCACAAGAAAGAAACAATCAGGGACATCTAATCTCAACAAAAGATTGCTCCAGGCACTACCAGGCCATCAAATGCTAATCAAGGTGGTCAGTTGAAACATTAACACCTAGCTCCAGCAGACAAGAGTCCTTTGTCCTTCGGGCTATATGGCCATGTTCTAAAGGCATTCTCTCCTGACGTTTCACCTGCATCTGTGGCAAGCATCCTCAGAGGTTGTGAGGTCCTCACTACCTCTGAGGATGCTTGCCATAGGTGCAGGCGAAATGTCAGGAGAAAATGCCTCTAGAACATGGCCATATAGCCCGAAAAAACCTACAACAACCCAGTGATTCCGGCCATGAAAGCCTTCGACAATACATTGTATAACGATACTTATCATGCTGGAAAAATAAATAATAATAAATATATAATCTTTATAATACACAAATATATCAATTTGTTGTTGACTAAAGAATAATCTCAAGAATCATAGAATCAAAGAGTTGGAAGAGACCTCATGGGCCATCCAGTCCAACCCCATTCTGCCAAGAAGCAGGAATATTGCATTCAAAGCACCCCTGACAGATGGACATCCAGCCTCTGTTTAAAAGCTTCCAAAGAAGGAGCCTCCACCACACTCCGGGGCAGAGAGTTCCACTGCTGAACGGCTCTCACAGTCAGGAAGTTCTTCCTCATGTTCAGATGGAATCTCCTCTCTTGTAGTTTGGAGCCATTGTTCCACTGAGTCCTAGTCTCCAGGGAAGCAGAAAACAAGCTTGCTCCCTCCTCCCTGTAGTTTCCTCTCACATATTTGTAATGCGTTGTATGTTGGCCTTCCTATTTCTACGACCCAAAAGCTCCGTATTGTCCAGAATGCTGCAGTCAGGTTACTCACAAAAACACCCATGAAATGCCATAGAACACCAGTGCTGCGGCATCTACACTGGCTCCCAATTGAGTATCGTGGTTTGTATAAGATGCTGGTCCTGACCTTTAAAACTTTATATGGCCAGGGTCCATTGTATCTTAGAGACCGTCTCTCCTTCTACCATCATTGGAGGTCGCCACGACCATCCCAATGCGATTTGCGCTCTATACCGGGTCCTAGGGAAGTGCACTTCGAAAGCACCAGATGCAGGGCCTTCTCTATTTCTGCCCCAGCCTTATGGAATTCCTTATGGCCTCCCTATTTGAGATGAGCCATGTGTGACTTAGGGCATTTTATCCTAGCACTTAAGACCTGGCTTTTTACTACAGCATTTGACCCATGTTAATTTTAATATTTGTATGTATGTGTTTTATCCTGTATAATTTCTGCTATGTAAATCGCCTGGAGCATCTCGGATGAAGGGCGATTAATAAGTAATTAAAGATGATGATGATGGTGATGATGATGATATTTATACATGGCTATCATATCTCCTCTCAGCCTTCTCTTCATCAGGCTAAACACCCAGCTCCTTAAGCTGCTTCTCATAGGGCTTGTTCTCCAGGCCCTTGAAGATATGAGTCTGGAAGACTTCAGGAAGACTAAAGAAGATGTGAGTAAGGAAGACCTCTCATCTTTAGAGAAAGTGCCTTTTTCAAAGAAGCAAACGATGAAGGGAGAAGGAAGGCTGACAAAGCAGCTTTGGCCTGGGGCTTTGTTCTCATTTTGCATTTCAATCCAAGTATAATCAGAAGGCACACTTTAGTCTGGGAAAGGTCTTCCTTCCTTCCTTCCTTCCTTCCTTCCTTCCTTCCTTCCTTCCTTCCTTCCTTCCTTTGCAGCTTTTCTTCCTGTTTCACTACCATGCTTTTCAAAAAGGGAGACCAAAACAAGTCAGGGGGGGAATGGCTCTGCCTTTGCCTCAGAGTTTGTTGCTGTTTGAAAGAAGAAAGCATTCGAAGAAAACATCGAATGCAGCACCACCTCCCTCCTTGACTATATTTGGAAAGCCGCCTACGCATTTTTTGGTTTCTTGCCAGGTTTTCCTTTCCGTATCTCAGCCTGACTCACAGGCTGTTTTCTGGTTTCCAAACCGAAGGAGGGAGGCGTAAGGCAGGGGAATCCACCGCGAGACAGAAACAGAAAACGAAGGATCGATGGCACAAACTTTTCGGTTGTTGTTGATTTTACATACAGCATGGAGAGACCAAGGTGTGTTGCTTTTGGTAAGGCAAAGCTAGGCATGGGCAAACTTTGGCCCTCCCTTCAGGTGTTTTGGACTTCAACTCCCACAATTCCTAACAGCCGGTAGGCTGTTAGGAATTGTGGGAGTTGAAGTCCAAAACACCTGGAGGGAGGGCCAAAGTTTGCCCATGTCTGGCTTCGCGTGAACACTGAACTTCTCTACTGCTGATCCAGAGGATGAGACCAGAACAAATGGATTCAAATCACTAGAAGGGAATCGGAAGTAAACAACAGGTAGAACTTA
Organism: Anolis sagrei ordinatus; assembly: GCF_025583915.1. Taxonomy (NCBI): domain Eukaryota; kingdom Metazoa; phylum Chordata; class Lepidosauria; order Squamata; family Anolidae; genus Anolis; species Anolis sagrei. The sequence continues at coordinate 5,928,739 of NW_026845477.1, read as the reverse complement.
TATATATATATACTATGCTGAAATGAATGCAAACAATTGCCATTTTAAATATTTCCATTATTAAAATGCGGTATTTGCAAACTGAAGAGTTGGAAGCCCAAAACACTTGGGGGGCCGAAGTTTGCCCATGACTGAGATGCAACCAATGGACTTAAAATTGTTAGAATCCTGAATATTTTATGAAATACGTGCTTGACTTAGTTGTAAACAATGATAATTTTGTAAAAGAACACCCCATACCTCAACAACCCTCTTTGTTTCCTCTTTTCCGACATATTAAACCAGTGTTTCTCATCCTGGGGGTCGGGACCGCTGGAGGGGTCACAAGGCAGTGTCAGAGGGGTCACCAAAGACCATCAGAAAACACAGTATTTTCCATTGGTCATGGGGATTCTGTGTGATAAGTTTGGTCCAATTCTATCGTTGGTGGGGTTCAGATTGTAGGTGAACTATAAATCCCAGGAACTACAACTCCCAGATGTCAAGGTCTATTTTCCCCAAACTCCACCAGGGTTCACATTTGGGCATACTGAGTATTCGTACCAAGTTTGGTCCAGATCCATAATTGTTTGAGTCCACCAAACAATGGATGTAGGTGAACTACAACTCCAAAACACAAGGTCAATGCCCACCAAACCCTTCCAGTATTTTCTGTTGGTCGTGGGAGTTCTGTGACTGGTTCGATTCCATCGTTGGTGGAGTTCAGAATAATAATAATAATAATAATAATAATAATAATAATAATAATACTTTATTTGTACCCCGTTACCATCTCCCAAGGGACTCGGTGCGGCTTACATGAGGCCAAGCCCACAGCACATCAATAAACAAAGACAATAACAAATAATCAATACAAAACAGTTAAATAAAATAAAATAAAAACTCAAAAACAAAAAATACACAATAAGAAATATCAATAACAATAACATACAGCGGGCCAAATGTAATAATTAAAATTTAAAATGCTGGGCATGAACAAGGTAGGTAAGCTAGGATATTGTTTTCAAAGAAAGATGAGGGTGAGAATGCTCTTTGATTGTAGGTGAACTATAAATCCCAGCAACTACAACTCCCAAATGACAAAATCAATACCAGTATTCCAATTTGGGTGTATTGGGTATTTGTGCCAAATTGGTCCAGTGAATGAAAATACATCTTGTATATCAGATATTTACATTACGATTCATAAAAGTAGCAAAATGACAATTATGAATAACGTTAAGGTTGGGGGTCATCACAACGTAAGGAACTGTATTAAGGGATCGCGGCATTAGGAAAGGTTGAGAAACACTGCACTGGACATTTGTAAAAGATGCAACTAAGAAATAACTAAGCTGTTATTGGTTATTGGTTTTTATAGTTGTAATGTAGGAATTGTTGTTTAACTGTGAATTGATGCTATTTCTGTTTTGACTGTTACGTGATGCGGGCATCGAATTGTGCCTTTGCTTTGTAAGCCGCCCTGAGTCCCCTTCGGGGTGAGAAGGGTGGGGTAGAAGAAACCGAAATAAATAAATAAATAATCAATCAATCCCCAAATTTTTAATTCCCTTGTCCCCCTCTTCCCAACTCTCCTAGTAAATGTTTAATAAAAATATTTGGAAAAATTAATAATAATAATAATAATAATAATAATAATAATAATAATAAATACAGGTGTGATGGAGACGCAAGTATCTTATCACCTGCTTCTTGAAACTGGGCAGTTAGGAAGGATGGGAAATACCTCTAACTAGGCACGTAGCCGGGGGGGGGGGGGGGGGCTTGAGGGGCTTCACCCCCCCCCCCCCCCCGAAATTCTCATGGTGGTTCGCGAAAAGGCCTTACTGGTGCATTATTTAAACTGTTATGTTTATTCATATCATGATCTGACCACCATACTCAATATATCCCATATGCATGGGGGTATTGGGGTAATGATACAAAAGGTTTGCTAGGGTAGACCCTCTTTCACTCAGACTCAGCCCCCCCCCCCCCCCCAAATCAAAATCCTGGCTATGGGCCTGCCACTAACTTGACCAAAGGCAGAAAGCAGAAAGCTGCCTCGAAATTCCAAAAAGGTATAAGAAAGCGGAAACTGAAAATGAAACCAGCATGGGAATTTGGGTGAATTAGAAAAGTGATGAATGGAAAGATGTCCTGCCACATAAATAAGGGATGGAGCCTCTTCCTCCATTGCCTGAAACCATGACTCCCAACCTGCTCCTGGGACTGGTGCTCCTGCTCCCCGCTCACCTCTCCGCTCTGGGCTGCAACTCTCTCAAACTTGAGCAGCAAAGACTGAATTCAGAGAGCCTGAAGATGCTGAAAGTGGCCGGCAGAAAGTTTCCCGAAGAGTGTCTGGAGAATATGACCAGCTTCAATCTGCCTGCAAAGACCCTGAAAGGACATCGTCCGGAATTTGCCACGAAAGCAATCGGTGAAATGCTTCAGGGATACTTCAGCATCTTAAGCGGCGATCTCGTGAAAAGCGAGTGGAAACCCACAATTGCAAATAGGTGAGTTCCCTGATCCATCTTGTTGTTTTTCTTACATTATTATTATAAATATAAATGATTATTGTTGTTAGGAGCCCCCGTTGATGCAATGGGTTAAACCCTTGTGCCAGGACAGGTCGGAGGTTTAAATCCAGGGAGAGCGCAGATGAGCTCCCTATGTCAGCTCCAGCTCCCCATACAGGGACATGAGATAAGCTTCCAAAAGGATGGTAAAACATCTCGGCGTCCCCTGGGCAACGTCCTTGCAGATGGCCAATTCTCTCAAACCAGAAGCGACTTGCAGTTTCTCAAGTTGCTCCTTTTTTTTTGTCGTGTCAGGAGCGACTTGAGAAACTGCAAGTCGCTTCTGGTGTGAGAGAACTGGCCGTCTGCAAGGATGTTGCCCAGGGGACGCCCAGATGATTGGATGTTTTTATCATCCTTGTGTGAGGCTTCTCTCATGTCTGCAATGGATATATATATATATGTAAAGGTAAAGGTTTTCCCCTGACATTAAGTCCAATCGTGTCCGACTCTGGGGTGTGGTGCTCATCTCCATTTCTAAGCCGAAGAGCCGGTGTTGTCCGTAGACACCTCCAAGGTCATGTGACCAGCATGACTGCATGGAGCGTCATTACCTTCTTGCCGGAGCAGTACTCACATTTGCATGTTTTCAAACTGCTAGGTTGGCAGGAGCTGGGGCTAACAGTGGAAGCTCACACCGCTCCCCGGAATCGAACCTGCGACCTTTCGGTCAACAAGCTCAGCAGCTCAGCGCTTTAACCCACTGCGCAACCAGGAGCTTCTAACTTAACAGTCTATAGGCTCTTTCAATCTTGTCCACAGGGAACAGGCACTATCTTCATGACTGCTATTTTAACTAATGGGGAAATCCTTAACTTCTAATCTGGGAAGTCTTTCTTTGCCTCTGTTGGCGTGGAGCCCCTGCACCCGGTACCAACTGCTTCTGGCTTCCGCGAGTGACCCTTACCAAGCAGAGCTTTGTAGACTTCCAAGGGAAAAGGAGTTCAGGTTTCAGCGATGGCTGGCTGAAGTCCCTCAGCAAAGGAGCTGTAAGGCTGTATGATCCTCGGCCAAGCTGTAGGGCTGTATAACCCCGGCCAAGCTGTAGAAGACGAAGCTTTCTACAGGAGCTCTTGGTATTATGTCCTGCATGGAAAGCTTCTCTGTGTGGACTGACCCAAAAAGGCTCCTATTCCCTCCAAAAACCCAAAAAGGGGGCGGGACCAGGGAACTTAACTATAATTGACAGGTGGCTTGCCCTATGATTGCAGCCAAAAGAAGCCACCTATCTGCAGAGTCCCTGAAACTTAGGACTGCAACGAACACTCAATGCAAAGCAAACAAAATTGGAGCTCCTGGTACAGTTGTACCTGCATATATATGTGTGTGTGTGTGTGTGTGTATATATATATATATATATAGTTGTTGTTGTTGTTGTTATTATAAATATTTATACCCCGCTTGATCTCTACTGCAGGAGATTCAAAGCAGCTTAACATAAAAGCATCATCATATGTAAATATGCAAACATTAAAACAGGATTAAATATACACAGTATTTTAAAATTCCCAGTTAAAAACCATTAAAACATGTTCAAATTTGCATGATTGTTGCTGATGATGATGATGATGATAACAACAACAACAACATATTGTATTTTAGGAACTCAAGGCAGCCCATGAATGAGGCCAAGGGGTGGGAGGATGATGGCTACGAACGAAAAAGGTAAAAAATGACTGGTTTTCCCCCGACTTCACATTCTGACACCCTACCACTGACTATACATTAATATATTGATAATGTTGCCCTCACAGGTTCCTCAGCATGTTGCACGCGCAAATCGAGCGCATCCAGAGGTGCCTTGCAAAAAAGGAGGCGACGCTGGGAAGGAGCACAACGGAATGGAAAACCACGCTGAAGCTGAAGAAATACTTCCAGAGGATCCGGGTTTTCCTCAAAGAGAACGGACAGAGCTCTTGCGCCTGGGACATTTTGAGGCTGGAGCTGCAGATGGGCTTCACCCACATTGACATTCTGACACAGCGGATGGACATTTGAGAACACCCTAATTTCAATTTATATGCGTTGGGGTGTGTGTGTGTGTGTTTATTTATTGATTTATTTATTTATTTATATACATTATTTTTGTGGAATTATTTATTAAAAATGTTATAATATTTTTTATACCATGAATTGCTCAAAGTCTATTTTTTTATATGCGTGTTATTTACATGGACCGTTTTTAATGCCCCTGGAAACTCATTGGATCATCAAGTCACACTCTCTCAACTTCAGAGGAAAGCCAACAGGGATTCCTATGTGTAACAGTGGCACAGTTTTGTATACGAGTCTCTTGTACAAAATTGTAAAAAAAATAATACTTGAAATACCGAAAATAAAAATAAAAAACCTAACTCTTAATTGGCATATTGCGTGACCTGTTTTATTTTTCTCTATTCTAGTGCTATACTGTAATTTACATTCTGGTCCAAGCTGAGAAATCAAACTTCCCAAGGGTGTGGTCCCAGAGACATCTGATTTGGTCAAAGCAAAACACACCTTCCTATCCTCTCTCTGCAGAAAATGCCTTCTTTAGCGAGTCTTGAAATGCTGGAGCCAGGCTGCTGATTGGGCTGATTACAAGGAAGGGCTGATTACAAGGAAGATATATATATATAAATGCTCTGTGCGTAATGAGTACCTTAAAAATAAAGGAACCAATGAACGAAATCACACCAAATTTGGCAACAAAAGTCTCACAACACAAGGAGTGACCATCACTCCAAAATTTACGATTTTTGTCATTTGGGAGTTGTAATTGCTGGGATTTATAGTTCACCTATAATCAAAGAGCATTCTGGACTCCACCAATGATGGAATTGAACCAAACTTGGCACACAGAACTCCCAAGAGCAACAGAAAACACTAGAAGGGTTTGGTGGGCATTGACCTTGAATTTTGGAGTTGTAGTTCACCTATATCTAGAGAGCGCTGTGGACTCAAACAATGATGGATCTGGACCAAACGTGGCACAAATACTCAATATCTATATAAATAAAAATGTAATGTTAGTTCGTGCTACCATCAGAACTCAAAAACCACTGGGGGAATTGACACCAAATTTGGACACAAGACACCTAACAGTCCAATTTATGTCCTCCAAGCAAAAAAAAATTGCTTTTGTCATTTGGGAATTGTTGTTTCTGGGATTTATAGTTTACCTACAATCAAAGAGCATTCTGAACTCCACCAATGATGGAATTGGACCTAATTTAGCACACAGGGCTCCCATGACCAACAGAAAAAACTGGAAGGGTTTGGTGGACATTGACCTTGAGTTTGGGAATTATAGTTCACCCACATCCAGAGAGCACTGTGGACTCAAACAATGATGGATCTGGACCAAACTTGCCACTAATATTCCCTATGCCCAAATATGAACACAGATGGAGTTAAAGGGAAATGGACCTTGACATTTGGGAGTTGTAGTTGCTCGGATTTATAGTTCACCTACAATCAAAAAGCATTCTGAACTCCACCAATGATGGAATTCAACCAAACATGGCATACAGGACTTCCATGACCAACAGAAAACACTAGAAGGGTTTGGTGGGCATTGACCTTGAATTTTGTAGTTGTAGTTCACCTATATCTAGAGAGCGCTGTGGACTCAAACAATGATGGATCTGGACCAAACTTGGCACAAATACTCAATATGCCCAAATATAAACACACATGGAGTTTGGGGGAAATAGACCTTGACATTTGGGAGTTGTAGTTCCTGGGATTTATAGTTCATCTACACAAGGAGCATTCCAAACCCCAACGATGGAATTGGGCCAAACATCCCACACAGAACACCCATGACCAACAGAAAATACTGTGTTTTCTGGTGGTCCTTGGTGACCCTTCGGACACCCCCCTAGTGACCCCCCCCCCCCGGGTCTTGACTTCCCAGGTTGAGAAATGCTGCCTTAAGGCCATCCAGTCCAACTCCCTTCACCAGGGCAAGAAAACATAATCAAAGCCCTCCTGACAAAGGGCTGTCCAGCCATTCACACACACACAGATATGTATATAACAGTTGCAGTATCAAAGATTTGAAAGGGACCCCTAAAGTAGGACAATGCTATCTTGCATGTTCCAGAGTAGGCAAACCAGACAATCTCCACATCAACATTGGCAAAGAAACAGCAAGAAATACTGTTTACCCACAAGTATAAAGACATTACATATATTAGAAACCAACCCTTTCTCATTACTTTATTTTCCAGATCACCAGACTGGGCCACAGCAACTCATGGCAGGGGACCGCTAGTGTATGTATACACACACACACACACAGAGAGAGAGAGAGAGAGAGCTCTCACTTGCAAAAGGTTCACTGGCTTAACAATCTGTTTGTAGCTGTGCTACAAATACGGCCCTCCAAGGTCATTTACCCGGCCCTCACTCAGAGTCAATTTAAGTCTGAAAAGAAGCAAGGGAGCTGAGGGATGATTTATTGTTGCCACCAATTTAAAAGGAACCAGTATTCAGGAGATTTTACCCCAGTTCCCAATTTTAAAAAGACTTAGCCGATTTGCAATGGAGGTTGCCGATTAGGAACCAAATTTACCATCAAGTTAGAAGGGAGGCTGTTCAATTGCACCTCCTCCTTTATTAAGAAAGTAATAACTTAGTAGTAATTACACTGTATATACTGTAGCGTGACTGGAGAGAAGAATGTAGATTTATTTGGTTACTTTTCCCTACGTTTCTGCCACCACGTGAGGTAAGTTGTAATATTGTGAGAAATGGCACTTGGTACACAGAATAGACGGAGCTGAGGCAATCTTCAAATAAAAGTTAACAATTTTATTAAGTACACAGCGTGTGGTTGCAAGACGTAACTTTTCCTTGTTGCACTTGGAATAATACTTGTAACTTTAACAGTTCATTCTTTCAAGTAACACAGTATCTTTCTGACGTAGAGCACTTGTTTCAGACAAAGTTTCCATACAGGGATGTTTCCCTTAGTTGATCCTCCCTAGATCAAATACTAAGTAAACTATTCTTTAGCCTCTCCTTAGACTAAAAGAATACCAGCTATGTTTCACCATTCGGCTGCACTAGCCTGAGAAACTTCCAATAGCCAAACCCAGCTTTTCAAAGCCTCAAAGTTTTGCTTCACAAGTCACTCCGCCACCTTTCCTTTCCTTCTCTCCCAACTCCTAACTCCTCACTCCTCTGAACCTAACTCCTGACTCCTCTGAACCTAACTCCTGACTGCTCACTCCTCTAAACCTAAACCCTAACTGATTTTTAACTGTTTTTTTTCAAACTCTCCCCTCTAAGCTCCTCCCACTTCCCTCTCTCCTGCATCGGTCTCCATGGCAACGCACATGGAGGACTCCTCTGACTTAGGCCGCTCCAGCATTACTGCAGCCAATCTAAACACAAATACAGTTAAAATCATACAATTTATAATCAACTCCTGTACAATTTTAATTATTGTAGTGTTTTAAAGTGTGTTTTTTTTTTTGCACTACAAATAATATATGTGCAGTGTGCATAGGAATTCATTCATGTTTTTTTTTCCAAATTATAATCTGGCTGGCCCATGCTGCAGATACAATAATAGTAGTAGTAGTAGTAGTAGTAGTAGTAGTAATAATAATAATAATAATAATAATAATAATAATAATAATAATAATCTGGCCCTCCAACAGTTTGAGGTACTGTAACCTGGCCCTCTATTTTAAAAGTTTGAGGATCCCTGTTCTATGGCATTGAATATTTGCCATGTATATGTGCATTGTGATCCGTCCTGAGTCCGCTATGGAGTGAGAAGGGCGGAATATAAGTACTGTAAATAAATAAATACTTTGGGCATCAAAGTCTATGTAACAGGTTCTTCCAAAGAACACCCATGTGCCCCATTGCAGCCTGAAGAATATTAGAAAACACTACTTACCATAGGCAGCCTAGACTGGAGCATCTGGAGATCATCATAACCATAAATCTGCTTGAAGACAGAGAGGAGGGGAAGGGAAACAAACATTAAGGCACTTCTCTGTTTTGATCACTTAGCTGTACATGTTCTTCAGCTGTGACCCAGGGCCATGAATAAAGTGTTGACCAGGCATCTGAAGAATGGCTAGTGTTCATCAAGATTATCATCATCATCATTATGTTTATGTTTAAGTATACCTCACTCCACCAAGAGACTGAAATCACTGTTCACCTTGGAGGTTCCTGGGGATGCGTTTTTGGAGGAAGCAATGGGCAGCTCTGGCTTGCACCATTCCCCTACATTGTGATAGAATCATAGAATCAAAGAGTTGGAAGAGACCTCATGGGCCATCCAGTCCAACCCCATTCTGCCAAGAAGCAGGAATATTGCATTCAAATCACCCCTGACAGATGGCCATCCAGCCTCTGTTTAAAAGCTTCCAAAGAAGGAGCCTCCACCACGCTCCGGGGCAGAGTTCCACTGCTGAACGGCTCTCACAGTCAGGAAGTTCTTCCTCATGTTCAGATGGAATCTCCTCTCTTGTAGTTTGAAGCCATTGTTCCATTGCGTCCTAGTCTCCAGGGAAGCAGAAAACAAGCTTGCTCCCTCCTCCCTGTGGCTTCCTCTCACATATTTATACATGGCTATCATATCCCCTCTCAGCCTTCTCTTCTTCAGGCTAAACATGCCCAGCTCCTTAAGCCGCTCCTCATAGGGCTTGTTCTCCAGACCTTTTATCTGGAGAACAAGCCCTATGAGGAGCGGCTTAAGGACCCTTATATGACTACAGGGTCATATAAGGCACAAAACAGCAACACTACATTCCTGCAGTGGGTGGGCACGGGGATACAACACAGGACTGTTTGAAGGCCTGTAAGACATATTTATGGCAGGAGATGGCTATCTAGTTCACACCTCCCTTTGCAAAAAACTAAAAATGCAGCACACTGACACAATTTATTGAAGAAAAAATACGACTTTTTCCTATTTAATTTCAGTTCAAGGGTATTGGACTTTTATCTGCAATTATTAGGAAACAGGTCCCAGCTGCGTGTAATCTGAAGCCAGAGGAGCAAGCTGAGTGTGAGATGGCTTTGCTGGATCAGTCCAGAATTCGGATTCCATTCCTTGCAATATCAGCATCAAAGTTGTGGCCTGGAATTTACTGAATGCCATAACTTACTGAACCAGAGGATCTTAACAAAGATAAAATGAGCTATTGGAAGACCAAGGAATTTGTTTCCAATGGTTTTAATACTACAGTTGATTCAGTTTCACCTTAACCATTATTTTTGTTTTCTGATTTACTGTATATACTTGAGTATAAGGCAAGTTTTTCAACCCTTCTTTTAGCCTGAAAAAGGCCCCCTCAGCTTGTACTCGAGTCAAAGTCATTTATTATTTTACTCTGTTGTTGTTGTTGTTATTATTATTATTACATTTATTATTTTACTCTACTTATTATTATTATTACATTTACATTATTTTACTCTAAAAGTATTATTTTTATTACATTTATTATTTTACTCTATTCATTATTATTATATTTAATATTTTACTCTATTATTATTACATTTATTATTTTGCTCTAATTATTATTATTATTATTATTACATTTATTATTTTACTTTATGGTTGTTATTATTACATTTATTATTTTTCTCTGTTTATTATTACTCTATTTATTATTACTATTTATTTATATAGCTGGTCTAAGTCCCTCTACAGAGGTAGAGAAGATCGGGATACAAAAGTTTTAAATAAATAAATACTCTATTATTTTACTCTATTATTTTACTCTATTATTATTATTATTATTATTATTACATTTATTATTTTATACTATTACTACTGTTATTACATTTCATTATTTTACTCTATTATTATTATTATTACATTTATTATTGTACTCTACTAGTATTGGCAGGATACATAAGCACATTTACATTCAAGAAGGTTAGAATAATGGTTTCATCAGAGTTGGGCAGTCTTATCTTAAATTAGTTTTATGTAAGGCATACGCCACGACAATAGAAGCCGCAAAGAATTCTTTCTTTGCAGCTAATATTGCGTCTGCAAAGAACTGTCCAGCAGAGCTGTTCTGAGTAGTCAGAGGGCTGTTAAATCCTGTCTGCCAAGACGGGATCCCTGACAACTCGGCAGCCCACTGTGAAGCATTTGCTAGGTTCTTCGCAAACAAATGGGGGCAATCACTGTGAAGGCCCTGTCTCTCGTCCCCCATTAAAGGCCCCTGTGTTGGTGGAGGGACCGAGAGCAGGGCCTCTTAGTTTCTGATCTTAGTTTCTGTAGTGGTTCATACAGGGAGATGCGTTCAGACAGGTAAATTGGGCCAGGGCTGTTTATTTATTGATTTATTTATGAACTATATTTGTATACTGCTCATCTCAGCCCTCAGGCGACTCAGAGCAGTTAACAATAGCAAAATTCAATGCTCAAAAATATCATAAAACAGTTAAAAGTAATTAAAACAGTAGCATAATAAACAGCCAATATAAATCAATAAAACATTTAGGGCTTTATAGGCCAAAGCCAACACTTTTGAGTTGTGCCTGGTAGCAAACAGGCAATCAGTGGAGCTGACGTAACATGGGAGTTGTGTGCTCATGTATGCCGCCCCAGTTATTAACCTGGCTGCCTATCATTGGGACTATTTGAAGCTTCCGAACCATCAAACAGTTTGGGCCCCGCCTATCTTCGCGATTGCATCTCCTTCTATGAACCGGCGCGAACTCTAAGATCTTCCGGGGAGGCCCTCCTCTCGGTCCCACTACTGTCTCAAGCGCAGTTGGTGGGGATGAGAGAGAGGGCCTTCTCAGTGGTGGCCCCCCGCCTCTGGAACGCCCTTCCAAGGGAAATAAGACAGGCCCCATCCCTCCCCTCCTTTCCTAGGAGCTTGAAGACCTGCTGGTTTCAACAAGCCTTTGAAAATGGCCAGTTCTAACTCAGCTGTATACATTGTCAAATACGGCCTTATTCTTCCTACCAATTGCCCAGATCACTTTCTCTAGTCGGCCCCGGAATGAACAGTCACAGACCCGTACCTAATATTATTGTTGCCTGCCATAGCATTGCGTTTAATTCCCGGGCCCCCTAGAATTTTTGGCCTTGCACAAATCTTGGCCCGGCCTTTTAAGTTTTTTAAATTGCCTTGAACAGGCAGGATTACTTTTAATATATGTGTGTTATGACAATTTTTATGCACATTTTGTTTTGTTAATCTTATGGTTATGATGTTTTTACTTTGTATATTCTGTGATTTTTACCTGGGAACTGCTCTGAGTCCCCTCGGGGAGATAGAGCAGTATATAAATAAAGTATTATTATTATTATTATTATTATTATTATTATTATTATTTTCAAAGGCAGCCCCACGTAGAGCACGTTGCAGTAGTCTATCCTGGATGTTACGAAAGCATGGACCACCGTGGCCAAGTCTGACTTCCCAAGGTACGTGCGCAGCTGGTGCACGAGTTTTAATTGTGCAAAAGCTCCCCTAGCCACCATTGCAACCTGAGGTTCCAGGCTCAGCGATGAGTCCAGGAAGACTCTCAAGCTGCGAAGCTGTGCCTTCAGAGGGAGTCTGACCCCATCCAGCACAGGCTGTAATCCTAGACCAGTGGTTCTCAACCTTCCTAATGCCGCGACCCCTTCATACAGGTTCCCACGTTGTGGTGACCCCCAACCATAATGCTATTTTCGTTGCTACTTCTTTAATTTTGCTACTGTTGTGAATCGTAATATAAATATCTGATATGCAGGATGTATTTTCATTCACTGGACCAAATTTGGCACAAATACCCGAAACGCCCAAATTTGAATACTGGTGGGGTTGGAGGGGATTGATTTTGTCATTTGGGAATGTTGGAATTGCTGGGATTTATAGTTCACCTAAAATCAAAGAGCCTTTTGAACTCCGTCAATGATGGAATTGAATCAAATTTGGCACACAGAATTCCCATGGCCAAGAAAAATACTGGGAGGGTCTGGTGGACACTGACCTTGAGTTTTTGGAGTTGTAGTTCACCTATATCCATAGAACACTGTGGACTCAAACAGTGATGGATCTGGATCAAACTTGGCACAGGTAATCAATATGCCCAAATGTGAACACTGGTAGAGTTTGGAGAAAATAGACCTTGCCATTTGGGAGTTGTAGTTGCTGGGATTCATAGTTCACCCACAATGAAATAGCATTCTGAACCCCACCAATGATAGAATTGGACCAAACTTCCCACGCAGAATACCCATGACAAAGAGAAAATACTATGTTTTCTGATGGTCTTTGGTGACCCCTCTGACACCCCCTCGCGACCCCCACAGGGGTCCCGACCCCCAGGTTGAGAACCACTGCCCTAGACCATGTTCAGCCTAGCAACTGACCACCTATATTCTATTTTGAGTCCCCGTTTTGGAGGAAAGATGGGACAAGAATGAATGAGCCCACACTGGCCTAGAGACACCTGCTCCGTAAAACAAGGACCATGCTTACTGGGTAGGCCGGTAGAAGTCCTCCAGGTCCCACAATGTACTGGTTATGTAACAAGGGCGGCACACCTTGGGGCAGGTTGGGGGGCGCTTTGCCTGTGGAGACAGTGAAAGAAACAACTTTGAAAAACAAGCTGGTACCAAAACAAAGTGAACGGAGGAAGGCAGGAAAGCATTTTAGAAAAAGGCACAGCCACAACATCTGAAATACGCTCTGTTCACCTTCCAAGTCATGACAAAAAAGGAGACTGGAATTAAAATGAACCAAACCCAGTCTGGTACTTCGGTTTCCACTTCCATCTTTCTGGCTGCACAATTCTCTTTCTCTCTCTCTGTTTTTCTCCTGTCTTCTGCTACACTCTTCTTATGGCCCAGGAATGTCTCTCGACCTTTGTGTCTTAATCAAGGAATTAAAAGGTCTCTTTGCAAAATGTGTGTTTTCTTCAGAAGTGCAGCAAACTCATCTTTCCTGCGACCATTTCTTCCATGTTCACTGCTCCCCATTCCCATCTTCTCTCTTGCTTTGTCATGCCATTCTTGTCTTACTATCTTGCAGTGACATGTCCTCTCTGTTGAGGCAATTAATCTCCAAAATCAAGAGGCATAGCAGAGAGTGACTCTGAAGCAGTTTCCTTCCTAGATCCCTTTTATATTTATATTTATATGCATGCCCCCCTCAGGAGAAATTATCATTAAGACTGTGTTGTCAAAGGCTTTCATGGCCAGAATCAGAGTTGCTATGAGTTTCCTGGGCTGTATGGCCATGTTCCAGAAACATTCTCTCCTGACATTTCACCCACATCCATCGCAGGCATCCTCTATGACAATAATCAATCAGGGACAGCTAACACCTCCCAACAAAGGATTTCCCCAGGAAGCAACCAGCCAATCTTTTCATGTATTCATAGGCAATTGATCAGCGAATAAATGGAATTTGATTTAGTCTTCTGTTGATACAGACTTTTACCACAGAATTCAGTCCAGTCCTACCTTAAAGGTACTGTATATATTCTATTTATTTTATACCACCTTTCTCCTGATATACAGATATTCAAAGAGCCTCTTTTCTGCAAAGGCTTTCATGGCCACAATCCTGGTTTGCTGAGTTTTCTGAGCTGCAAGGCCATGTTCTGGAAGCACTCTCTCCTGACATTTCACCCACATCTATAGAAGGCATCCTCCGAGGTTGTGAGGTGTTAGAAACTTGGCAAGTGGAGTTTATTTATCTGTGGAGTGTCCAGGGTGGGAGAAAGAACTCTTGACTGCTTGAGGCAAGTGTGACTGTTGCAATTGGCTACCTTGGTTAGCACTAAATGACCATGTAGCTTCAAAGCCTGCCAGGGGAGATCCTTTCCTGCGAGCTGCTCTGAGTCCCCCTGCGGGGGTGAGAAGAGCAGGGTAAAAATGCTGTAAATAAAATAAATAAAATTTCTTGGGAGGTGTTAGCTGTTCCTGATTGTTTCATGTCTGGAATTCCCCTGTTTTCTGAGTGTTATTCTTTACTTACTCTCCTGATTTTAGAGTTTTTTAAATACTGGTAGCCAGATTTTGTTCATTTTCTGTTGAAATTGTCCACATGCTTGTGGATTTCAATGGTTTCTCTGTGTAGTCTGAAATGGTGATTGTTACAGTGTTACTGGAGAATCCCAGACATGAAACAATCAGGGCCAGCTTATACCTTGCAACTAAGGATTTCCTCAGGCAGGAAGCAGCCAGGCCTTGAAGCTGCAAAGCTTTTCAATGCTAATCAAGATGATTAATTGCAACATTCACACCTACCTCCAACAGACCACAGTTCGTTCTCCCACCTTGGATATTATTCCACAGATATATAAACACCACTTCGCTAGTTTCCAACAGACCTCAGAACCCCTGAGAATGCCTGCCATAGATGTGGGTGAAACAGCAGGAGATAATGCTTCTGGAACATGGCCATACAGCCCGGAAAACTCACATCAATCCAATATTATCTTTGTTGACGGTTATTCCTAAATACCACAATGGCATCAGATCCAAATGGATTTTGAAAACTCAACTTATCAGGCTAGGTTAGGAACCGAATTAGGGAATCAACAAAGAATACCAAGTGATGTACGTTGTGTTGCAAAGCAAGGCTGTGTGATACACCACTTTTGGAGTATTCCTTGCTAAAAGAAAACCTACAAAATACATGTCATTGTAAATCAACAAGTGACCTCAAGGAACATACGCATTTCCTAAATCTTGCAGATTCTGATGACATACAAGCAAAAAATGATACCTTCCTTGCTACCTTTTCAGGACAACTAACTCAGTCCCTGCATGAGAACTCAGCCAGGGAGACCCGAAAGCAGAACTGCAAGAATGCCTCCACACTGGAGAATTAATGCAGTTCAACACCACTATAAATGCCACGGCTCAATGCAGTGAAATTGTGGGATTTGTCATTTGGTAGACTCCAGCAATCGTTGCAAAAGAAGGCTAAAGACACTATTATCCTACAGTGTAGATCAGGCATGGGCAAACTTGGGCCCTCAGGGCGTTTTGGACTTCAACTCCCACCATTCCTAACAGCCTCAGGCCCTTTCCTTTTCCCCCTCAGCCCCTAAGCGGCTGAGGGGGGAAAAGGAAAGGGCCTGAGGCTGTTAGGAATGGTGGGAGTTGAAGTCCAAAACACCCAGACGGCCCAAGTTTGCAATCCCATGGTTCTAAAGCACTTACAAAACTAAAATTCTGGTGGTGAAAACTAGGGGACGCTGGTGCTTTGCTTCTACAGTGTTGCTAACGTTCTGGTGGTGAAAATTTCAGAACTCTAACAAAACTTTCAAAATTTCATTATTATTTCATTATTGATGATTTTTATGACAGAACCAATTAGGAACTGTCATTGATAATAAAATATTTGTATACTTTAAATCGTATGCGGATACTTTTATCTTAATAATAATAATGGGTTGTTGTAGGTTTTTTCGGGCTATATGGTCATGTTCTAGAGGCATTCTCTCCTGATTTCGCCTGCATCTATGGCAAGCATCCTCAGAGGTAGTGAGGATGCTTGCCATAGATGCAGGCGAAACATCAGGAGAGAATGCCTCTAGAACATGGCCATATAGCCCGAAAAAACCTACAACAACCCACAGTATATACAATATGTACAAACTCTCTACAATCATCCAATGCACATCAGACCTCTTCAACTCTCATACCTTCATACTCTCAACCCGGTCCTACTTTTAGGACCGGATTGTGGTGCAGCTGGTTGGGACTCAGCTGCATTGAAATCACCGAAAGATCATGAGTTCGAAGCCAGCCTGGGTCGGAGTAAGCTCCCGACCATTAGCTTGCTGTCAACCTTTGCAGCCCGAAAGACAGTCGCATCTGTCAAGAACTAATTAGGAACTGTCATTGATAATGAAATTTTGAAAGTTTTGTTAGAGTTCTGAAATTTTCACCACCAGAACTTTAGCAACTCTGTAGAAGCAAAGCACCAGCGCCCCCTAGTTTTCACCAACAGAATTTTAGTTTTGTAAGTACTTTACAACCATTTAGAACCATGGATTGCACGTGCCTAGAAATTATCTTCTCTGCAATTGCCAAGGACTGAGATCTACTGGAGGGGAGGACACTCTCTGTTGCGGTGCCCAGGTTAAGGAAATGCCTTGCCCATAGATGACACACATGGCTATTTGGTACCATGTTATAAAATGCTTATTTTTTTAAATTAAAGCATTTGAGACATATGAATTCATGTAGTTTGAATATTTACATTTTAGCTGTTTCACTTTGCTTTGATTTGTTAGTTTTAACACTTTGTTCCTCTCACACATTTTAATGTGTTATAATTGCTTTGATTGTTTACCGCCCTGAGAACTTTGAATTTAGGGCGGGATATAAATATCCAAATAATGGAATTATGGCAGTTATAATCTGCCATAATTTCATCCGTTCTGATCCCGTAAATAAAGATTTTTCAAGTAACTAGACACATTTTAGCAAGAAGGAAATTATAAACAGACCATTCTCATTTCACTCCTGCAGGAAGGACAATTTTTGTGTTGTCAAAGGCTTTCATGGCCAGAATCACTGGGTTGCTGTGAGTTCCATGTTCCAGAAGCATTCTCTCCTGACGTTTCGCCCACATCTATGGCAGGTATCCTCAGGGGTTGTGAGATCTGTTGGAAACTAGGCAAGTGGAGTTAATATATCTGTGGAATAATGTCCAAGGTGGGAGAAAGAACTCTGGTCTCTTGGAGACAAGTGAGAATGTTGCAATTAATCACCTTCATTAGCACTGCAAAGCCTTGCAGCTTCAAGGCCTGGCTGATTCCTGCCTGGGGGGATTCTTTACAGTCCTAATTTTAGAGTTCAACAGAAATTTCAACACAAAGGAGGAAACCATGGAAATGAACAAAATCTGGTGAAAAGTATTTAAAAACTCTTAAATTGGGACAGTAAATCTTAGAATCAAAGAATCAAAGAGTTGGAAGAGACCTCATGGACCACCCAGTCCATTCTGCCGAGAAGCAGGAAAATTGTATTCAAATCACCCCTGACAGATGGCCATCCAGCCTCTGTTTAAAAGCTTCCAAAGAAGGAGCCTCCACCACACTCCAGGGCAGAGAGTTCCAGTGCTGAACGGCTCTCACTGTCAGTAAGTTCAGACAGGAAACACTCAGGTCCAGCTAACACCTGTTTAACTTTGCTTTAATTGCAAACAAGGGACTCCCCCAGGCAGGAATCATCCAGACCTTGAAGCTGCAAGGCCTTGCAAGGCTAATCAAGGTGATTAATTGCAACATTAAAACTTGCTTCCAACAGACAAGAGTTCTTTCTCTCACCCTGGTTATTCCACAGATATATAAACCTCCCTAGCTTAGTTTCTAACATACCTCACAACCTCTGAGGATGTCTGCCACAGATGTGGGCTAAACGTCAGGAGAGAGTGCTTCTGGAACATGGTCATACAACCCAGAAAACTCACAGCAACCCAGGACAAAACTTGTTTTGAAGGCAAAACATTAAATATTAGGCAGAGGGCTTTTTCCCATTGAATGTTCCCACACATTTAAAAAAAGGCAGGCAACTTTTATTTCACAGACCACTTGGCACAAAGCATGCTCCAAAGGCAACGTCTTCTAGAAAAAGGCTCGGCACTTCTCGGACGAGAGGGGCCCCGCGGGCGGACCTGCCGACCGGAGTCCTCTCTGGCTACTTCCATGCGATTGGTTAATATTGCGAACCTGAAGACACTAAAGGAGTGGCCCGTGAGGTGGGAGCCGCCGGCAGAGAGACACTGGCCGCGTTCAGGCCAAGGCTGTTGGTCGTGCTGGCCATGCTGCTGGTCATGGTGGAGACCGAAGAGGTGGCGGCAGCCAAAGTGGACGCCACGGAAAAGGTGGAGGGAGAAGGGAGCACAGTGGAGTTCTCAACACTGGTGTGCTGGAAAAGGAAACCAAGGGGGAAAAAAGAAGAAGGGGTCAAGGGCAGGTTTCAACAACAACAATGGAGAACAACCTCTACACAGGAACAGGAGATCCCCAGAAACATTCCCATCTCTGTCTGACGTCTTAAAAGAGATTAGATCAAGGAGAAGCAAATCTGGGAGGCTACCTGCCCATACTACCTCTCCAAGAGACTGTTGTTGCGTATCTCTCTGAGATAGGGCTTGAGCGCACTGTTTTGCAATGGCTCCGATCCTTTCTGGAGGGGTGGACCCAGATGATTGAGCTGGGGGACTCCTAGAATCATAGAATCAAAGAGTTGGAAGAGACCTCCTGGGCCATCATCCAGTCCAACCCCCTGCCAAGAAGAAGGAATGTTGCATTCAAATCACCCCTGACAGATGGCCATCCAGCCTCTGTTTAAAAGCTTCCAAAAAAGGAGCCTCCACCACACTCCGGGGCAGAGAGTTCCACTGCTGAACGGCTCTCACAGTCAGGAAGTTCTTCCTCATGTTCAGATGGAATCTCCTCTCTCGTAGTTTGAAGCCATTGTTTCGCGTCCTAGTCTCCAAGGAAGCAGAAAACAAGCTTGCTCCCTCCTCCCTGTTGCTTCCTCTCACATATTTATACATGGCTATCATATCTCCTCTCAGCCTCCTGTTCGACTCCCTGGCCTGTGAGGTCCCTCAGGATTCGATTCTGTCCCCCATGCTGTTCAACATTTACATGAAACTGCTAAGAGAGATCATCCAGAGTTTTGGAGTTCGGTATCAAATTTATGCAGATGACACTCAACTCTATGACTCCTTTCCACCAATAGCCTAGGATGGTGTTCTGGTCCTGAACCAGTGCCTGCCATCAGTAATGGACTGGATGAGGGCCAACAAGCTGGAACTAAATCCAGACAAGACAGAGGTGCTCCTGGTCAGTTGTAAAGTGGATCAGGGTGTGGGATTACAGCCTGTGTTGGATGGGGTCACAACCCCCTGAATAATAATAATAATAATAATGTCAGGTTTTACAATGTATTGTAATGTAATATAGGTGAGTCATGCACTGTTAATGGGCTTCTATTGGAAATGCTGAGTCATGCATTAACTGTATATAGAACTTCATTTGGGGAATGTGTTCTGGCCTGGTCCAGGTGATTGTGAATGATGCAATCCTGGGTCTGAGTTAAGTTAATGAGTTGGGAACCAATCAGAGATTGCTATGTGTAATTGTATAGAATTGTATATAAGGAAGTCATGTACAGTGTATACTTTCTCTCCTTGTGCTGTGATGCTGTTTGTCGAAGGCTCTATGTAATTGATTAAAAGAACCTGTCTGCTAAGACAAGATATAACCGTGTACTGTGATAAGTTTGTAGTGTCATCTAGATTGGAGGGGAAAACAATAGTAAAACTCACAATGGCCGGGCATGTGCTCAAGGGTCTGTAAAAGAGTTCCAGAGTGACTGCAGTTTGTGGGAGCAGTTGACTGAAAATACTGTGCAGGAAGAAGTTGTGCAACTGATCTGCTGCTGAATTGTGAAATTAATCTCAAATAATAATAATAATAATAATAATAATAATAATACTTTATTTGTACCCCGCCACCATCTCCCCAAGGGACTCAGTGCGGCTTACATGAGGCCGAGCCCACAATACATCAGCAAAAACAACAACAACAATAATACAACAATAATACAAAACAATAAAACTCATAAACAAAAAAATAGGCAGTAAACATCAACAATAACACAATAACATTTAAAAATATGGCTGGGCCAAATGTAATTATTAAAAATTTAAAAATAATGCTGATTGCTATTGTTAATTGTTATAATAATAATAATAATAATAATAATGGACCTAGTAATCAAAACCAACCATGCTTGCTTATTTTGTTGTTCATGTGATTTCTTTCTGGGGGATAACCACTCTATCCTTCTATGTATAACCTCATATGCACTTCTGTAGTTTGCAGAGTTAAAGGAAGAAACAATGCAGGAGAACCAAAGTGTGCATAAGCCTATCAGCTCTAATAGGCACGAGGGACATTTCTGACATGTTTTGGGAATGGTCTGGTCCATTCTGAGCCCACAAGAGGTCTTTTTTTGCAACAGGAAGTGACCAGCAGTCACTTCTTGTTCAAAAAGTTGACACACACAAACACAGACATCACTGGAGGATCCGAGGCATGAAGTCCATGGGCTACACTTGGCCCTCCCTGGGTAAGATAAATATTAAGCAATTCCAGGAAAGTCTGTCTGGTAACTTGGTAAGGAGTATATACGAGTCTTTCTGTTTTCTACTTATTACAACCATTTCCAAGATAATCCAAGACAGGGGTCCTCAAACTAAGGCCCGGGGGCCAGATCTGGCCCTCCAAGGTCATTTACCTGGCCCTCGCTCAGGGTCAACCTCAGTCTGAAACAACTGAAAGCACACAACAACAAGATCAACAAAAGCAGACCCACACTTCCCATTGAAATACTAAGTTTATATTTATTAAAATTGTTCATCATTTTAATTATTGTATTGTTTAAAGTGTTTTTTTGCACTACAAATAAGATATGTGCAGCGTGCATAGGAATTCATTCATGTTTTTTTCAAATTATAATCTGGCCCTGCAATAATTTGAGGGGCTGTGACCTGGCCCTCTGTTTAAAAAGTTTGAGGACCCCTGATCCAAGATAATCAATTGTGTCTCCATCTCTGGGAGATTGGGCAATGTAAAATAATATATAAATAATAATAAAATAATATATATATCGTGTGTGTGTGTGTGTGTGTGTGTGTGTGGTAGAAAACCTATTTTACCAAATCCTGTGGTATTACATCTCAGAAATTGATTTCTTGTTCCTCAGTGCAAAATCTACAGTAAAATATTGATTTATAAACTCATACAAAGTTTTTGAGAACATTTCTTAATTGCCTTGATGGAGGCTGCTCCAACCTTTAATTTCAAGACATCACCCCCTTTTTTCCAATGGGACGGCATCCTTGCCCACCTGCTCCCCTTTTATTAAACACCGAAAGAAATCTTATTAACAAGCAAGCCTTTCTATCTCAAGACACAGAGGATGGGAAAAATATACTGTGCAACTTTAGACCAAGGGGTTGTGCTACCTGACACAAGGGCATTGCTCCCTCCTCAGAAGCAAAAGTAAGAGCCCACTTCTAGTCTCAGAGTCGTGGTTTCAGGATGCACATTTAGCAGCTCTCAAAGTGAACAAAGGACCTACCAGATGCGCTGCAGATGAAGACAGTGGTGAGGCAGAAGAGAGGCTGTTCTGATTATCAGAGAGGGAGCTGGAAGGAAAACAAGCATGACGTACAGTCAGCACACATCTGAGCATCTCATTATAAGCTGCCATTTCGTGTCTCTCTCACTATAACAAGGAGAAGTGATGCAAACTGGAAAAAGACTTGAGGTGGCTGAAAGATCTCTGCTGTCAACAAGTTGGTAGGCTCCTATGCTAAGAAAAAAAACCACCACATATAAAACCTACAACATGGTAAGGCTAAACCTGGGGAGGAGAGGTGGGTACCCATTCAAAGTCCTACTCACCCATCTGCTTTAGCACTTCCTGTATATTCAGTGTGAAGATCTGATAGGAGACTGCGGAAATATGTTGTATTGGCACTACACAACCCCCACTTAAGAAGAGAAACACTTAGAATCCTAGAGTTGGAAGAGACCTCATGGGTCATCCAGTCCAACCTCCTGCCAAGAAGCAGGAAAATCACATTCAAAGCATGTGATTTTCCTGCTTTGAATGCAAATGAATGTGAATGCGGTGACTAGGTGCTGCTAAGCAGTGTGAAAAGTGCAACCACAATGCACAGGGTATAAACACAATGTGGAATGTTGCTGTATGAACAACTGGACTTCTGCCACTGCCAGAAGAATGTGTTTTCTGTTGCTGCAGCTGCTATCATCATCAACATTATCATTAGATACACAACAAGATTAGTACACTGTGCTGCTTTTGTAATCGATCACTTGTTGGATATTCCCAATTGTCTAGGACTGCGTGATGTATCTGTTCTATATCAGCGAATAATGCATGGAGATCCGAGCATTATTATTAGTATTACGATTATTATTATTGACACAAAAGCACAGTATGTCACAGCAAATAAGATCTATATGCTGGATTTTGTATCACAAAATCACAGCGTCTGACTTGTGAAGTGTTTGACTTGTGATTTTGTGATACAAAATCCAGCATATTATTATTATTGTTATTATCATTATTATTATTAATATTAATATTATTATCATCATCATTATTATTATCATTATATTTGTATCCAGATTTCATCTCTGTAGTAGCCCCCGGTGGCGCAGTGGGTTAAACCCCTGTGCCGGCAGGACTGAAGACCGACAGGTCACAGGTTCAAACCCAGGGAGAGGTGGATGAGCTCCCTCTATCAGCTCCAGCTCCTCATGCAGGGACATGAGAGAAGCCTCCCACAAGGATGATAAAAACACCAAATCATCCAGGCGTCCCCTGGGCAACGTCTTTGCAGACGGCCAATTCTCTCACACCAGAAGCGGCTTGCAGTTTCTCATGTCGCTTCTGACATGACCAAAAAAAATCTCTGTAGTAATTTTGCTGTGGTAAATATGTGTCCTGCTTACATAGCATGACTTTTATGTGCATATGTCACTAACAGAATGCCAGCCACAAATTTCTAAAGCAGCCAAGTGAGTATTGATGTCGGGGTTGGCGCTTACAGATATGCCTGTGTCCCTCCTTCACAATTTAGTTGTATTCCTATTGCATACAAACACAAAGCAGGTAATTTCAAGAATCAGACTGGATGGCTGAGGAACACTTCTATGAAGAGTTGCTACGTTCTCAGTAGCTTCCTTTTTCACTTTAGTGAATGTTTCCAAAAGAAATGTCAGCTTTTTTGTTCAGCTACAGCCCTTGCCAGGACATATACTAAAACCCTTGTATATGTAAATACAGTAAGGCCCTTGTATCCGCAGGGGATTCATTCCTGGCTGGACCGGGATTAACTACAACTGTATATCATGAACTTATCTGACTTCTCAATTCAGCACAGCATACAATTGTGCTGGAGGACCTAGAGAGGTATCCTGCCTATGAATCTGCAAGGTCCTCCAAGGCCTATAGTAGCTTCTGGGGAAAGCATACCCCAGAATCTGGCAAATCCCTACAGGTCATTTTCCCCTGGTCTTATATGTATAGATCCACACAACAAAATGTATAACCCCCACAGTCAAGGATAATTAAAGAGAGAGAGAAGCAATCACTAAGAAGGCGGTGGCCACTCTCATCCCCACCCAGACAATGCTCCGCCATGGCCGCCCCGTAGCTTCTCCTGCTGTACCTGCTTAACTGGGAGAGTGAGCTGTTGGCCAAGTCATTGGACTGCGGCAAGCTGGGAAGTGGTGCTGTGTGCGGGGGTGCCGAAGGGAGAAGCAAAGCAGGGGCAGCCGTGGTGCTAGGCAAGGAAGAGCCTTTGGCAGCTAGCGACGGAGGAGAGGTTTCTGTCTTAGACGCCGGAACGGATGATGGAGCTGCAAAGGTGGGAAAAGGCAATTCAGAGAAAGGCCCACGCGGTACAATCCTGGCTATGAAAGGGGCAGAGCAAGTTTCAAAGGAGGAAAGAGAAACATCCCGTCAACTGTGCCAAATAAAGGGTTAGAAAAGCATCAAACATTTTTCGAAGCTCTTCAGAGTGGGCTCAGCAAGAGAAGCGCTAACACGTGTCTGCTTTTCTTTCCTGAACGTCCCCAACAAATAGATCTCAAGATATCTACATCTTCCTTCTCCCAATCTTCACACCCATCACTTCATAGATGTGTCTGCTAGGAACATGGGTCCCCAAACTATGGCCCATGGGCCACTTCCGGCCCGCCAAGGGCACTTATCCAGCCCGTGGAGGAGGAGCGCCCCCCCCCCCACAGTGCCCCTCCCTTGGTTGGCTCAGGCTATCCGTCAGGCCCGATGGGCAGCGAGAGGCAGCCAAGGGCAGCTGTTCCGCGTGGCCTACTCACGCGTAAAGCACCTCACGAGGTGCTTTACTCGCAAGTAGGTCGCACGGGGCTGCTCCTCCCTTGGCAGGCTGCCCCGGCGCTCCATGCAGTCATGCCGGCCACATGAACTTGGAGGTGTCTACGGACAACGCCAACTCTTCGACTTAGAAATGCAGATGAGCACCAAACCCCAGAGTCCGACACGACTGGACTTCATGTCAGAGGAAAACCTTTAACTAGGAAAATTGTGGAAGATCCAGGGTGGGAGAAAGAACTCTTGTCTGTTGGAGGTAGGTATGAATGTTTCAATTGGACACCTTGATTACCATTTCATAGCCTGACAGTTTTTAGGGAGAATCCTTTGTTGAGAGGTGATTAGCTGGCCCTGATTGTTTCTTGTCTGGAGTTCCCCTGTGTTTGAGTGTTGTTCTTTATTTACAGTTATAATTTTAGAGTTTTTTTAAAATACTAGTAGCCAGATTTGGTCAGACTAGAAATAGGAAGATTTACCATTCTCTGCTCCTGGAATTACTGCCTAAAGAGGGCTAGAAAGAACCCCCTCTAAGGGCCCTTCCACACAGCAAAATAAGATATGTGCAATGTGCATAGGAATTTTTAAATTGATTTTTTTAAAAAACAACCTATAGTCTGGCCCTCCAACGGTCTGAGGGACAGTGAACTGGCCCCCGGTTTAAAAAGTTTGAGGAACATACAGTCTGCACCCCATTCCCTTCAGGACTTGGCAGAAAAGACTCAGAACATAGGATCTTCCACAGCATACTGTATCAGATATGTGCTTGGAAAGAGAACATCATAGTCTTTTCAGGTGCCTTACCCAAATTCATATCCATCACCAGGTTATCATAGCACTCCCCCTGAAGACACAAGCCCGCAGTTTGGGGGTCCTCCTGGACTCAGCTCTGACGCTTGATGCTCAGTGTCAGCGGTGGCCGGGAGGCCCTTTACACAGTTAAGACTTGTATGCCAGCTGCGACCGTACCTCAGGAAGTCTGATTTGATCATGGTGGTCCACACCTTAGTTACCTCAAGACTAGACTACTGTAATGCTCTCTGCCTAGGGCTGCCCTTGAAGACGGTTCAAAAACTACAGCTGGTGCAAAGGCTGGCGGCCAGGTTGTTAACTGGAGAAAGTTACAGGGAGCGGTCAACCCCCCTGTTTAAACAGCTTCACTGGCTGCCGATAAGTTTCCAGTCCCAATTCAAGGTGCAGGTTGTTACCTATAAAGCTCTAAACGGTTCAGGGCCTGCCTATCTGCGCAACCGCCTCCTCCCCTATGAGCCCACGCAATCCTTAAGATCGTCCGGCGATGCCCTTCTCTCGCTCCAGCCCCTGTCTCAGGTGCAATTGGTGGGGACGAGGGAAAGGGCATTCTCGGTGGTGGTCCCTCGTCTCTGGAACTCCCCAGAGAGATCAGGCTGGCGCCCTCCCTAGCCACATTCCGTAAGGAATTAAAAACATGGATGTTTCGTTGTGCATTTGACTGACGACCCCATGACATACGACCGGTGCTGCAACCTAATTATCATTCAACCTGAATTTCCTATATTACATTACTATTGAGATTTTATAAGCCATACTGAATTGTTTCGGATCCTGTTAGATTGCTCTGTTGTAATGATATTTCCTATGCTATAATACATTTTCAGACCTTCTTGCAGCAACACCAGAAGTACTCCAAGTGGCCAGATACTGGTCAAAGGACATTTAATCAACTACCAAACTCACAAATTTTGTATTTTGTCTGTTTGTTTGCTTTGTTCTGTTAGAAATGTAATATAATTGACTGGTTGCCCTGACACGACAAATATATACATTTTCATCCACCTTGTTGAACCAATTACTCTTTAATCAGATCGTATTTTTACCCCCCCCTCCCCCCCAGTTCTTTTGTTGCTTGATACTTGTTTATTATTGTTATGTTTGTGTTATGTTTTTAAATTGTATTTTGTTATTGCTCTGCTTTTAATTGTATGTCCCCTAGGCTTGGCCCCATGTAAGCCACCCCGAGTCCCTTCAGGGAGATGGAGGCGGGGTAGAAAAATAAAATTCTAGTTCTAGTTCTAGTTCTTCTTCTTCTTTCGCCAAACAGCTTTGGAAATATATTAGCCCAACATATTTTCACTGTTGTGATGGCAAGATTGGAAAAAATAAACTACTGGAAATTGTTGGAAGGATTTAACATTAGAAGGTGGGTAAGCAGAGTCTGTCAAAAATAATTGAACCAGAAATTTACATCAAAATGAGCAAATAAAAGGAAGCAACTCTTGGTATGAGCATGGCACATCCAGGAAAATGGGTATAGCACAAATGATGACCTCTGAAGAAAAACACACACTTTTGCCTGTCTACGGGGTCTAGTCTATCTCACCTGATATTATTTCTTTCAAGTTGCTAGATACTTTCAAAGGAAGGCCAATGCAGGAGAACTCTGCACCTTTCACGGTTTCTCTGTGATCAAAACTTATGAAAGAGAGTTTGAACGAGCTCTTTTTGCAGTGCTCTCTTTTATTTTCCAGATAAGAAGAAGATGGCAGAAGAAACAACATCTTAATCTTTTAGCCAGTGGACCACCACAGAAAGTACTGTCTCTGGAGGTACCTCCAGTGAGAAGGTGTAACTAGGATGCACCTGGGATTATTCACAGCAGATAAAATAGAAAGAAACCTGGAAAACCTACTATTTATTTGGCACTGTTGAGAAAAATACAAAGCCAACCATGCTGGCAATGGACCGAATGCAAATTACGTTAGTGGAGAAAAAATAAGACATCCTTGAGCACTTGGTAGTGGAGGTTGTAAACCCAAAGTCAGAACTTAAATACAAACACAACCCTACAAATGCATCAAAGAACAGCTTGCTTGAATTTCATTCAGTGAAAAAAATGTCATTTGCTAACATCCATCTGCACCTTGGATAGCTATCTTATATAATATAAAGTATATTTTCTATAAACACATTTTGAAAAGCCCAAACCCTAGCAAAATATTTATCTCCCCACTTGTCACCCCAATAGTGACAACTACAAAGTAATATAAAGTGACATTTAACTCCAAACAGGACAAAGATTTTCTGAACTTACTGTCAAGGGCCGGCTGCGTCCGAACACTAACATGTCCATTCTGAAAGTCAAAGTGAAAACATTGATTCAAGTCATCTAAGAAACAGAGTGAGAAGCGCAACCAAATCACCTTCTACATCTACCAGGATTCCCTTCAATGGGTTCTAATACAATCCCATTCAGGGCAAAGAGAAGTTAAGGCAGTTTATTTATTGTATTTATTTATTTAATGTATTTGTATACCACCTTTCTCAGCCAATTGACGACTCAAGGCGGTTTCCAACAAATCAGTATACAAAAAACATAATATAGATTAAAAACATTAAACAGTATAAGACATCCCAAAAGCAATAAAAGCAACATCATCAGCGTCTCATTATTCTCAAGCATTGTCCAATTCCATTGTCAGGTTATTTGATTTCCTATATTAGCTACTCTGTATTTGTAAACGCTTGCTCGAATAGCCACGTTTTAACTTGCCACGAAACGTCAAGAAGGAGGGAGCAGATCTGATCTCCCTAGGGAGGGCATTCCATAGCCGATGGGCCACCACTGAGAAGGCCCTGTCTCTCGTCCCCGCCAAACATGCTTGTGACGAAGGCAGGACCGAGAGCAGGGCCTCCCCAGATGATCTTAAAGTCCTCAGTGGTTCGTAAGTGGAGATACGTTCGGACAGGTAAGTTGGGCCAGAACCGTTTAGGGCTTTATAGGCCAAAGCCAGCACTCTGAATTGGGCCCAGTAGCAAACTGGCAGCCAGTGGAGTTTGTGGTCATGTTTGGGATGGCATGTGCTTGTCAAGAGGCAATACACAAGGGACAAACACTACAAAATATATCCCACAAACTCAGAATACTCTGTGGCACACTAAGGATGCCTGGAGAGGACTTTGACATATTAATGTCTAGAACAGTGGTTCTCAACCTGTGGTTCCCCAGATATTTTGGCCTTCAATTCCCAGGAATCCTAACAGCTGATAAACTCGCTGGGATTTCTGGGAGTTGTAGGCCAAAACCCACAGGTTGAGAGCCACTGGTCTAGAAAGATAGACCTTCCTCCCTCCTATAGCCAATACTAAAGTGAAGGATGCATTGTTGGAGACACAAAAATGCCAGGCAAATCTGATTTGTGATTTGTATTATGTATATAACATAATACATTGAATTTTGCCATTATCTCTGTGTAAACCGCTTTGATTCCCCCCACCCCCACCCCCACCCCAGGGGTGAGAAAAGCAGTATATAAATACTGTAAATCTATATAAATAAAAATGTAATGTTCATTTTTGGGATTAACATAATTCAAAAACCACTGAACGAATTGCCGCCAAATTTGGCCACAAGACACCTACTAACCCAAGGAATGACCATCACTCAAAAAAAAACCCTGATTTTGTCATTTGGGAGTTGTAGTTGCTGGGATTTATAGTTCACCTACAATCAAAGAGCATTCTGAACCCCACCAATGATGGAATTGAACCAAACTTGGCACACAGAACTCCCATAACCAACAGAAAATACTAGAAGGGTTTGGCGGGCATTTTTTATTTTTTGGCTTTTTAAGTCCCCTTCGCTGTGTTTTTCATTGTTTTTTTTTTTGAGTGAAGGACATAGATTGCTTTAGTTGATGTCTTGTGTCCAAATTTGGTGTCAATTCGTCCAGTGGTTTTGAGTTATGTTACTCCCACAAACAACAACAACAACAACAATCTTATCTGATCAGCCAAAAGCAGGCCCAGACTTCCCATTGAAATAAAAATAAGTTTATATTATGAACATCTGAGCACTAAGAATTGAGTCTTGGGGCAAGTTTGTTAGTAGGAAATAATCCCCAAAGCACGTACCCCTGCCCTCACCATCCCAACAAGCTCTAACAGGTGATATCTGTGCTGCTAAAGACTTTACGGAGCTTACTTACCGTGACAACAGCTGTGGCTGGTTCTGTTGGAGGCACAGAGCTTTGGTATGTTATCCTGCTATGCACAGAGGCCTGGTCGTAGGAGGAAGCGGTTGTTACAGGACTAGTGCTCTGAGAAGAGCAGCTGAGGCTGGCGGATGTGATGGCGGGGGTGGTATAGGTGGGCTCCTGTACTGTATTGGACATTGGCAAAGAGGTATTCAAAGGATCACTGAAAAAAGTAAAAGTCATTTATCGTCATGGTCAATGTCGATTCGATATCGCCACCAAGCTAACATGCTTGCAGTACATCTATTATGAACCCAATACACATAATATGGAATTATGAAGGGCGAGCCTGGGGGCAACCATCAAGAAAGCCTGGTTGGTGGGCTCCCAAGTGGCTCCTGTGTTGCAAAATATTTGATTCAATCAAATGAAGACTCTATTCATATCTAATACAATGATTAATTTTTTTTATATTGCAAACTAAACTAAGTTGCAACCAAGCAGGCTCATTATACCATGTTCTTAAAAGGGATTTGATCAATGCATCCTAAGGAATGCACATTTTAAAACTACACTCCATATAGACGAATCTCTAGATATACAAAAAAAAAAGTCAGCAACTGAAGCAGTGCAAAAAAAGAAGCGAACACAGAGAGAACCACAACAACAATAGACATGTAAAGCATTTCCTGAAACTGGGTTGCTGTGAGTTTTCCGGGCTTTATGGTCATGTTCCTGTAACATTCTCTCCTGACATTTTGCCCACATCTATGGCTGGCATGCTCAGAGGTTATGAAATTTGTTGGAAACTAGGCAAGCCATCTCCCTCTCTCTCTGAAACCATGTCCAGGGTGGGAGAAAGAACTCTTATCTGCTTGAGGCAAGCGTGAATGTTGCAACTGGCCACCTTGATTAGCACTGAATAGCCTTGCAGCTTCAAAGCCTGGCTGCTCCCTGCCTTGGGGGGTTCTTTGATGGGAGGTGTTAGCTGGCCCTGACTGTTTCCTGTCTTTAATTCCCCTATTTTTTTAGTGTTGCTCTCTATTTATTGTCCTGATTCTGGAGGGTTTTTCAATACTGGCAGTCAGATTTTGTTCATTTTCATGGTTTCCTCCTTCCTGTTGAAATTGTCCAAATTGTCAAACTTCTGTTTGAAGACCTCTAAAGAAGGAAAGTCTTCCAATCTCAGAAGCCACCCTTTCTACTGTTGAGCAACTCTTATTAAGAGGAAGTTCTCACAATGTTTAGGTTATTTTTTTTCTTGGTCATTTGAATCCACTGATTTGGGTCCCTCTTCTCTATGGCATCCCTTCAAGTACTGAAATATGACAGGCAGGTCATCTGTCAGTCTTCCCTACTCCAAATTGAATGTTCCCAGCTTCGGAAGGAGGACTTGGGTTTCAAGGCCTTCTTCAACTAATTAAAATTGTTTCAGTTAGAGCCCTTATCCCTTGAAACTGCAGCGTTCTGACGTAAATGTGTGGTGTCAAAAAGTAAACAGGGTCAGGTGCAGTCAAAACAGTCTAAGCAGTTTATATCTCTGGGAGTGGGACTGAAGGGGGGAGTGAAAAATGTAGGCACTAAGCCATTATTTCCACCTGTTTTCTGGGAAGCTTTTTTGATTTTAATATTGTTCACTCTCTTTATTTATTTATTTATTTATTTATTTATTTATTTATTTACTACTAGCTGTACCCACAACGCTTGGTTGTGGCCAACCTTCCCTCCCTCTTTTTCTCCTTTTTCCTACCCTTCCTTCCCTCCCTCTCTCCTTCCTTCCCTCTTTTCTTTCCCTTCTTCTTTCTTCCTTCTCTACCTGTTTCTTTTCTCGCTTCCTTTGCTCTTTGGTTCCATCCTTCCTTGTCTCTTTCCTTCCTTCCCTCTTTCTCTCTTTTGTTCCTTCTCTCCTTCTTTCCCTCTCTTCTCTACCTTTCCTTCTCTCCTTTCCTTTCTCTCCCTCCTTCCTTCCTTCTCTACCCTTCTTTCTTTCTTTCCTTCTCTTCTTCCCTCCTTCTTTCTCTTCTTTCCCTCTTTCTCTCCCTCCTTCTCTACTTACATCCTTCTCTATCCTTTCTTTTCTTCCTTCTCTCCTTTCTCTTTCTCTCCCTCCTCTCCTTCTTTCTCTACCCTTTTTACTTTCCTTCTTTCTCTCTCCTCCTTCTCTCCCTCATTCTCTCCCTCCTTCTTCCTTTCCCCTTTCTATCTATGTGTTTTGTGTGTGTGTGTGCATATATGTGTGTATATATGTGTGTTTGCCTATATATGTGGTTTTGCGCATGCGTTGTAATGTAATTGGGGGGGGGGGGCTTTTTAACGCCCTTCTGCTATGTTTTTCAGTGTTTCTATGAGTGATGGTCACTCGTTGGCCTGAGAGGTGTTTTGTGTCCAAATTTGGTGTCAATTCGTCCAGTGGTTTTTGAGTTCTGTTAATCCCACAAACGAACATTACCTTTTTATTTATATAGACTAGTTGTACCTGCCACGCATTGCTGTGGCCAACCTTCCCTCCCTCTTTCTCTCCTTATTTCTCTCCTTCCTTCCCTCTTTTTATTTTCCTTCTTCTTTCTTCCTTCTCTACCTTCTTTTCTCCTTCCTTTGCTTTTTGGTTCCATCCTTCCTTGTCTTTTTCCTTCCTTCCTTCCTCCTCTTTCTCTCTTCGTTCCTTCTCTCCTTCCCTCCTTCTTTTCCTCTTTCTCTCCCTCCTTCTCTCCTTCCTTCCTTCCCCCTTTCTGTGTATGTGTTTTGTGTGTGCATACATGTGTGTATAATTCCTGTAAATATTTGTGTATATGTGTATATATGTGTGTGTTTGTGTATATATGTGGCTTTGTGCATGCGTTGTAATGTATTTTTTTAACTTTTTGCTTTTTAAGTCCCCTTCGCTTTGTTTTTCAGTGATGGACATAGATTGCTTTAGTTGGTGTCTTGTGTCCAAATATGGTATCGATTCATCCAGTGGTTTTTGAGTTATGTTAATCCCACCAACGAACATGACATTTTTATTCATATAGATAAGCATTTTTATTCATAGAATCATAGAATCAAAGAGTTGGAAGAGACCTCATGGGCCATCCAGTCCAACCCCCTGCCAAGAAGCAGGAATATTGCATTCAAATCACCCCTGACAGATTTATTAATTAACTATAGGCAGTGGCTTGAGCTACAAACATCCAACTTCCATCTGACTCCTAGTTACAAACAGGAGTGAGACAACAGAAAGTGAGAGGAAATCTACCCCTAGGATGGGAAATTCAGTCCTGGAAGAGTTATTGTGGGGAAAGAGTATCTCACTGAAGCTTTATCAAACATATTTGATTCCTGACAACCTAAAATTTGGGGTTGCCTATGAAGACTGCTCGGAAGCTACAAATGGTCCAACGATCGGCAGCCAGGTTGTTAACAGGAGCGGCACTCAGGGAGCACACCACTCCTCTGCTGCGCCAGCTCCACTGGCTGCCAATTTGCTACCGGGCACAATTCAAAGTGCTGGCTTTAGCCTTTAAAGCCCTAAACGGTTCTGGCCCGACCTATCTGTCCGAACGCATCACCCCCTATGAACCAATTAGGACATTAAGATCATCCGGGGAGGCCCTGCTCTCGATCCCGCCAGCCTCACAAGCACGGCTGGTGGGGACGAGAGACAGGGCCTTCTCAGTGGTGGCCCCTCGGCTGTGGAACGCCCTTCCCGCAGACATTAGATCGGCCCCCTCCCTGCTGGCGTTCAGGAGAAGAGTAAAAACCTGGCTCTTTGAACAGGCGTTTAATTAAGCAGTGCAACCAACTGACTGATCTTGGAACTTGGAATAATGGACGAGGAAATTCGGATTATGACTTTACTGATGAGACGTGATGGATTAGTTATATAGATGTATAGATGTTATATTGATGTACTGTTGTATTGCTATATCGATGTAGTTGCTTTAGTACTGTTTTAAATGCTAATGTGTGCACTTTGTATATTGTCCCGGCTGTAAACCGCACTGAGTCGCCTACGGGCTGAGAGAGTGCGGTATACAAGTAAAGTAAATAAAATAAATAAATAAATAAATAAAATTTTCAAAATCCAATTGTCACAGGGTCAAAAAGTAAGGCAACATTTTCTGAACAGGGGCACAGACCGCAAAACAAGCATAACAATGGTGTTAGCCCTTCCCAATGCTATCCAAAACTAAAAAAAGAATTTTATGGCTGGAGCTACACTTTAAAATGTGGACCTGTCCCAACTTACATATAAATTCAACTTAAGAACAAACCTACAGGACCTATCTTGTTCGTAACCCGAGGACTGCCTGTATAAGCACACTTTTATCGCCAACGTATCTTGCTCGCATAAGCAAGCTGAGAAAAAGGCAAACCGGAGGACCTACGTCATGGGCTTGGTGTAGAGGATGTTGTTGGGTGCCTGGCTGTTGTTCTCGTAGCTTGAAGCGGATCCAAATTCCGAGAGAGAAGCCTCCAGTCCAAACTCAAGGGCCCCAAACTGCACATTTAGCCCCGACACATCTGTCGATCCAGGCATCTCCACCGCAGAGGAAGGGATCTGGAAACCGACAGCATGCTGTAACATAATGAAGTTTGCTCCAAACAAAATAATTTCACCTACAGGGAAGCTGTTCTCCCAGGGGAGAGGTTCTATACATTTGTTTCCTTTTCTGTTCATTCTAATCCATTGTGCCCTGCCTTTAGGACAGAGATCCAAAGATATTACCACTGAACTAAGAAGCTCTTCCACACAGGCACACTCACAAACACATTCCTAAAAGGAAACATTATAAAACAGCAGTGAACATAAGAACGACATTAAAGAAGCGGGCTCCGTTTGGCATTCAATGTTAACAGAGAGCCAAAGAATTTCAGAGTCAGGAGATCACCACAGAAAAAGCTCTCCTATAAAAACTCTTTTGAGGCATAAAGTGGAAAGGTCTCAAAGGAAGGCCATTTTAAGGAAGAATGCAAGATTCCTTGGATATTCGACTTCCAGCAGGATGTTAGGAATTGTGGGAGATGAAGTCCAAAAACACCCAGAGGGCTGAAGTTTGCCATGCTCCATCTATATATACTGTTGTCCCTATGATGCACTTTCCCCACTCCTAAACTGAAAGCCTACCTCAGGGCTCCCCTTAATTACATATTTTCTATTCCTACCTCATCCAGGATTTTTTCATTTTACCTCGTCGGTTCGGCCTGCCCATTCTGTTCGATTTTATATTGTGTTAATTTGCTTTATTTTATTTTGCTACTGCACATATTTTATTCTGGTGTAATTTTTGTTGTCTGTAGTCCGTATTTTATTTTGCTGTATTGTACCTTTGGGCTTGGCCTCATGTTACCCGCCCCAAGTCCCCTTTGGGGAGATGGTGGCAGAGTATAAATAAAGTTTATTATTATTACTAGTTGTCTCCTTCCAGGCATTGCTGTGGCCCAGTCTGGTGATCTGGAAAATAAAGTAATGAGGAAGCAACAACAACTCCCAAATGTCAAGATCTATTTCCCTTAAACTCCATCTGTGTTCATATTTGGGCATATTGAGTATTCGTGCCAAGTTTGGTCCAGATCCATCATTGTTTGAGTCCACAGTGCTCTCTGGATGTGGGTGAACTATAATTCCCAAACTCAAGGTCAATGTCCACCAAACCCTTCCAGTTTTTTGTTGGTCATGGGAGCCCTGTGTGCTAAGTTTGTCCCAATTCCATCATTAGTGGAGTTCAGAATGCTCTTTGATTGTAGGTAAACTATAAATCCCAGGAACAACAATTCCCAAATGACAAAATCAATTTTTTTTTTAGTGGAGGACATAAATTGGACTGTTAGGTGTCTTGTGTCCAAATTTAGTGTCAATTCCCCCAGTGGTTTTTGAGTTCTGATGGTAGCACGAACTAACATTACATTTTTATTTATATAGATTATTATTATTATTATTATTATTATTATTATTTAAACCCTTAAAACAGATTTAAAAGCCCATTCAAAGCTCAAATCACAGCACCCTCTGACTTGATCCTCTCAAAAACTTGCAGTCTCCTTCTGAAAATAAACAATTGCTTCTGTGTAAATGCTTAGCGATTCCAACCCAACTTATTAAATGAACTGGCAAAATAGGCAGTATCCACTGGCAATCCTGACCTACATCCAGCTGCTCAGCCTATCAGAGCAGGCCTTACCCCACATGGCCTGTTCTCTGTGGTGCCACCTACCTTAGAGACTGGGGGTATCCTCCGTTTCAGGGGCTTGATCTGTTTCTGCTGGCCTTGATGGGCTGATGTTGCTTGGCTCTCTGCAGACAGGCTGGGAAGGTGCAGCATCTTGCCGACGGAGACGGAACCGTCTGCTGGAGAAGACGCTCGAGCTTTTTGGGGGGCGAAAGACTCCAGTCCTGGTGGTGGGGCAGGTGACGCCAACTGCTGCTGCTGCTGCTGTTGCTGCCGCTGCGTCAGCTGACTCAGGACCGGGGATGGTTCAGGCTGGGATTTGAAATCTAGGGACAATCAGGAGGGAGAAATGCATAGTAAGATCATCCATCCTTGTGGTCAGGAGCTTATCCAACATGGCAGAACGCTGGATAAGCGAAAATGGTGGAAAATAAGGAGGAACGAAGGAAAAGACTATTAAGCGTCAAATTATGTTATGATTTTAAGTAACAAAACATCATGTTTTACAACAGATCAACAGAAAAAAAGGAGCTCAATACACAGTAATCGCAGGTGAGAAAGGCAGGGTATAAATATAGGAAAAAAAAGAAATAAATACTGTATTTACGAATTTAGCACCAAAACATCGCAATATATTGAAATATTTTTGGATCTGGCCGGGATACACCGAAATACAACACTGCCTGAGCTCTGCAAGTGCAGCATTTTTCCGAATGAAGCAGAGAGTGTTTGAGGACTGGGATACCCGTAGGGATACCAAGGTGCTTGTCTATAAAGCTATTGTCCTCCCAACCCTGCTATACGCCTGCAAAATGTGGACTGTCTACAGACGTCACATCCAACTCCTGGATCAGTTCCATCAGCGCTGCTTCCAGAAAATCCTGCAAATCTCTTGGGAAGACAGGGGGACAAACGTCAGCGTGCTGGAAGAAGCAAAGACCACCAGCATTGAAGCGATGCTCCTCTGCCATCAACTCCGCTAGACCAGCCACGTTGTCCGGATGCCCGACCACCATCTCCCAAAGCAGTGCTCTACTCCGAACTCAAGAACGGAAAACGAAATGTTGGTGGGCAGGAAAAGAGATTTAAAAATGGGCTCAAAGCCAACCTTAAAAACTCTGGCATAGACACTGAGAACTGGGAAGCCCTGGCCCTGGAGCACTCCAGCTGGAGGTCAGCTATGACCAGCAGTGCTGCAGAATTTGAAGAGGCATGAATGGAGGGTGAAAGGGAGAAACGTGCCAAGAGGAAGGCGCGTCAAGCCAACACTGACCGAGACCGCCTTCACCTGGAAACAGATGTCCTCACTGCGGAAGAAGAAGCAGATCAAGAATAGGGCTCCACAGTCACCTACGAACCCACCCCCAGGACACTGAACTTGGAGGACCATCATCCTCGGACTATGAGGGATCGCCTAAGTAAGTAAGTAAAGTAAGGATCTGGCCAGGAGGCAGATTGCATTGAATAATACAGAGCGTTGGATGAGCAAAGGTTGGATAAGGGAGACTCTAGTCTATGTTTTGGACAACTAAAAAGAATACTTCTGAAACTCTGCTGTGTGTGTGTGTGTGTGTGTGTGTGTGTGTGTGTGTGTGTGTGTGAATGAAGAAATGAACGAATGAATGAATGAATGCTGGTGAAAGTCATTTTCCCAAAAGGTAGTGACTCGTAACAGGTTATACTTTTTACCAAGAGGTTATGGCATCATTTTTCAAAGAGTTATTATGACTTCTAACAAGGTAATGCCTTTCCAAATATCACAAAATTTCCAAAAAGGTTATGGAGATTTCCATTTTCCAAAACAGTGATGGGTTGACTAAAACACTTACCAAACTGACTGAGGATAGAAGACTGGGAAATTGAAGGTTTTATATCCCAGGATGATGTTGTGGTTGTAGAAACAGAGGAGTTTGCGTTGAGAGAGCCTTGTAAGGTAAACTGGCTCAACCCTGGAGATTTCAACTGCTCTAAAATCTGGGACCCTGTGGAGTTGGACGGTTTTGAAGCCCCAAGCTCTCCAAATCCAGAACAGAGTACTGAAGACTAGACAGAAAGCAGAGAGGGAAACAAACAATAATAAATACACAGGTCTGCACATCACATTTATTTTTTCTGGATAATAAGTTGTGACATAACATAAATATATATATAACTAGCTGTCCCCGCCACGCGTTGCTGTGGCCAACCTTCTCTCCCTCTTTCTCTCCTTCTTTCTTTCTCTCCTTCCTTCCCTCCCTCTTTCCTTCCTTCCCTCTTTTTCTTTCCCTTCTTCCTTCCTTCTCTGTTTCTTTTCTCACTTCCTTTGCTCTTTGGTTCCATCCCTCCTTGTCTCTTTCCTTCCTTCCTCCCTCCCCTCTTTCTCTCTTTTGTTCCTTCTCTCCTTTCTTCAATCTCTCTCTTTCCTTCCTTCTTTAACTTCTTTATTTCCTTCCCTCCTTCTCTACCTTTCTTTCTTTCCTTCCTTCCTTTCCCTCTTTTTCTCTCTCATTCTCTCCTTCCTTCCTTCATCTTTTGTGTGTGTTTTGTGTGCGTGTATATATGCATATATGTGTGTATATATTTGTATATATGTGTTTGTGTATATATATATGTCGCTTTGCGCATGCGTTTGCATATATGCATGCATATATTTGAGTATATATGTGTGTTTGTGTGGCTTTGCGCATGCGTTGTAATGCATTTTTTGTTTTTTGTTTCTTTAAGTCTCTTCTGCTGTGTTTTTCAGTATTTTTATGAGTGATGATCACTCGTTGGCCTGATAGGTGTATTGTGACCAAATTTCGTGTCAATTTGTCCAGTGGTTTTTGAGTTATGTTAATCTCACAAACAAACATTACATTTTTATTTATATAGACTGGTAAAACATCATCTAAGACAATGCCTGGGTAATTCTGGAATTTAATTCAATGTAATTCAATATTTTGTGTGCATTACTTTGCAAACTAACCAACAAATGAAATGGATGATATAGTAGTAGTCACAAACAACTGATAAAGAATGGGAAATGAACCTCAACAACATTCAAAATGTATGTTGGTAACTTTTAGTTGGGGAGAAAAAGGAGGCATCTGCACCAAACATGGTGAAATGCTCTTCATTTATGAGAACCTGATACCTGTCCAAAGTTGCAAAGCAATTCCTACATGGCCAGAAGACTCAGAAACAGTTTCCTCCCTCATGCAGCAGTCAGATATGTGCTTGGAAAGAATATCACATCACAGTCTGCTGGCCAGGAACTGCACTTCATGAACAAAACAGGCTGTGTTTTTAATTATTATGCAAAGAACATTATCTGTTCTCTTCTCAGGAATCAATACAAGTAGGTCACTTCAGCAGTTGACAGGGAACAAGTCAGTAAGTCAAAGATGGACTTGCCAAACAAGACCGCAAAGACAAAGGTTATCCTTCAGAAGCACAGCTTTGTTTCTGTGTTCCCAAAATACTTCGTAACCATCTTTTTTCCCTTCTGGAAAAAGGGAAGACCACAAACACTGTTCCAACATTTTTAATAACTCAAAGGTCAACGTTACCAGACTCTGTGGAGAATAGGAGTTCACAGCACTTGTGTTACTTGCTCCCAAGGCCATCTGAGAGTTGTGTTGGGAATTTGTGAAGACCAAAGCCTGGCCAAAGCCTTGCTGCTGGGGTGTCTCAAAGGAGCTTCCCTCCGTTTCTTGGCTAGATGTTCCAGGCTTCTGAAGCAGCGTCACCAGATCAATACTGCACACACAAAAGAGTGGGTTAAGAAGAGACTATACCAAAACAAAGAAGGAAGAGGACAAGCAATCTCAAGTTGGGGAGGATTCAGAATAATTCCTACATGAGGCTGCAAGACGAGTAGGACTTCTGCCTCAGAAGCACAATGACCCTCCAACCTGCTTTCTGCCTTGTCTAAAATATACGATTTATTATTTTATTTATTTACAGAATTTATATTGCACCCTTCTCACCCCGAAGGGGACTCCAGGCGGATCACAGAACACATACACGGCAAACATTCGATGCCATTAAACAGACAGGACAGATCACAGATAGAGGTAGTATGTCAGCATTTTTCCCAACTTTGGCGTCCTGGAGGTTGTGCTCAATTACAGCCACAGGGGGTGCTGTTGCTCCATCCTCTATGACAAAGAGATTACAAACTTTCTCCTTTCTTTGATTGCCAGCATTTTCTGGTATTTTTTATGGTGCCGTAAAATACCTCCCCACTTACCTAATTCCTCTACTCACAGCTCACAGCTGTTTTCGAACTGCCTTAGGTGGACAGTAAGCTGGGCTGAAGGTCGGGTACTCATCCCGACCCAGGCTTCAAATAGCCAAACTTTCAATTGGTAAGATATATTGCTGCTGGTGATTAACCAGTTGTGCTAAAGCCTGGCCCTGATGGGAGTCAATTCTAATTTGGATGTTTTGAGAAAGTATAGCTCAACCTTTTGCTTAGCTCAAGTGTAGATTGTGATGCTCAGTCGTGGCTGCATGAGTGCCTACATGAACGCACACAAAAATGCACAGAACACACTGATGTTCCTTTCTTTGACAAAGAGAATAGAAAGCACTTTTCTATTCCTTCACCAGATCTACAGAGACACCACCTGACATCCGCCAGGAAGTAGAAGCCAATAGTGAAAGGACCAAGGCAGAGACATCTCCAGCTCATCCCTTATTTGGGTATCAGCCAGCACGTCAACAACTTAAATCAAGAAATAGTTGTCTAAGATCTACAGACACACTTGCTGGAACACCTCAGCAAGCGAGAGTCCAAAAGTGGCAGGCTCAAACCCAGCACCTCAATCAATGTCTGATACCAAATGAGAGACTCCCTCCTGGGCACACAGAAAACTGGACAACTTGGAAGGCGCTGAACAGACTGCGCTCTGGCACCATGAGATGCAGAGCCAACCTTAAAAAATGGGGCTACAAAGTGGAATCCACGACATGCGAGTGTGGAGAAGAGCAAACTACAGACCACCTACTGCAATGCAACCTGCCACATGCACAATGGAGGACTTCCTTGCGGCAACACCAGAGGCACTCCAAGTGGCCAGCTACTGGTCAAAGGACATTTAATCAACTACCAAGCTTGCAAACTTTGTGTTTTGTTTGTTTCTTTGTTTGTTAAAAATGCAATGCAACTGTTTGGTCTGCCCCTGACACGATAAATAAATAAATAAATAACCAGTCAAGAAAAGAGCAATCAGTAGAAACAATGCCTTCCTTTAGTGCCTTTCCTAAGAACCTTTGCACTGACTGCTAGTTCTTGTTCCCTGCTAGCAGGAAACAAGGACATCCAGAACAATTCAGAAGGAGAATCAGGGCACCCAAATGGAGCAGCATAGAGCCATAAAATGTGAACCCTTCGTGAAAGCCATAGTGAGCTGTAAGTCACTTTCACAAACTCAA
This sequence comes from Anolis sagrei ordinatus, assembly GCF_025583915.1. Classification (NCBI taxonomy): domain Eukaryota; kingdom Metazoa; phylum Chordata; class Lepidosauria; order Squamata; family Anolidae; genus Anolis; species Anolis sagrei. The sequence continues at coordinate 5,887,785 of NW_026845477.1, read as the reverse complement.
CCAGTCTCAAACTGGTCTGCAAATTCCACAGTAAGAGTTAACGGGTTTGGAGCCCAAAGAAGATAGGAAGAAGCATAGTCATGTCACAGGTACAACAGCTTTACTTGTCAGAGTTAATGCAACCAACAGATCAAGGGATTAAGAAGCCAGGGATGCCCACTTGCTCTAAAGCACAACCAACTTATTTCACCAACAGGAAAAGCAAGAGTTCTCTTGAGATTCTAGAGCAAATAATAAGTTTCCCCCAAGCAAAATACACTTGAACTGATCTGAAAAGGCAGAAAGAGGCTAACAAATCCAGTTGAGCTCACAGCCCTGACATAAACTCTTACAGCAATGGCTTATAACCGCTGTGGGTAGCCTTTTAGTTCCTACGGTGTTGGGTCAGTGCAAGGACAACTCACCCCACTACCATTCATCCCTCAATAAGGACAGCTATCCTGGTATGCTAAAAGCAGGAGGAAAAGAGATGGAGCTCTCCTGGAACACAAAGAGTGGCTAAGGACTTTTTCCTACTTACAACAGACCTTCTCAACCTCTGAGGATGCTTGCCATAGATGCAGGCGAAACGTCAGGAGAAATGCCTCTAGAACATGGCTCTATAGCCCGAAAAAACCCACAAGAACCTAGTGGCTAAGGACCTTGATGCATGTCAAAGCTGCTAAAAAGATGGACAGGAGGTACATACTTGCACTGTATATATACAGACAGTGGGAGAGAGCATACACGCATCATACAGGGTACGTTGCACATTCCTTCTCACCAAACCAACAAGTCCATTGCCTCAATATGGGTTGCTGGTTTTCCGCATAGGTAGCCATGTGGCAAGGTGAAAGTTTTGATACAATCAGTTTGCAAACAGAAACATTTGCAAAGTCCAGCTTACTATATTCCACAGGAAAGGCCTTGTTCAGAATTGCTGTGGTCTTCTCTCAAATGGTACTATAATCGCATTATTTTCAATGGAGGAGAAGACAAAGGATGGACAAGGGTGAGGGAACGGGAAAAAAAGGAGCCATACCTTTGGCCAGGAGCAACATGGTTCTCCGCTGGAACAGATGAAGCCGTGAAAACCTTTGTTTCTGAAAGCTGGGTGGGGGCCCAGAGAGGAAAAGAGAAATGCTATATTAATCACTTCACACTTTTCACTCGGCAGGAGAGAAGTATGCATGAAAACACAAGCCTTGTCCTGCTGAGCAAGACCAAATGGTCTAATAACTGAAGCCAATTATCTAGTCGTCAACCAGGCTGAAATCCTTTCATGATACAAACCAGAATATAGAGCAGGGGTCCTCAAACTACGGCCCAGGGGCCGGATACGGTCCTCCAAGGTCGTTTACCCGGCCCTCACTCAGGGTCAACCTAAATCTGAAACGACTTGAAAAGCACACAACAACAACAATCCTCTCTCATCAGCCAAAAGCAGGTCCACATTTCCCATTGAAATACTAATAAGTTTATATTTGATAAAATTGTTCTGCATTATTGTATTGTTTTGAAGTGGTTTTTTGCACTGCAAATAAGATATGTGCAGTGTTCATAGGAATTCAGTCACATTTTTTCAAATTATAATCCGGCCCTCTAACAATTTGAGGGACTGTGACCTGGCCCTCTGTTTAAAAAGTTTGAGGACCCCTGATATAGAGCAAGGGGTCCTCAGGCTTGATGATAAAATCACATAAAACTCACACAGGATGTGCAGGCCTGGCCTTGAGCAGTGTGTGGAAGAAAAATGTAAGTGGCAGTGAGAGGGAAAGGGAAGTATAAATATAGCAATCAAAGAAAATCACAATAGATTAACCTCTCAGTTAAAATGATACCAAGGACACTGTTAGTTGGGCCAAATATAGGAGTGCATCCTTCACTCCATTTCCTGAATGAAAAACCCAGAGCCATAGGGCCCAGTCTAAGCAGGAAATCCTAAACACCTTTTTGATGCCAAAAAGAGAAACAGGTTTGCTAAACAATTAAAACTTGTGCGCCAGCTGTGCCCATTCCTTGAGAAGTCTGACTTGGCCACAGTGGTCCATGCTCTTGTTACATCCCGAATAGACTACTGCAACGCACTCTATGTGGGGCTGCCTTTGAAGGCTGCCTGGAAGCTTCAACTAGTCCAATGGTCGGCAGCCAGGTTGCTCACCAGAGCGATGTACAGGGAAAAAACAACTCCTTTGTTATGCCAACTCAACTGGCTACCGATCAGCTTCCGAGCACAATTCAAAGTGCTGGTTTTAACCTTTAAAGCCCTAAACGGTTCTGGCCCAGATTACCTGTCCGAATGTATCTCCTGCCACGAACCATCACAAAGTTTAAGATCTTCAGGAGAGGCCCTGCTCTCGATCCCACCACTATCGTAAACACAGCTGATGGGGATGAGAGATAGGGCCTTTTCAGCAGTGGCCCCCCGCCTATGGAACTCCCTCCCTAGAGATATCAGATTGGCCACCTCCCTCTTGTCTTTTAGAAGGAAAATCAAGACCAAGCGTTGGATCAGTGAGCAGCAAGTGGAAGAAGATCACACAACTTATGACAATGAATTAACCCGGACTGGTTTTTGGATTTCAATTTTAATGGATGTGTCTTCATTAATTGTTTTAATTGTTGTTTTAATTTTTAATATTTTGATTGTACTGTGGTTGTTTTTATGATGCTAGCATCATATAATCCATTATAATGATGCTTTTGTTAGGCTGCCCTGAGTCCCCTTTGCGGGGAGAAGGATGGGGTATAAATATAGGAAATAAATAAATAAATAAACTCACTACCTCTGAGGATGCTTGCCATAGATGCAGGCACAATGTCAGGAGAGAATGCCTCTAGAACATGGCCATATAGCCCGAAAAACCTACAACAACCCGTTGTTGTTGTCGTTGTTGTTGTGTGCTTTCAGGTCGTTTCAGACTTAAGGTGACCCTGAGTGAGAGGCAGGTAAATGACTTTGGAGGGCCGTATCCGGCCCCCAGGCCTTAGTTTGAGGACCCCTGTTTTAAGGCTTTGTATGGCTTTTTATATTTTTATATCATGCTATTGTTTTTAACATAATTTTATGATTGTTTTGTTTATTATGACTGTTGAGGCATGGAATTGTTCCCAATCTGTGAACTGCTCCAAGTCGCCTCTGCGCTGAGAGTGGCAGCATACAAATAAGGTTCAACAGTGACAGTTCAATAGTTCAACAGTGACAAATGCAAGATACTCCACTTTGGCAGGACAAACGAAATGCAAAGATACAGAATGGGGGACAATGCCTGGCTCGAGAGCAGTACGTGTGAAAAAGATCTTGGAGTCCTCGTGGACAACAAGTTAAACATGAGCCAATAATGTGATGTGGCGGCAAAAAAAGCCAATGGGATTTTGGCCTGCATCAATAGGAGCATAGTGTCTAGATCCAGGGAAGTAATGCTACCCCTCTATTCTGCTTTGGTTAGACCACACCTGGAATATTGTGTCCAATTCTGGGCACCACAATTCAAGAGAGATATTGACAAGCTGGAATGTGTCCAGAGGAGGGCGACTAAAATGATAAAAGGTCTGGAGAACAAGCCTATGAGGAGCGGCTTAAGGAGCTGGGCATGTTTAGCCTGAAGAAGAGAAGGCTGAGAGGGGATATGATAGCCATGTATAAATATGTGAGAGGAAGCCACAGGGAGGAGGGAGCAAGCTTGTTTTCTGCTTCCTTGGAGACTAGGACGCAATGGAACAATGGCTTCAAACTACAAGAGAGGAGATTCCATATGAACATGAGGAAGAACTTCCTGACTGTGAGAGCCGTTCAGCAGTGGAACTCTCTGCCCCGGAGTGTGGTGGAGGCTCCTTCTTTGGAAGCTTTTAAACGGCTGGATGGCCATCTGTCAGGGGTGATTTGAATGCAATATTCCTGCTTCTTGGCAGAATGGGGTTGGACTGGATGGCCCATGAGGTCTCTTCCAACTCTTTGATTCTATGATTCTAAGGTAAATAAATAAGTAAATAAATGGGTTGTTGTAAGGTTTTTAGGCTCTATGGCCATGTTCCAGAAGCATTCTCTCCTAACGTTTCGCCTGCATCCATGGCAGGCATCCTCAGAGATTGTGAGACAATGCCCAGTAAATTATCAACACTTTCCCTTCCCTGGCAAAACAGATCTCTTAACACAGCAGCCTACAGAGTATATTTTCCTTGCAGCCAGAAGCACTGCTACAGAGATGACAGGGAAAGGGGGGGGGGGGGGGGGGGGGGGGGGAGGCACTGCCTCCAAGGCCTCCTGCTGGGAACTGTGGCATTTGCCAGGCCACATGACGTGCCCAGCAGCTGAAATGCTTTTCGTTACAGAGACACCCAATGAGATTTCTGGGAAGGAATTTAATCCGCTTCTGAGTAGCTGTCTAGGAGAGCCCCGTCATGGCACAACAGCAAAACAACAACAACAAAATCTCTCACTGGTACATTGGCAACCTCCCTCAAACAAACAGCTGCTGACAAAATGTGGATTCACAGGAGTTGCTCTCTTGGGGAACACTGCCTGCACAGACGCACTCTCCGGCCTGGGTGGTTGCTCTGAAAGTATCATTTATCAAAAAATACTGGGTATTCTAGCAAAAAATATTTTCTCCATTCAAAGCTACCCCTGAAGAACAGATGGCTGAGAGAGCAGATAGTGGAGAACTATCTGTTCCATCCTCCTGCTTGCAAAGCTTTCTCGCAGAGAGTTTGGGTAGAAAAACTATTTCACTTCCAGCTATCTTTTTCGTAGTGTATGTGTCATGGGAGGAATGTCAATTTACCAGGAGATGCACACCCCTCATCCTACCAAGGTCTCAATAGAATTCATATCACTGAATGAGTGTAACAGTGCCTTAACTTACAAAGAAACCCATAACGGCTGCATATTCTTCAACCATCTCTTTTCCAAAGAATCTTTTCCACAATTTTCAAGGTAAAGGTAAAGGTTTCCTCTTGACATGAAGTCTAGTCATATCTGACTCTGGGGTGTGTGTGTGCGCTCATCTCCATTTCTAAGCTGAAGAGCAAGCATTGTCCACAGACACCTCCAAGGTCATGTGGCTGGCATGACTGCCAACACCGTTACCTTCCCACAGAAGCAGTACCTATTGATCTACTCATATTTGCATGTTTTCGAACTGCTAGGTTGGCAGAAGCTGGGTCTAACTCCAGGAGCTCACCTTGTTCCCCAGATTCAAACCTTTCGGTCAGCAAGTTCAGCAGCTCAGTGGTTTAACCCGCTGTACCACCAGGGTGCCACTCTTCAACGAAGAATCTTTTCCAAAATTTTCAAGGTAAAGGTTTCCTCTTGACATGAAGTCTAGTCATATCCGACTCTGGGGTGTGTGTGTGTGCTCATCTCCATTTCTAAGCTGAAGAGCCAGCATTGCCCATAGACAACTCCAAGGTCATGTGGCCAGCATGACGGCATGGAACGCCGTTACCTTCCTGCAGAAGCAGTATATATTGATCTACTCATATTTGCATGTTTTCAAACTGCTAGGTTGGCAGAAGCTGGGCCTAACTCCGGAAGCTCACCTTGCTCCCCAGATTCGAACCACTGACCTTTCGGTCAGCAAGTTCAGCAGCTCAGTGGTTTAACCCGCTTCACCACCAGGGCGCCACTCTTCAAAGAATCCAAAGAATCTTTTCCACAATTTTCAAGGTAAAGGTAAAGGTTTCTCCTTGATATTAAGTCCAGTCGTGTCCGACTCTTAGGGTTGGTGTTCATCTCCATTTCTAAGGCAAGGAGCCAGTGTTGTCCATAGACACCTCCAAGGTCATGTGGCCAGCATGACTGCATGGAACACCGTTACTTTCCTGCTGGAGCGGTACCTATTGATGTACTCACATTTGCATGTTTTCAAACTGCTAGGTTGGCAGAAGCTCACCCCGCTCCCTGATTCGAACCGCAAACCTTTCGGTCAGCAAGTTCAGCAGGTCAGTGGTTTAACCCGCTGCGCCACTGGGGCGCCACTCTTCAACCATCGCTTTTCCAAACTGTCTTTTCCACAATTTTCAAGACTGCATCCGAAGTCTGCTAAGATACTCATAGAATCATAGAATCAAAGAGTTGGAAGAGACCTCATGGGCCATCCAGTCCAACCCCATTCTGCCAAGAAGCAGGAATATTGCATTCAAATCACCCCTGACAGATGGCCATCCAGCCTCTGTTTAAAAGCTTCCAAAGAAGGAGCCTCCACCACACTCCGGGGCAGAGAGTTCCCTTGGGAGGAAAGAGCACCAGCTGATCACATAACTTTAACAGAGCCAACCAATAAACAGATACTTACATCTTCATTCCAGTCTTCAGCTGTCCATTCTTCTATTGAGTTCTTCCAGGCTCCTGTAGCAAGAGGGGGAAAACAGAAATTGAAAAAATCTATGTATGGAGAGAAGAGATGATGCATCAATTACTTCTTTGGAAAATGTCTATGCTACACTGCAATAAAGACTACAATTTAAATTAAAATGATAAATAAACACCATCACAAAAGCACATTGTATCAAGCAGTGTCCCTAAATTTCTACTTGGACAGAATGTCCTTTCTATGGGAACAAACGTGCCAGAATGCAGAGAGAGAGAGAGAGGGCAGGTGCAAAAGCATCTTGTGTCTGGAAAAGATTCCCTCGTTGACCTGCTATTGACTTTAGAACACAACAATAAGTCTAAAATAAACTTAATTAACTGGATTTTATGTTAATATATACTACCCTCGATTTTTAGACTATTGGTCTTGCACATGTATAATAGAATCCTGCAAAATCCCTGGGATTTATACGGAGTGACCTATTTTTGTGTGTCCTGGGTCCCAATTCCTTCTGGCCGCTGCCTCACCTGTTCCATCATGGCCATCCGTCTGCCCAGACTCCCAAGACTCGTGTTTGGCTCCAAAACCATCTGTGGCAGAAGATTCTGTATAATCTGCAGGGTTAAATGTCCTACAGGTCAAGAAAGTTGAGAGAGTCAGAAACTTGGAGAAGACTGAATGGAATCCAGCAAAGCAATGTCTCCTCAAGCCTTAGAATCATAGAATCATTGGGGTGGAAGAGACCTCATGGGCCATCCAGTCCAACCCCCCAAGAAACAGAAAAATCACACTCAAAGCACCCCTGACAGATGGCCATCCAGCCTCTGCTTAAAAGCCTCCAAAGAAGGAGCCTCCACCACACTCCAGGGCAGAGAGTTCCACTGCTGAACAGCTCTCTCTCACAGTCAGGAAGTTCTTCCTAATGTTCAGATGGAATCTCCTTTCCTGTAGTTTGAAGCCATTGTTCTGTGTCCTAGTCTCCAAGGCAGCAGTAAATAAGCTTGCTCCCTCCTCCCTATGACTTCTGCTCACATATTAATACATGGCTATCATGTGTCCTCTCATCCTTCTCTTCTGCAGGCTAAACATGCCCAGCTCTTTAATCCGCTCCTCATAGGGCTTGTTCTCCAGACTCTGGAGAACCTGGAGAGAGAGTTCCACTGCTGAACAGCCTTCATCCACATTCTTTTTTCCTGGAAGGTTCTGGGGCTCGAATTTGGGATTTAGTGCATGCAAACTACAGTGTCCACACTATATGATCCCATCATATAATGCCAGTTCTGAGTATTTACAACTTCGATGAGGAGCATCTTAAAGAGCTGGGTCTGTTTCTCCTGTAGAAGAGAAGGTTGAGAGGAGACATGAGAGCCATGTTTAAATGTCTGAAAGGATGTCCTAAGGAAGAGGGAGCAGGCTGGTTTTCAGCTGCCCTGGAGACTAGGACTCAAAGGAGCCATGGGTTCAAATTACAGGAAAGGAGATTCCACCTGAGCATTAGGAAGAACTTCCTGATGGTAAGGAGAGCTATTCAACAACAGAGACTCCTTCTTTGGAGGCTTCTAAACAGAAGCTGGACGGCCATTTCTCGGAGCCATATGTACAACCCCAATGCGCTTTTCCTTCATGGAACATTGGGGTTGGACTAGATGACCCTGGGGGTTCTCTTCCAACTCTTATTTATTTATTTATTTATTTATTTATTTATTTATTTACAGTATTTATATTCCACTCAAAGAGGAATCAGAGCGGATCATAGAACACATATAAGGCAAACTCCGGTTCAGGAGATCAATGGCAGAGTGCATCAAGGTTGGCAAACGTTAACGGCACCGAAAGGGGTGCTACAAGAGAACAAGTGGATGTGTAATAAATGTGACACTGCCAGATGGGAGCAAGGAGGAGCCTCGGCTCACGCAGGCAGGGGATGTAATTTCAGAAACTGCCAACCAAGTGGACTTGGGGTAAATGAGCTGAGGTGGTCCTTTTCACTCTTGATCTCCTCACCTCGCATCTGCTGCATAATTTTCAGGGTAAAAAGGCAGCTCGGTTAATGCTCACACAGGAGTGGGGCCAAGGATACCAAAATGCAGTTCTGCTACAGCCACACACAAAAAAGGAGAGGCTCTTTTACTGCAGCTTGGAGACTCATGTTCTTGTTATGGCATGAATTTTCATGGACTAAGGTCCACTTCATTACATTGGTAGTCAGAATAACAGCCATGATTAGTTACGAATTTTAGTTCCCAAGGCAAAAGAAAGGTCCCAGGATGCACTATGGTGGCTTTGAAAGACCTCCAGTTATAACAGAGGAGATCTCGTTATTTCTATGGTATTCACATAATTTTTTGGTATTTAGCATTCATATAATTTTTCTCAGTATTTGACTCATTATTTATTTTTGGGTGGCAGTTCTCTTCAGGGGCTTTTAAAAGACTTTCTGCACTAGCAGAAGTGTGTCAGAGCAACATCTTTTTATCCTTCTGCTGTCTTCTATACCACATAAAAAATCTGCTTCAAAGTTTCCAAACCTTTCATAAAATTCTTATGCATATGGTGCGACCGTACGGGAAATATCCCTGTCCTAATCTACTAGAAGAAAATTACAATTACTGGGTTGTTGTAGGTTTTTTCAGATTCTATGGCCATGTTCTAAAGGCATTCTCTCCTGACGTTTCGCCTGCATCTATGGCAAGCATCCTCAGAGGTAGTGAGGCCCTCACTACCTCTGAGGATGCTTGCCATAGATGCAGGCGAAACATCAGGAGAGAATGCCTCTAGAGCCTGGAGCCCCAGGTCTCGGCGGTGACATGGGGAGCATTTGCACAGCTTTGGCTCGTGCGCCAGCTGCGCCCATACCTCAGGAAGTCTGACTTGGCCACAGTAGTCCACGCTTTGGTTACATCCCGCTTAGACTACTGCAACGCTCTCTACGTGGGGTTGCCCTTGAAGACGGCCCGGAAGCTTCAGCTGGTCCAGTGTGCGGCAGCCATGTTACTAACAGGAGCAGGACGCAGGGAGCATACAACGTCCTTGTTGTACCAGCTCCATTGGCTGCCGATTTGCTACCGGGCTCAATTCAAGGTGCTGGCATTGGCCTATAAAGCCCTAAACGGTTCCGGCCCAAGATACCTATCTGACCGCATCTCGGCCTACGAGGACTTTGAGATCGTCCGGGGAGGCCCTGCTCTCGATCCTGCCTGCCTCACAGGCACGCCTGGCAGGGACGAGAGACAGGGCCTTCTCAGTGGTGGCTCCTCGGCTGTGGAACACCCTTCCCGTGGACATCAGACTGGCTCCTTCCCTGATGATATTCCGCAGGAAACTAAAGACTTGGCTGTTCAAGAAGGCGTTCGAACAAAAAGTGCAATAATTGGTAATGACGACAGGAATGGAACAACAGAAAATGATACTGGATTGTGGTTTAATGTTGAGACGACGCGAATGGCTTTTTGTATTAGTGATTTTGTTGATGTTTCTGATGACGATGTTTTTGGTTATTGCTAGATTGATTTTAGATTGTATCTTGCAAATTGTACCCTGTCCTTTCTATGTTGTACACCGCTGTGAGTCGCCCTCGGGCTGAGAACAGCGGTATATAAGCACAGTAAATAAATAAATAAAGAAGAACATGGCTATATAGCCCGAAAAAACCTACAACAATCCAGTGATTCTGGCCATGAAAGCCTTCGACAATACAAATTACAATTAGATGCTTACTTGTGTTTCAGAAACTCCATAAATTTAGTTGGGTTTTGCATTTGAACATTTCCACAATGCACACCGATCAGTAGCGCTCTGGTTTTTACAGAGTAATTTCAAGAATACCTTTAAATTATAATGGCAACAAAATTTATAATAACAATAATAATAATAAACTTTATTTGTACCTCGCTACCATCTCCCCAAGGGACTCGGTGCGGCTTACATGAGGCCGAGCCCACAATACACAGTAAAAACAATAACAGATTTTTGGAAGTTGTTCCTCAGGTGCGGAATCTGGACGTAGCCACTCCTGCCCTCGGCTTCCAGGCATTTTCCTGGAGGGACTGGGAGTGGTACTTCTAACGCAAACAAGAGACAATCCACATAATTCTGCTGGTGTTTTAGATGCCTGTTTTCAACACTTAACTGTGCATGGTTGTGAAGGGGACAACAACCCATTGCAGTTATGGGCACAGACAATTCTTGGAACAGTTTGACAGAACTAATTCTTATCTTGAGCTTAGGCAACAAACCAGCTGCTCGAGGTAATCAATATCTCTGTCTCTGCAAGTCCTCTTGAATTACTCAAGCGGGTTTTGCCTGGCAGCCTGGAAGGGAGGAAAACTCATTTGACTTGGGCTTAGTGTTTTTGGCTTCCGCTGGCATTTATCAGGTTTCCTGCCATTGGGAAGAAAGAGCCAATAAGTCCATTGCAAACAGCCTGATGTTTAACAGATTCTCTTTTACAGGGATATGCATAACTTTCTCCAAGCAATGACACGTCCTTTTTCAGTATAGACCTTAATGTTTCACCCAGTATACCAGGAAAAACCTACCCCATGCCTTGGGCTGAAAACCTCCCTGCTCCTCTTCCTCTGCCTCGTCCAAACCCTGAAAGAAGCAGGAAAAAAAGCCTTGTTTAAGAATAAACAGTGGGAAACAATTATGCCTCCGATCTCCTAGATCCAGGTGTGGAACAGAGAGACTTCAAGCAAATCTTCTTTATGACCACACACTTATTATTTACATTTATTTACAGTATTTATATTCCGCCCTTCTCACCCCGCAGGGGACTCAGGGCAGATTACAATGTACATATACATGGCAAACATTCAGTGCCATAGACATACAACATATATAGACAGACACTCAGAGGCTATTAACTTTCCAGTTTCTGGCCACCAGGGGAGCTGTCACTTCCTCATTCTTTGCATACTTGCATGCTTCCTGCCATTTATCTTCCGGGCCCAATTCAAGGTGCAGGTTTTGACCTAAAAGCCCTGAATGGTTTGGGACCCGCCTACCTGCGCGACTGCATTTCCGTTTACAAACCCACACGACCTCTTTGATCTTCCGGAGAGGCTCTTCTCTCGCTCCCGCCTGCATCGCAAGTGCAACTTGTGGGGACGAGAGAGAGGGCCTTCTCTGTGGTGGCCCCCCAGCTCTGTAATTCACTCCCCAGAGATATTAGGCAAGCCCCCACGCTAGCAATCTTCAGGAGGAACCTAAAAACCTGGTTATTCCAATGTGCTTTCAATGATTGTATGTAAGATAATCCCTGACCTCAGAATGACCTCAGAAGCACTTTATTTTATGGTTCGTGCAATTAATTCCTTCCTCAACCCGGATCTCCCTCCCCATTGCCCAATCTCCCAGTGTTTTAAAATTTTTATCCTTAAAATTTGGCCCTGCCCCATGTAATCTTGTGTATCTAATGTCCGATTTTATACTGCTGTGTCGCTTGTTATATTGATTTTGTATTTTATGTTTTTTATTTTCTAATTCTGTTATGCTTTGGTGTTATATTGTTATGTTTTTTTCCCCTCACGTAAGCCGCCTCGAGTCCCGCTGGGAGGAGATGGAGTGGGGTATAAATAAAGTATTATTATTATTATTTGTTGCTTATAAAAGCATTTGGTGTATTCTTAATATACGGAAACCTACAATTAATTTCAAATAATATCCTCACTTTTTCAACGATCTGTCTTATAGGGCAGCTTTAAGTCAGACAAGTAACTTTCCTCTGACTTCAAGGCCAACTCTAGATCATATTCCCAAAGGACTCAGAGGCAATGTTTTCTCGTGTAGGAAATGCCTGTGAAAATGTTTACACCCTTCAGGATATGCCATGCTTGATCAATGGATACATCACTCAACTGCTGGCTTGGGGGGGGGGGGGGGCAGAGATGTGCAGAGACTCATGTAAAGCTTAACTGGTTCTCTTACTACTTATCTTCTGGCTTTGTACAAAAGAGTTTCCATTCTGGAGTCAGTTGCCTTGCAGCTCTGTTGTGGAAACAGGCTCCCAGCAACTAACCCACCACCAAAACACAAACATCAGACAAAGGAGGAAGCCAATCAAACCTGAGAATGAAATATCAAGCTAAAGAGAGAGGCGCTTTGTCCTGCGTTCAAAGAAATAGTAAGAGGAAGTCAACACTAAGACCAGGGAAGCAGGAATACCTTGAGTTTCCATCCTCTCCTTTTCCCTAAATCCTATGCACTCTCAGACTATATGTCCATTAAAAGCTAATCCATTTTCCAGGATCAACCAAGAAGTTTACATCTTCAAAGTCAATGATCAAACCTTACAGTAAAATGCCTGAAATCATGTTGCTATCATGTGTGCGTCTGTGTAAATGTATGCAACCTCAGGAGACTGAAAGCCGAAACCAAGGTTACAACAACATCTGTTATAGAACTCCAGTATGCCGATGACAATGTCATCTGTGCGCATTCAGAAGACGACCTACAAGCCACTCTAAACACCTTTGCAGAAGCATACGAGAAGATTGGCCTGTCATTAAACTTTGAGAAAGCCAAAGTGCTTTTCCAGCAGTCACCAGCCAATCCCTCTCCAATGCCAGAAATACAGCTTAATGGTGTAACATTAGAAAATGTTGACCATTTCCGCTCCCTTGGCAGCCACCTATCCACAAAAGTCAACATTGACACTGAAATTCAACACCGCCTGAACTCTGCGAGTGCAGCTTTTTTCCGAATGAAGCAGAGAGTGTTTGAGGACCGAGACATCCGTAGGGATAGCAAGGTCCTCCCAACCCTGCTATACGCCTGCGAAATGTGGACTGTCTACAGACGTTACATGCAACTCCTGGAATGATTCCATCAGTGCTGCCTCCGAAAAATCCTGCAAATCTCTTGGGAAGACAAGCGGGCAAATGTCAGCGTACTGAAAGAAGCAAAGACCACCAGAACTGAAGCGATGGTCCTCCACCATCAACTCCGCTGGACTGGCCACGTTGTCCGGATGCTTAACCATCGTCTCCCAAAGCAGTTGCTCTACTCTGAACTCAATAACGGAAAATGGAATGTTGGAGGACAGGAAAAGAGATTTAAAGATGGGCTCAAAGCCAACCTTAAAAACTCTGGCATAGACACTGAGAACTGGGAAGCCCTGGCCCTTGAGCGCTCCAGTTGGTGGTCAGCTGTGACCAGCAGTGCTGCAGAATATGAAGAGGCATGAATGGATGGCGAAAGAGAGAAACGTGCCAAGAGGAAGGCGTGTCAAGCCAACCCTGACCGGGACCGCTTTCCACCTGGAAACCGATGCCCTCACTGTGGGAGAAGATGCAGATCAAGAAGATGGCTCCACAGTCACCTACGGACCCACCTCCCAGGATACCACTTTTGAAGGACCATCATCCTCAGACTACGAGGGATCGCCTAAGTAAGTAAATGTATGTTCCTGTACAGATGCTGTTGGACTTTTATGGCTGCTGTACAATAGATGCATTCACTTCATGGTGACGCAAGCAGAGCTCCACAAGCGTAACTACTTCACACTCAGTTGCACATTCAGTGCCAGTATTTGTCAGCGCCCTCAATGATTCAACACAATTGCAGAAACAGCCATTGTCCATTGGTACAATAAACAAGGACACCCTGTGTGTATGTATTCCCCGTCAAGTTATTCATCAACTTATGGCAGTTCCATAAATCTCACAGGGTCCTCTCAGGCGAAGAAATCTCAGAAGTGGTTTTGCCAGTTCCTACAGCACCTGGTCTTCATTAGCAGCCTCCCTTCCAAGTATTTCCCAGGGCTGGGACCCTGCTTAGCTCCCAAGATCAGATGGGATCTGGTGCTTTTATGGTGTTTAGGTGAAACTTCTCTATGTGTATGTGCCTTCAGGTCAACCTATGGTGACCCCGTTAATTTCAAATGGCTTTCTTAAGGAAGGAATACTTAGAGGTGGCTTTGTCAATTCCTTCCTCTACAATAGTGCTGACAACACCACTTTAAAAATGGGCCTTTTTAAAGTCCAGCAAATAGAAATGTATTAAGCTGTTGCTTACTTAAATAGTTCAAGTTTTTTTAGCAATTGTACAGATGTTGTACTTTTGTGACATTGATGTCAAGCTGTCTTTCAGAATGGGAAATGAGAGTGTGTTGTGCTCAGTTCTATATTCTGTACATGCAAAACAGCTGATACAAACTTCAAACTGTCTCTCTCTGCTTCTCTCTTTAAACCAGTGGTTCTCAACCTGTGGGTACCCAGATGTTTTGGCCTTCGACTCCCAGAAATCCCACCAGCTGGTTAACTGGCTGGGATTTCTGGGAGTTGTAGGCCAAAATACCTGGGGACTCACAGGTTGAGAACCATTGCTTTAGACTATCTCTCTCTGAACACCTGCATAGCTCAAGTCTGAACAAAAATGCAACAGTATCCAAAAGTCCCAGGCTCAGCCTGCTCCCTGGGCATTGCGAAACCAATTGGCTTCATGCATCTTATTTTACAGTTGACATGGACATTAATTGATGCCTTGCATGCTCCAAAAGAAACAACAACTAACACCTCCGTTAAATCCAAACAAAATGGACAAATGAAACTATACTGCTCCATCCAACCTGGACTTGTATCAGCAATTTTGCATGTACAGAAACATCAGGAGAAATGCCTCTAGAACATGGCCCTATAGCCCGAAAAAACCCACAAGAACCTAGTGATTCCAGCCATGAAAGCCTTCGACAATACAATCTCCACCTCCTTTGCAAATGAAAGGTTAGAAGGAAAACTTCACTGTATATGTCTTTGTTTGTTTGTATGATTATAGTTTTGTTGTGAAAACTTTAATAAGAAAAAAAGTTGGAAAGAAAACTAGAAGGCCTGGAACCAGGTGTATGAATATTTGGTATGTATAGCAGAGTAGAGTGCAGCACAGACACTACTACATATGAGCTTTGGTAAAATAAAAAACAACAAGAGAGAAAATGCACAGGATGCTCTGCTAAGGTTAAAAATGCTGATAATGCTGGCTCTCATATTACTGTGTAAGTGATGCGGACAGTGTACAGACGTCACATGCAACTCCTGCAACGATTCCATTCGTGCTGCCTCCAAAAAATCCTGCAAATCTCTTGGGAAGACAAGTGGACAAATGTCAGTGTGCTGGAAGAAGCAGAGACCACCAGCATTGAAGCGATGGTGCTCTGCCATCAACTCCACTGGACCGGCCACATTGTCCGGATGCCCAACCACTGCCGCCCACAGTAGTTGCTCTACTCCGAACTCAAGAACGGAAAACGGAATGTTGGTGGACAGGAAAAGAGATTGAAAGATGGGCTCAAAGCCAACCTTAAAAACTCTGGCATAGCCACTGAGAACTGGGAAGCCCTGGCCCTTGAGCGCTCCAGCTGGAGGTTAGCTGTGACCAGCAGTGCTGTAGAATGTGAAGAGGCACAAATGGAGGGCGAAAGAGCAAAACGTGCCAAGATGTAGGCGCTTCAAGCCAACTGCGACCGGGGCTGCCTTCCACCTGGAAACCAATGTCCTCACTGTGGGAGAAGATGTAGATCAACAATAGGGCTTAACAGTCACCTACGGACCCACCGCCAGAACACAGACCTTAGAGAACCATCATCCTCGGACTACGAGGGATCGCCTAAGTAAAGTAATTCATGTGGAAGCCATCTTGGGGCAGAGAGAAGAGAAGCCTCATGATGCTCCCTTCTCAAAGAAAGGGCAATAGAACTTAGTAAAAACTTTTAAGAAGGGAGACGTGGCCTCCCCATGCAGGTAGGAAGCAAAACACCTTGAGCTACATAGGTCTAGGGAACCAAAGTGAAAACAAGTCAGAGAGCATGTACTACAGGGTTTCCTCAGTGGTTATTCGCCCTCTATACAAGTGTTGCTGATTCACCACCTCCAACACTGCAGCCCCTGCTTCTCTTTCCAGCCTGAGAGGAGCAAACAGGGCAAGGAGGTTCCCATTTGGCAATCGCCCCAATGCTTGCAAGCACCTCCCCCACTTTTTCTTCTGGAGTGGGATGATGAACAAACAGCAACTGAATGATGGCTGGCTGGCTGGCATGCTCTGCTGTACTATTGCAAGGCATAGTCAGCAGCCCTTGTAAACAGTTCCTGCTGCATTTGGCAAACCAGCAATACAACACAAATTCATGCTGGCGGCACTAAAAGGTGAAAAAACGTGTCTCCCTTCAGAGCAGTGGTTACCAAATGTTGGTCCTCCCAGTGTTTTTGACTTCAGCTCCCATAATTCCTAACAGTTGGTAAGATGGCTGGGATTTCTGGGAGTTTCAGTCCAAATTAGCTGGAGACCAAAAGGTTGGGGAGTCACTGGTTTAAAGAAAAAGGTGGTCCACGCATTGCAAGCAGCATCTCTCCAGCTAGGCTTGGCACATGCCCCACACACACCTGGCTGGGCTCCCTGCCATCCCAATTACTCAATGTCAGCAGAAACCCAAGTAAGTGCCTTATTTGTAAATGAAACATATGGTGGGCTTAAGAGTCTAGGTGCCATGTTTGTAAGGAAATGCACTCTTCCAAAAGGCTGCCAGATTTCAGATTCTTATTAAAAACTAGGAAAGGCAATTTTAACTACTGCACAAGTTGATTTGTTTTTGTTCTAAGTGATATGTTTTAATTATGTGATTTTAAAGTATATGTTGTTTATTTTTATATGTACTCGAATTGTGCCTTTGTTGTGAGCCGCCTTGAGTCCCCCCCTTCAGGGTAAGAAGAGCAAGATATAAATGTGGTAATTAAATAAATAATAATATTTGGTGGCGGCAGCAAAAAACAGTAACAACCCCACATTTAAGCAGGATACATGTTAGATAGGCATTTTGTTTTTAAGGAGAAACACTTTTTCTACAGGTTTCTAGTGGTTTGAAGGAAGAACTAGGAACAAAGGTTTTGCAAAAAAAAAAACAACAACAACAACAACAACAAAGCATATGCCCCCTATAACTTGTTTACATCAGAAAGATGGAAGTTTGTGACTGCTGCATCATTATTATTTACTAAACTAGGTTCTTGTAGGTTTTTTCGGGCTATAGGACCATGTTCTAGAGGCATTTCCCCTGACGTTTCGCCTGCATCTATGGCAAGCATCCTCAGAGGTAGTGAGGTCTGTTGGAAATAGGAAAATGGGTTTATATATCTGTGGAATGGCTGGGGTGGGGCAAAGAGCTCTTCTCTGCTGAAGCTAGGTGTGAATGTTTCAACTGATCACCTTTATTAGCATTTGAAAGCCTGCCTGAGCCTGGGAAAATCTCTTGCTGGGAGGTGTTAAGCTGTGCCTGGTTGTTTCCTCTCTGTTGTTTTGCTGTTGTAATTTTAGAGTTTTTTAATACTGGTAGCCAGATTTTGTTCATTTTTATGGTCTCTTCCTTTCTGTTGAAATTGTCCACATGCTTGTGGATTTCAATGGCTTCTCTGTGTAGTCTGACATGGTGGTTGTTGGTGTGGTCCAGCATTTCTGTGTTCTCAAATAATATGCTGTGTCCAGGTTGGTTCATCAGGTGCTCTGCTATGGCTGACTTCTCTGGTTGAAGTAGTCTGCAGTGCCTTTCATGTTCCTTGATTCGTGTTTGGGCGCTGCGTTTAGTGGTCCCTACGTAGACTTGTCCACAGCTGCATGGTATACGGTAGACTCCTGCAGAGGTGAGAGGATCCCTCTTGTCCTTTGCTGATCGTAGCATTTGTTGGATTTTCTTGGTGGGTTTGTAGATTGTTTGTATGTTGTGTTTCCTCCTCAGCTTCCCTATGCGGTCAGTGGTTCCCTTGATGTATGGCAGGAACACTTTTCCTCTGGGTGGATCTTCATCTTTACTCTCGTGGCTTGTTCTTGGTCTTGCAGCTCTTCTGATGTCTGAGGTGGAGTATCCATTGGCTTGGAGAGCCCAGTTGAGGTGGTTCAGTTCATCTTGGAGGAGGTGGGGTTCGCAGATTCTTTTTGAACATTTTCCCAGGCTCAGCCAAGCCTTCAAATGCTAATTAAGGTGGTCAGCTGAAACATTCACACCTAGCTTCAGCAGAGAGCTCTTTGCCCCACCCCAGTCATTCCACCGATATATAAACCCATTTTCCTATTTCCAACAGACCTCACTACCTCTGAGGATGCTTGCCATAGATGCAGGCGAAACGTCAGGAGAAATGCCTCTAGAATATGGCCCTATAGCCCGAAAAAACCTACAAGAACCTAGTGATTCCAGCCATGAAAGACTTCGACAATACATTTGCTAAACTATTTCTCACAACTCTCTTGCAGCACAGCCAGGTTTTCTTCTGGAAATGCATGTAGGTACAAGGGACTCTTCTCTTTGTGACAGACGGAACTCCCAACTCTATCCTATGGTTATTTTCCCTCCTATCAAGCAGGTTTTCTTTTCTCCCAGGTGATATCTGCCTATGAGTTGCACACAGGACCTCTTGTGCCCTGAGAATCCTACACTAGCTAGATCAACATGACACATGTTCAGTGACCTGGGAATTAATATTGTTCTCTTATTCCTGTTTAGTCTTTCCCAGTGAAAATAAAGATCACTTTAAAACCTGCCACAACAAATGACTAATACTGCAAGTCAAAATTAAGGAAAACCACATTGTTATATTCTATCCCTCCAAGACTTATTTTAAAAAGTTATCGACCACATATGCGGACTGAGTTGGACATGATTTTATTTTGGCAATTTGGCTTATAAGTATTTTATTCTATATCATCATCATCTTTAATTACTTATTAATCGCCCTCCATCCAAGATGCTCTAGGCGATTTACATTGCAGAAATTATTACATTGCAGAAATTATATGTATTTTAATTTTTGCTGTTGTATGATGTTTTAGACTGTATTATTAGCATTGAATCCTTGCTGTGAGCCGGTCTGAGTCCCTCTACGGAGGTAGAGAAGATCAGGATATAAAAGTTTCAAATAAATAAATAATTCAGCTCAAGGATATTTGGGAGTTTTTTTTTTAAATATATCTTGCACTGACAGATAAAGCCAAGATAACAGTTCCTGGCAGAAAAGGCCTGTTTCCATGTCTGATTGCATTCCAAGCCAAAGATTCCATTTTATCTTCAGCTCCAGCAAACGTCCCCGATGAAAGAAGTGCTGAGCTTTTTTTATCACTGATGATGCTTTACTGAACTTCTATTCCATTTCTCTGCATCTTGAGAAGGAAAAGCTCTGCTAATTCAGGTCACTTCGACATTTCTTATACAGGGTGCTGCTAGCAAGACTGTGTGGATCTACATTATATTCTTTGTAAGAAAAAACAGACATAATCCAGTTTATAAACACAGAATAGCTGCCACTTGGGGCATTCACTCCAAGTTCCATCCTTGGGGAGAAAGGTGGGCTACGAATCCAACAAACAAGTAAATATCAAAGTTTGAGGACACAGAACATTCAGCAACTCTCATCAATATCAGGATATCATTATCAATGTTCAACATTTACACAAATGACCAGCCACTGCCAGAAGGGACAGAGAGCTTCACCTATGCTGATGATCGTGCCATTACCGCTCAAGCAGGGAGCTTTGAAATGGTTGAACAGAAGCTCTCCGAAGCTCTAGGTGCCCTTACTGCCTATTACAGGGGAAACCAGCTGATCCCTAATCCATCTAAAACAAAGACATGTGTTTTTCATCTCGAGAACAGACAAGCATCCTGAGCTCTGAGGATTAGCTGGGAAGAAATCCCACTGGAGCATTGCAGTGCACTCAAATACCTGGGAGTCACTCTGAACTGTGCTCTTACCTACAAGAAGCACTGCCTGAATATCAAGCAAAAAGTGGGCGCTAGAAACAATATCATACGAAAGCTGACTGGCACAACCTGGGGATCACAACCATATACAGTGAAGACATCTGCATTTGCGCTATGCTACTCTGCTGCTGAGTACACATGCCCAGTGTGGAACACATCTCACCACGCTAAAACAGTGGATGTGGCTCTTAATGAGACATGCTGCATTATCATGGGGTGTCTGCGCCCTACACCACTGGAGAAATTACACTGTTTAGCCGGTATTGCACCACCGGGAAGTAGCAGCCAATAGTGAAAGAACCAAGGCAGAGACATCTCCAGCTCATCCCTTGTTTGGGTATCAGCCAGCATGTCAACGACTTAAATCAAGAAATAGTTTTCTAAGATCTATAGAGACACTCGATGGAAAACCTCAGCAAGAGAGAGTCCAAAAGTGGCAGGCTCAAACCCAGAACCTCAATCAATGGCTGATACCAAATGAGAGACTCCCCCTGGGAACACAGAAGACTGGGTGCTTGGAAAGCACTGAACAGACTGCATTCTGGCACCACGAGATGCAGAGCCAACTTCAAGAAATGGGGCCACAAAGTGGAATCCACAACATGCGAGTGTGCAAAGAGAAAACCACAGACCACCTGCTGCAATGCACCCTGAGCCCTGCCACATGCACAAGAGAGGACCTTCTTGCAGCAACACCAAAGGCATTCCAAGTGGCCAGCTACTGGTCAAAGGACATTTAATCAACTACCAGAGCTTGCAAACTCTGTTTTGTCTGTTTGTTAAAAATCTGTTAAAAATGTAATACAATTGTCTGGTTGATACTGACACGATAAATAAA
Organism: Anolis sagrei ordinatus; assembly: GCF_025583915.1. Taxonomy (NCBI): domain Eukaryota; kingdom Metazoa; phylum Chordata; class Lepidosauria; order Squamata; family Anolidae; genus Anolis; species Anolis sagrei. Next base: position 5,866,916 of record NW_026845477.1, on the reverse strand, counting down.
TCAATATCAGGAAATCAGAAAGAAAGAATGGCCCTACAATCCAGCCTGAAGAATTATCACTGTTAGAAGTTTGTTGTTCCCTGAGCTGCTCACTCTGTATCTAGAGCAGTGGTTCTCAACCTGTGGGTCCCCAGGTGTTTCAGCCTACAACTCCCAGAAATCCCAGCCAGTTTATCAGCTGTTAGGATTTCTGGGAGTTGAAGGCTAAAACATCTGGGGACCCACAGGTTGAGAACCACTGATCTAGAGGCTTTTGACAAGAATTATTTCTTAGAGGAAAGTTTCTTTTATAAAGCTGTGCACAGTAACCCACTTTAAACAGCCTTCGGCGTGAGTAACACAACAGAATCGAGGCTCCACTTACCTCTCCCTCTGCCACGTTTCCCACGGTCAGAAGGCCGATCACCTTGACTGCTATCCACTCCATTTTCTTCTACTCTAACTAGACATAAAAGAGAGATACAGAATATATGTAAGTACATATTTTTCATGTTATAATAATCAACACAGGTGGAGTATTTCCTCCTTGATCAGACATTTTCAAGCTGAAGATGAGGCAGAGTCATATACAGCAAAAATGGGAAAGGGTGAGGTGCCCCAGGGAGACAGAGTAATTTGGACTCATAATTGCTGCTCTGCCTGTTGGCTCAAGCCTGAAATCACTGAGAAGTCTACAGAAGCACAAATTGGGATAACATCCCATCTAAACCTTTCCACAAGCTCCAAGGCTGAACACCAAACATCTTCCCTTTAATTTAGCTACATGTTTTGGGCCTCTGTTTTTAATCTTTTCCTGGCATTGTTTTAGAGGACAAATTATGCTGCGATGCTCTTTGAGTGTGGACTTGCTGTACTCATTTTCAATCCAAGGGCTGCTCCAAGAGGTCCCCCTGAGGGTTGAAAAGCAGGCCTTTAGTGCCCAAAATAAAATGCTTCGACAGTTAGGTTCTTTTTTCCGCACAGCTATTCTCAAGAATGCAAAATATATTCCCTTCCAATCACTCGTTTTTGCTTAATAGAGCAATAAAGGCCACGCACCTGTTTTGTGTTTTATGCATGCAGTCATACTCCTTTTCTGTCCAATTTGCAACATCTATATTCAGCTCTCAGTTGAATAAATAGTTTTGTGGGTATAACTCAGGCATGGGCAAACTTTGTCCCTCTCGGTGTTTTGGATTTCAACTCCCACAATTTATTTATTATTTATTTATTTACAGCTTTTATATTACACCCTTCTCACCCCGCAGATTACAGTGTACACATATATGGCAAACATTCAATGCCAATTTTAACATACAACATATACAGACATACACAGAGGCTATTTAACTTTTTCTGGCCGCCAGGGAAGCTGTCGCTTTCATCGTCCATCTGCGACGCTGATAAAGCACTTCCGCATTCCCCACATGCTTCCCTGCTGGAATGCTTTGCTGGAGTCTTCTTTATGGCCTCATAAATCAGTTAATTTAGCCTCCCCACACTTTAAGGTGATACGTTATTTTCCTACTTGACAGATGCAACTGTCTTTCGGGTTGCAAAGGTCGACAACAGGCTACACACAATTGGTTGGAAACCCACTCCAACCCGGGCTGGCTTCGAACTCATGACCTTTTGGTCAGAGTGATCTTAATGCAGCTGACACTCAGCCAGCTGTGCCACAATCCCGGTGCCTACCGGATATTAGGAATTGTGGGAGTTGAAGTCCAAAACACCGAGAGAGCTGAAGTTTGCCCAGACCTGGTATAACTGCTGAACATGCAGTTTCACATTCTCAGACAGAACACAACAATTTACCAATGGCTTCAGTGCCCCTTGATTCACTGGGATTGTTAGAGCAACGACTGTGCATTCCGGGTTGCACATGGGGACAATAAGCAGACACAATGCCAGGTCATGCCACTGGTCACTCAATGACAGTATTCAGAAGACAAAGTGGAGCAGTGCAATAGCCATTTTACTACATATATAATTTATGCCAAGCAAGCAGGATGTCGGATCTTGGTCAAAGTGTAACCAAAACGCACCAGCATTAAGTTTCTGCAGCCATACAATTGGTGTCGAAACTCCACAACCACTTTTACTTAAAGAAAAACATCTCTGTGGCATGGTATACATATACTATATGCTCGTATATAAGTCTAGAATTTTAGTCAAAAAAATCAACCCCAAAAGACATGGGTTAAGACTTATTCACAGGTCAATGTGAAGATTGTACCCAAACCCATACCAAAAAAAGGTGAAAGCACCTTTTTTGAGTAGAGTGGCCAAAGGCAAGGGCTTAGTTCATCAAAAGAGAACCTAAAAGAAACACTGACCCCTCCGACTCTCTCTTCCATGGTGCTGCTTCTAGTCCTTTTGAACAGGGCTTTTCCCTTTCCACCCAAGACATTTTTATTAGCATTTGCAAGGCTTGCTAAACAGGCTGATTTTCCTTTTCATGGAATACAACTAAATCATTTTCTGTCTAGTTCATTGTAAACCCTGCACATTCTTGTTTTTTGTGCATGCATGGCATTCAGAAACCTTTTACAGTTGCCAAATGTTTCATGATCCCAACATGAAGTCAGGGAGGGCCCAAAATAATTCTTTTAAAAAATATTTATTTATTTATTTATTTGCTTCATTTATATACCGCATTTCTCAGCCCTCAGGCGACTCAAAGCGGTTAACAACAGCAAAATTAAATGCAAAACATCATAAAACGATTATGGGACAGTTAAAACAATAGCATCATCAACAATTAAACATCAATATAACAATCATTAGCGTCTCATCAGTAAAATCAGAATCCAATCTCACCATCCGTTAATCCGTGTTCCTATATTCATTACACTGCTTAACTGAATGCTTGTTCGAATAGCCAGGTCTTCACTTTCCTCCGAAACGCCAATAGGGAGGGGGCCGATCTGATATCTATAGGAAGGGTGTTCCACAGCCGAGGGACCACCACTGAGAAGGCCCTGTCTCTTGTCCCAGCCAGGCACGCCTGTGATGCAGGCGGGACTGAGAGCAGGGCCTCCCCAGATGATCTTAATGTCCTAGTTGGTTCATAGGAGGAGATGCGTTTGGAGAGATAAGTAGGGCCAGAACCGTTTAGGGCAGGGGTAGGGAACCTTTGGCCCTCCAGCTGTGGTGGACTTCAACTCCCACAATTCCTTGAGGCTCAGCATTGGGCCAAGGTAAGCCTTTGAGGCGAATGCCGAGCCTCAAGGAATTGTGGGAGTTGAAGTCCACCACAGCTGGAGGGCCAAAGGTTCCCTACCCCTGGTTTAGGGCTTTATAGGCTAACGCCAGCACTTTGAATTATGCCCGGTAGCCAACTGACAGCCAGTGGAGCTGGCACAACAGAGGAGTTATATGCTCCCTGAGCCCCGCTTCTATTAGTAACCTGGCTGCCAATCTCTGGATCATTTGAAGCTTCCGAGCAGTCTTCAAAGACAACCCCGCGTAGAGAGCGTTGCAGTAATCTATATGGGATGTAACCAGTAGATTGGTGAATTGTTCTGAAATTTGGCAGGCCTGCAGTTGTTTTTTAGAATTATTTTAAGTTTTAACCGTAACATTTTTTAAAATAAGACAAACCGCAAGAGAGGGTTCTGGGCATTGTAGTTTGAGCCTTTAAAATTTCCCATTGTAGCTAATGGGGTGAATCTTTGCAGAATCTAAACGGCAACACCCTTCCCCTTTTGAGTAACTTCCCAGTAAACAGAATGAGGGGTCAGCCAACAATGGACCCTGAAACGGGGTGCTTTTAATTATTATATTGACTAATTATCCACAATCTTACTTGGTTGTTTTATCATTACTTTTACACATTAAGGTGGCGCAGTGAGTTAAACCCCTGTGCCGGCAGGAGTGAAGACCGACGGGTCGCAGGTTCGAATCCAGGGAGAGGCGGATGAGCTCCCTCTATCAGCTCCAGCTCTTCATGCGGGGACATGAGAGAAGCCTCCCACAAGGATGATAAAAACATCAATTCATCCAGGCGTCCCCTGGGCAACGTCCTTGCAGACGGCCAATTCTCTCACACCAGAAGCGACTTGCAGTTTCTCAAGTCACTCCTGACACGACAAACCCTGATAAATGGTTTCCATGTATTACCAAATAAGAGTCTCTTTTTATGTCTCCTTTTGGCAATCTCAGTTTCTCATAGGGTAATAGCCCACATCTTATTTAAGCAGTTCTTTATTGATTAATAGTTTTTCCCAGGTACTGACAGCTGTTTTGAGTCTTGTGGCACATAACTTAAGCAATGGGAGAATCCATAATTTTGGTCCCAGAACTTGCCCTCCACTTATACATGAGGTCAACTTATGCATGAGAATACACGGCAGTTCTTCCCCGAGCCTCCGTTTGCCAATGTGCAAGAGGTCAGCCCTAGCAAGGTCCACTCTTATGCAACCTCACAGGCAAACTAAGGCAACGGCATTATTTCTGGGAGCAAGGTGCCCGTGCTTACACTCTCGGCCGCGGCTGCCCCCTCTTCCTCGTCTGCTGGAACTTCCCCGTCCACGGCTGACTTCTCTGTCCCCTCGCTTTTCTCTGTTCTCTTTGTTCTCTGAACTCTCTTTTCCAAGACTTTTCTTCTTTCCTCCCACCGTCTCCCACGAAGTCTATTTAGGTGGAGAAGGAAAACACAGAAAAAAGGATTGAACATCTGCCTGGCAGAGTACCTTTCAGACTAAATTCCCTCAGATCTGCAAGAACTTTTTAGGGCCCTTCCGATGGGCAAATTCAATGGCTACATGTAAATGCAGAAAGGAAGCATCTACGAAGAAGCCTAGAATCAAGTTACGGGGCTGCTTTCAGTGCAATTACTTTCTACAGCATTTTAACAGCGAAGTATTTGAATCACATCTCTGGGGAAAAGGCTAGGCATTACAATAGTTACTAATACTAATAATAATGTGTACAGGAACAGGCTACTTCTAACATTGACACTGTGCATTTTAAACACTGCATATATTTTAAAAATTATAAATAGTAGGCATGGGGACATTCATGTCATGGGAATGAAACTTAACACTTCCCGCCCACACAACAGTCCTTACAAAAAAAAACCCTGCTTCAAGCACCTATTTGGCACACAGCATTCCCCTCCCACACGAAAAAGCAGCTGGAAGTAAGAGATTCTTATTGTGATCACGCTCTGAACAATGATGCGTGGGAGAGGGGATCTACTGCCCCAATCCTTGTCAGCAAAGGCTAGCCAATTATTTACTTATATACTATATATACTTGAGCATAAGCAGAGTTTTTCAATCCTTTTATAGGCTGAAAAAGACCCCTTGGCTTAAACTCGAATAAAAGTTATTTATTATTTTACTCTGTTGTTGTTGTTATTGTTGTTACATTTACATTACTTTTCTCTATTATTTTTATTACATTTATTGTTTTACTCTATTATTATTATTACATTTATTATTTTATTCTATTATTATTTTATTACATTTATTATTTTACTCTGTTTTAAATTGAAAGTTTATAATTGTTTTCAATTGCTGTTTTAACTGTAACTGTGTATTTTAATGTATTGTTTGGCATCAAATGGTTGCCTATTGTAATCCGCCTTGAGTCAATCTGCGAGGGTGAGAAGGACAGGATATAATTTATCTAAATAAATAAATAAATAAATAAATGTTATTATGTTTACTATTTTACTCTATTGTTGTTATTATTACTGTATATACTCGAGTATAAGCCTAGTTTTTCATGCCTTTTTGTAGGCTTTTTGTAAGTCCACCTCAGCTTATACTCGAGTCAAGGTTATTTATTATTTTACTCTGTTATTGTTGTTATTATTATTATTATTATTATTATTATTATTTTACATTTATTATTTTACTCTATTATTATTATTACATTTATCATTTTACGCTTATTTTACATTTATTATTTTACTTTATTATTGTTATTATTACATTTATTATTTTACTCTATTATTACTGTTATTATGTTTCCCTTATTTTACTCTATTATTATTATTATTATTATTACATTTATGATTTTCCTCTCTTTATTATTTTTATTATGAGTCACCTTCGGGCTGATATGGGCGGGATACAAATGTTGTAAATAAATAAAATAAATAATTGGAAGGATACTTAAGCACATTTACATCGAAGAAGGTTAGAATAATGGTTTAATCAGAGTTGGACAGTCTTATCTTAAATTTCATTTTTATGTAAATATTCAAAAACATTTAACCTCCTGATGTCTCAATTAATGTAATGTTACTGGTATCTATTTTTATTTTGAAATTTACCTGTAGCTGCTGCATTTCCCACCCTCGGCTTATACTCGAGTCAATCAGTTCTCCCAGTTTTTGGTGGTAAAATTGGGTGCCTCGGCTTATATTCGAGTCGGCTTATATTCGAGTATATACGGTACATTTAATCATTTTACTCTATTATTGATATTATTACCTTTACATTATTTTACTCTATTATTATTGTTACATTTATTATTTTGCTTTCTTTATTATTATTGGAAGGATGCATAAGCACATTTACCTTGAAGATGGTTAGAATCATGGTTTAATCAGAGTTGGACAGTCTTATCTTAAATTACAGCTTTATGTAAATATTCAAAAACACTGAACCTACTGATGACTCAATTAACGTAATTTTATTGGTATATATTTTTATTCTGAAATTTACCAGTAGCTGCCACATTTCCCACCCTCAGCTTATATTGGAGTCAATATGTTTTCACAGTTGTTGTTGTTGTTGTTGTTGTTGTTGTTATTATTATTATTATGGTGGTAAAATTAGGTGCCTCAGCTTATATCCGAGCCGGCTTATACTCAAATATATATGGTAATTTCGTATAATTTCTTTCTAGCATGAGACCCAAGGCAGCTCATAGTATATTGTTGTTGTTGTTCATTTGTTCAGTCGTCTCCGACTCTTTGTGACCTCATGGACCAGCCCACGCCAGAGCTCCCTGTCGGCCGTCACCACCCCCAGCTCCTTCAAGGTCAGTCCAGTCACTTCAAGGATGTATATAGTATATAAGTATATACTCATAGTATATAAATATATAAGTATATACTCATTGTATATAAGTATATACTCATAGTATATAAGGACTATTATATATGGAAATAATAAAAACTATACGTCTCTGATCATGTTTAATGTTACATGGTGTTTGCTCTGTAGTTTTGTTTCTGTCACTGTGCACATTATTTGCAGACAGAGACCATTTGGTCAAAGATCACCAACACATTCAGGAATGGGATACAGACTGATAACCAGAAAGCAGCATTGCATCTGTTCCACTGAACTACATATTTATAGGGTAACTTCTGGTATTGTAGAATACTGCATCCAGTCATTCACAAGTTTAATGCAGTGTACAACACTATAGTTTTCAGTCCATTATGGTTCTGTTCCACCATCTCTCCCATTGCACACTTTGGGTGGTAACTATTTTTCAATTCTCAGAGTATTAACTGCTTGAACTTTCTTGTTCAGTGTGGCCAGAGGGCTTATTTCAGATTACTACAATAACCTGCACAATCAATACTAGAGCTACGGCTCTTTGGGCAGCAGTTTTCTACATTTTGGATCATCATAAAGAGGGCTTTAATTGTTCACCTTGACCACAAAGCAGTCAGGCACAGACATTTCCATCTTCCTGAGGCAAGTTGGCCTTTGCTTGAGAAAGATATACATAAATTCCACTATATATAGAAAACTTTTTACCCGGGCTAGATTTGAACAGCTCGACATTAAGTCCAAGTTGGGACGACATCAGAATATTCCCTACATGAGGAGAACCTGTGGGTGCTGTGAGGTCGATGCAGAAGTGGAGGACTCAGAACATTTTTTTCTTAAAATGTCCCTACTACAATAGGATACGGTCTTACTACCTAGAGCCTCTGCTGGAGAATCATACTCATTTAGAGAATAAGGAGAAATTCTACATCCTCCTACAGGGTTCAGATAAAAACTCTATTTTAAAATTGACCCTTTTTACGCAAAAAGCACTGGCCATCTGCAAGAAGATGGAAGCAGAGAAAGGTGACCTTGCTGCCATCAACAAAATTCAAACTTAAAAACTTAATATGGACATGCCACTAGTTTTACCTACCCGCGCCCCTGCCCAAACCCTACTTAAAGGAATTAATCAATTTTCAATCTTTTCAAATTTTTTATCTTGTAGTTGCACAATCATTTAGGAGTGGGTTGACAGGCCAGTAGGCCAGGATGCCTTGTATTCATATGTGGTTTTACTGTATGTATGGGCAAGTGTGTATGTTTTGTATGTTTTGCATGTTTTGATATGGTCAAAATTGACTAATCAATAAAGAATTGTTGTTGATATACATAAAACACAAATTTTAATGAATTGCAAATGTTTAATTTACAGGTGTTGAACTCTTTAATTTATTCTCAATTGTCTGATGGGCTGCATGGTTCAAGTTGATCTGCACCAAACTAGAAGACTCAAGAAGCCAGGCATGAACCTGTTGCAATAAAATTGTGAAAATAAAAATATGTTCACACTTGGGTACCTTTCCCACTACAGAGTTAAGGCTCTATGTTTCTTTGTGGTTGAATCTTGGTTGCACAATAGTCGCAAGTCTATGATTCAGACCACTACATCATACCCACTCTCTGATTACAGTGGAGTAGCACCTAAGACCCAAGCAAGTGACTAGTCTGGGCCTGCAATGTATCAACTCCTAATTAACCAGATAATGTAAGAACAATCTCCTTCTAGCCTTTGAAGTGGTGACACTGCCCTACAAAGAAAGAAAAGCCCCATGCCTCACATCTTTGTATAAGTTACATTTTAGAGTTTTAGCCATCCATTTCAATCACATTCTTACTGTGTCTGAGTTCCCTTCCAGCAAGATATTGATTGCTCTGTTCACATCTCCGTTGCAGTCATGTAGGGCCACTATGCAATCATCCTGATTCTTCCCGGTTACTTCCATAAGCTAAAAAACAAATGTAGAAAGTATTACTTATTTATTTACTTATTTAAGCTGACTGGCACAACCTGGGCATCACAGCCAGATACAGTGAAGACATCTGGCCTTGCGCTGTGCTACTCTGCTGCTGAGTATGCATGCCCAGTGGGGAACACATCTCACCACGCTAAAACAGTGGATGTGGCTCTTAATGAGAAATGCCGCATTATCACGGGGTGCCTGCGCCCTACACCACTGGAGAAATTACACTGCTTAGCCCACCTGACATCCACCGAGAAGTAGCAGCCAATAGTGAAAGGACCAAGGCAGAGACATCTCCAGCTCATCCCCTGTTTGGGTATCAACCAGCACGTCAACGACTTAAATCTAGAAATAGTTTTTTAAGATCTACAGACACTCGCTGGATCAGCTCAGCAAGCGAGAGTCCAAAACTGGCAGGCTCAAACCCAGAACTTCAACCAATGGCTGATACCAAATGAGAGACTCCCCCCGGGCAACTTGGAAGGCGCTGAACAGACTGCGCTCTGGCACCACAAGATGCAGAGCCAACCTCAAGAAATGGGGCTACAAAGTGGAATCCACGACATGCGAGTGTGGAGAGGAGCAAACCACAGACCACCTGCTGCAATGCAACCTGAGTCCTGCCACATGCACCATGGAGGACCTTCTTGCAGCAACACCAGAGGCACTCCAAGTGGCCAGATACTGGTCAAAGGACATGTAATCAACTAAACTCACAAATTTTGTATTTTGTCTGTTTGTTTGCTTTGTTTCTGCTAGAAATGTAATATAATTGACTGGTTGCCCTGACACGACAAATAAATACTTATTTACTTCATTTATATCTCACTCTTCTCAACTCCGAAGGGGACTCAGAGCAGCCTTACAAATGAGGCAGCATTTTGATGCCAAAACGTAAACATACAATAAACATTGACATAAAACCAAAACATTAAAACAACGCAATTTAAAATCAATTATTAAAAGTATGTATTAAAAAGATAACAGGACTGAACCAGTGCAAAGTTAGAGACCAAGAAATAATTTGGAATATTAAATACCAACAAAAAGAAATGTCACACAGAATATTTTTGTAACACAGGTTGAGCATCCCTTATCTGGGAATCTGAAATCCAAAGTACACCAAATTCTGAATATTTTGGTTTTCATCATGAAAAACCTAAAAATATACTCTCATGAGCAACATAAAGCCTATCTTGTACCCTAAGAAACCAATGTGAAAGAGTTCATTATCTAGACAATTCTGGCATTATTCAAAATCTGGCAGTTCCACTGATTCTGTTTGGTTGGGGTCTTTTAATGGATTATTGAATTTCGCCTCTGAGCAATGTTTACACTTTCCTGCTTTGCCTGAAAAGCTGCCAAGCTGAGAGCCGAAAGGTTTTTTTTTTAATGGGGTGATAAATACTTTCCGTGGACATAATGTGCAAGCAGGAGCTGAACTTTATTTTTATTTTCCCTTTTGCTTGATTCATATTCCGAATACATTTGGCTGTTTTGCAAAAAGGCAAAACAACCCACGCTGGCTAAAGTGAAAAAAAAGCAACCCCAAAAGTTGGCTCTAATGTAATCCCAACAAAGGCAAAAGATCCCTGGAAGGGGGAAAGGGGGAGAAAGCAGTCAAGAAAATAAAGCTCACTAGCTGTGCATCACTTTGAGAACCCTGTGCACATAACATCTAGCAAGAAGTTTGGATTTTAAAAACCAAGACACCCTCTCCCCAATTCACAGCTCATTTTGCATTGACTACAAAAAAGGTGAATCAATCTTAAATCATTAGTTTTAAACACGGTCCTGGATGTGGCGTTAAGCAAGAAAGCAAGGACTTCTTCAGGGTCGGTCTTGTGCCTACTGTCAGAGTCAGACGATGCCCAGCGGAAGGATTGCTAGATCAGCAGACACTGAGTTGCAAAATAAGGACTCTGCAGGCTTTGAGTTACAAAAGAAACTAAGTTTACTAAGCACAAACATCAGACATGTCTTACTACAGCGAGCTACAATTCAGGAACTAGTCAAAACCGAAAGCCTCTTCACATCTGCTTATCTTCTCTTGCTGAGACTGGCTACTCCCTTCTGTTCCCAGCAAGAGCAAACCTTATCTTACTTTTCTCAAGTTCGCCTAATCACAGCCTCAAAGTATAAACATTCTGCACAGCATTTCTAATTCACAGTGGCACCCATATTTGCAATACATAGAAGCACATTTAAAACACATACATAACTAAATTAATCCTGACAATGCCCCCTCTTTTTAAATGTGATTCTATAACCCTAATACATACATGTAATCTGCGTAACTCTAACATTTTAACTCTTAAGTACAACATTCATTTGTTCTCTTAACAATTCTATAACATCTCTATTACATACAATTACTTCTCTTCATTTCTTCATACATCTCATTACTTCTTATAACTTTAATAACCATTACATTTCATAACCAGAATAACTCAATAACTCTATGTCATGTATTAGCTTCTTATACTCAATACATCAATACAACAATACAGGGGGAAATTGCATCATAATATCAATCAACACCTACAACCTGTGATAATGTTCCCTTCCTATCAACCCAGGGATGAAACTCACCTGTTTCACTTTATCCTCAAAATCTGCATCGTTCTTATCGTAGATCATCTGGGCAAGGCGAATTTGTTCTGCTGTTGCCTAAGACATACAAACAGATACCATATATTTTTTACATATATCTTATATACAGAATAGCATATACATTAAAAATCAAAAATGTCCTACAGTGCTTCCATCTCCTGAAGTTTTGTACTTTCTCCCATCAATTCACAACTGAAGAAGGAAACATGCTGTGATGTGTTTTCCAATATGCATCACAGATTTTAGGAGAAATGAGGAAAACCACAAGTACTATTTATAATAATAATATTTATTATTATTATTATTATTATTATTATTATTATTATAAATAATAATCTGACAAAGTTTTGGAACACAATACATCAGCCATCACGATTGTGGAAAAGAAAAAAAGTCTGGATTATTGATGTCACCATACCGGGTGACAGTCACACTGAGGAAAAACAACTGGAAAAATTCAGCCACTATCAAGACCTCAAAATCAAACTGCAAAAGCTCTGGCATAAAACAGTACAGGTGGTCCCAGTGGTCATCGGCACACTGGGAGCCGTACCAAAAGATCTCAGCCAGCATTTGGAAACAATAAACATCGACAAAATCACCATCTGTCAACTGCAAAAGGCCACTTGACTTTGATCTGCGCGCATCATTCGAAAATACATCACACAGTCCTAGACACTTGGGAAGTGTTCGACTTGTGATTTTGTGATACGAAATCCAGCATATAGATCTTGTTTGCTGTGACATACTGTGCTTTTGTGTCAATAAAATAATAATAATAATAATAATAATAATAATAATAATAATAATAATAAATAATCTTTATTTATAGACCGCCCTATCTCCCCGAAGGGACCCAGGGCAATTTCCAACAAACATGGCAAACATTCAATGCCCAAAGAAAACCATACAAACAATATACGTCAGGACAAAGCACATTAGACAATACAGAATAACCTAACTGTAACTTAATAAACAAAATAGCGAAAAAATATAAATAAAAATAAAATAAATATAATTAAAACATCATAAAATACAAAAAACCCTGATAAAACACACTAAAAATAAAAATATAAAACCGATTACATTGGAGCTCCATAAGGTGAGGTTCAACAATACCTATAGCCAGGAGTACCAAAATGGACCTGATCAACTGTAAAAGGGTTGGGTGAGGAATAGTGTAAACAGCTTATCATAGGGCTGGGGAAGTGGATAAAGTGCAGAACTGAGTACTATTTGGCGACCTAGGGACTGGGGACTGGGAACTAGTAGTTCTCAAAGACTTGCTGGAATATCCAGGTTTTCAGCTCCATATGAAAGGAGGACAGTGTGGGGGTTTGCCTAATCTCTCTGGAGAGAGTGTTCCAAAATCAGGGCCACCACTGAGAAGGCCTTCTCCCTCGTCCCCACCAGCCGTGCTTGTGACAGTGGTGGAAACGAGAGGAGGGCCTCCCCAGCAGATCTTAGAGCCCCCATCAGTTCATAGGGTGAGATACGATCACAAAGATAGGTAGTGCCTGAACTGTTTAGGGTAGTGGTTCTCAACCTGTGGGTCCCTAGGTGTTTTGGCCGACAACTCCCAGAAAGCCCAGCCAGTTTACCAGTGGTTAGGATTTCTGGGAGTTAAAGGCCAAAACATCTGGGGACCCACAGGTTGAGAACCACTGGTTTGGGGCTTTATATGTCATAACCTGCACCTTGAATTGGGCTGGAAGCTTATCGGCAGCCAGTGGAGCTGCTTTTATAGGGGCATTGTGTGCTCCCTATAATTAGCTCCAGTTAGAAACTGGCTTCCAACCTTTCTACCTATTGAAGTTTCCAGGCCATCTTCAAAGGCAGCCCCACATAGAGTGCATTGCAATAATACCATCTGGGTGTGACCAAGGCATGGACCACTGTGGCCAAGTCTGGCTTCTCGAGGTACGGTCGGAGCTGGCACACAAACCTTAACTGTGCGAAGGCCCTCCTGGCCACTGCCAACACCTGAACATCAAGTGCCAGCACTGAGTCCAGGAGTCAAGCTGAGGACCTGTGTCCTCAGTGGGTGTGTAACCCCATCAAGCACAGATTGCCACCCTAGATCCCGATCAGCCTCAATGCATTAAGGTTCTTATGACAGAGAACTTGACATATGATATTCGGGAAATTGATATACTCCCTTTTAAGCTATCATGAATTTGGAGGTATCAGTTTTTATGACTGGGATCTTTTGCCCATATACCTGGCAGAAAGTTTCACTGGGATAACTTTGGTTCCTCTGAAATATATCCTATATGCGGAACAGCTTAGAGAAGAGGGTCCTTTTAGCTGGGAAATGAGAACACTGAGAGGTGACATAACACTTTTAAATATCCAAAGCGATGTCATGCAGAAGATGAGGCAAGTTTGCTTTCTGTTGCTGCAGAGACTAAAAAGCAAACCAATGGATTCAAACGACAAGGAGGCTGATTCTTACTAAACAGTTGGAAGAAGCTACCATTTGACAATGGAAGATTGCTTCAGAGGGTGGGTTTACCTATCCAAGAATTAAGGGACTATCACCTTTGGAAATCGGGACAAAACATCCGTTATGCCATTCAGTGATCTTGAGTTCTGCCATCAGCAATTGCTCTTTGGGGTCCCCAGATGTTTTTTTAAAGTATTTTTCAATGCACTTTTTTGTGGAATGCTATGGTCACATAGCACATAGAAAGAAAGCGCAAAAGCTGGGTTGAACATCAAAAAAACCAAGATTATGGCAACAAGAATGATTGACAACTGGGAAATAGAGGGAGAAAAGGTGGAGGCATTGACAGACTTTGTATTTTTAGGTGCAAAGATTGCTGCAGACGCAGACTGCAGCCAGGAAATCAGGAGCACTTACTTCTTGGAAGGAGAGCAATGATAAATCTTGATAAAATAGTGAAGAGTAGAGACATCACACTGGCAACAAAGATCCGCATAGTCAAAGCAATGGTATTCCCCGTAGTAACCTACAGATGTGAGAGTTGGACCATAGGGAAGGGTGAGCGAAGGAAGATAGATGCTTTTGAGCTGTGGTGTTGGAGGAAAGTTCTGAGAGTGCCTTGGACAGCAAGAAGATCCAACCAGCCCATCCTCCAGGAAATAAAGCCCGACTGCTCATTGGAGGGAAGGAGACTAGAGGCCAAGATTAAGTACTTTGGCCACATCATGAGAAGAAAGGAAAGCTTAGAAAAGACAATGATGCTGGGGAAAATGGAAGGAAAAAAGGGAGAGCAAGGGCAAGATGGATGGATGGTATCCTTGAAGTGACTGGATTGACCTTGAAGGAGCTGGGGGTGGTGACGACCAACAGGGAGCTCTGGCGTGGACTGGTCCATGAAGTCACAAAGAGTCGGAAACGACTGAACGAATGAACAACCACATGGCCACATATGCATGGGTTGATCTATCCGAAACAACTGACCAGCTCTGCCTTGCTAGATAAGGTTGGACTTTTGGTGCCTTAAACTCTTCTGGGTAATTAAAGCATTTACACCTTATGAAGGTTAAATTAAACCCATGTTAAAGAGCACAGAGTGATTACTAATGACACACAATAAAAAAAACTTGCCCTCAAGTGCCTGCCTTTAAGGACACAAAAGCAATTGCCGGCAAGGTATTAATTGCTGCTCAAGGGACTTTTAGTGTCTTCTGCAACAATTACTGCCTCAAGAGCATATACAGCTCCCATCCTCATTATTTCATATCCCTCATCAGAGCTCCTCAAAGTAGAAAACGTGGACAGAAACTACTCTAAAGCCAGATAGGGATTTGCATGGCTGAGATGGGACAGAAACCTGGGTCTTCTTGCCATGTATATGCTTCCCAATGACCCACAGTAGTTCTCTGTGACTTTAGCAGAGTCCTGTCAAACCTGCATCCTTTTACACAGAGTATTCTGTGAAGTGGTACAAAACAGAGGGCCTTGCTTTTAACAGGATATCCTCTTCTCTAGACGTTCTCTTCACATCAAAGGGAAGAACATGCCGTCCCTCCCTATCTATGTAGTCAGCTTTGCTAAGACTCAGGATTTGTTTTAGAAAGCAGGAAAGGTCTTATGTTTTAAAACAGTCAAAGATAAATCTGAAAGTGTCAGTGGATAATAGATCGAATCTGAAGTCATTTATAGTGCTCAGTGTGATGAACAAGAGCCACCTGAATCGCAAGGCAAGAACGGCAAGGTTTAGAGCTCATGTGATTGCTTAGTGGCACTTCACACAGTTTTTAGGTGTCACAGTGAAGAACACTCATCAAGGAACCATAATTAGCAGGAAAAGCCAGTTGCACAATCTATTATTGTGGAAAAATAATCACACACATCTCAAAGTTACATCCCAAAACAGGCCACCAAGGTGAAGAGTTTGCAATAGATGAGAGATGGGAAGGCCTTCGAGGAAAAACTGGAGGAAAACCCCCAGGATTTTTTTCATAGGGTGTTTGGTTTTTTTGTTTTGTTTTGTTTTGCTTCCAGAAAGAAATTTAGAATAACAAACAAAAAAATTTAAGGAGTGGTGTTTGTTTATATAAGCTGTAAAAAGTACAGTAAAGACTCGCTTATCCGACCTTCCCTTATCCGACATTCTGTCTTATCCGATGCTCTTATCCGACGCCTCCCTTTTCCTCCAAAATCTCCCCTTCAATTAAAGTAGCGCTCCCCAACTCTTTCTCTATTCCCAATAAGTGAAAAAGGCAAGACAAGGAGGAGGAGGAGGAGGGAAAGAGGGAAAAGAGGCAGGACCAGAAGTGGAAGGATCCTCTCTCCTTCCCTCTGTGAATTCCAAGCTCCTCTTCCGCATCCGAGCACTAGTGTCACATCAGACAGTAGGAGACTCTGTATTTTCCAACATTTTCGTTTAGCTGACATTCTGCCGGCCTATTTATGTTGGATAAGCAAGATTCTACTGTATATCTAAGTATCTGAAGTAATGCCCAAATATCCTGAAGGCACCCTGTTCTTACAAGTGCAGGACCTTGTACTCTCAATTGTCACAAAACACAAACATTTAAAAAAGGAAATTCAGTTTGTAATAATTTTCTGAACTGTAGCAAATATGTTTATTGTTTATGCTAAACAAAACTTTATAAGTATCATATTTTTACATATATAAACACAGAAAGAGATCGTGTATTTCATGTTCCTAAAGCAACAAAGCAATTTTGAAACTGTCAAGGATGCTGTTGTGGTGGTGTGCCTTCAAATAATTTCTGGCATATGGTGACTCTAAAAGAAACCTCTCCCAGGGTTTTCTTGGTCAGATCTGTTCAGAGAAGGGTTACCTTTCCTGTCACTTGAGGCTGAGAGCATTGCTTTCCTCAAAATCAACCAGTGGGCTTTTATGGCTGACCAAAGCTCAAAATATTCACCCGGCTGTTTCTCTTCATAAAAAATGTTATACTCACGTTTTAAAAGATTTTCTGATAAATTCATTGGGGGGGGGGGGCTTTCCCCTTATAGCTGCCCTAAATGTCTCTATAAAACCCTAGATTTTCTATAACTTGCATAATCCGAAAATTCAGAAATGCCTCACAAAAAACTCATTTATTTATTCAATTTGTATCCCACTTTTCTCTATCCCGAAGGGGACTCAAGACAGTTTACTGTTCAATGCCTTTAAATAACAAACAGTTACAATACATTAAGTTAAAGATTTAAAATTTAAATTAAATTAAAATATAAAATATTATAATCACTATTAAAAATCACGCCATCCACACACACACACACACATATATATATATAGCTAGAACTGCAAAGGGCCCTATAGTTCAATTCCCTCCCATGCAGGAAGGCTTTTGCAACATCCTTTCTGCTGCCCCTGAGAATGGGTGCAGAGCAAGAAATTCAGATCACAAGAAAAGAGATTCCACCTAAGTATTAGGAAGAACTTCCATCCTGATTGTAAGAGCTGTTCGCAGTGGAAAACACTGCTGCCTGGGAATCCAGTGGACCATTTTCTCCAGGAGGTCTTTAAGCAGAGGCTGGAAGGCCATCTGTCAGCAGGGCTTGGATTATGTCTTCCTGTCTGGCAGAATACCATTTGATTGATGGCCCCGGGGCCTCCTCCAACTCTAGGATTCTATGTCATCAGATACACTGGAGTTGAAACCACGTTCACTAGACATGGCCAGACTGCAACTCCCAGCATTCCTCATCACTGCCTAGGATTCTTAGAGTGGCGGCAGTCTAGCAGTATTTGAAGGAACATATGTCCCAACCCCTATGTATGTAAACCTATTGGAGATTAAAGGAGCAACCTCCTAGTATTGTTACTTTGCCTTTATTCATGCATGTTAAGACCCATGGATATGCACCCCATCTTACCTGTACTACTGGTTTCTGTGGTTGCGTCGGCTGCGTAGCTGGAACTTGCGCTTTGTCTCGAGTGCCCCGAGTCCGTTCACTGCCCACCGAAGTCATCATATACAGTATATACAAAACAATGTATGTACAAAATAAAAAATCTGGAAGAAAAAAAAAGGAAACCGCAACTTAGATAAGCACTGCTTCCAAAGAGTGAGCACAGCTGACCACATCAGATAAGACAGGAGAGACAGCTAAGTTTGTGTACTAAATGACAACATGCAAATCTTATTCAGCATAGATTGGAACAAGAAGCTCATTTTCAGAAAGATATGATGCAGACTGCCTCAGAACTCGTCCAGCTGAGAAGAACAAAACTAGGCAAATTGGCTACCATCATTTCATCTTGTGGTAGCAAATTCTACAGTTTTACTGGGTTGTTTTTTCGGGCTATATGGACATGTTCTAGAGGCATTCTCTCCTGACAGTTCACCTGCATCTATGGCAAGCATCCTCACTACCTCTGAGGATGCTTGCCATAGATGCAGGTAAAACGTCAGGAGATAATGCATCTAGAACATGGCCATATAGCCTGAAAAAACAACCTACAACTACTCAGTGATTCCGGCCATGAAAGCCTTCGACAATACATTCTACAGTTTTAACTATAATGAGTATTATTATTAGCTTTATTTTTGTCCCGCTTTTCTCCCAATGTAGGGACACAAGGTGGCTAATGCTAAACATAAAATAATACAAATTAAAGCCATGTAAACACATTAAAATATAAACATTAAATTATGGACATTAAAAAATCATTAAAACCACTTCCACCCCCAAAACCCAAAATAAAGCATATCCCTTTAACTTTCATATATGTCCCAACATTCAACTTGATAGCATATTCCACATTCTGTGGAGAAGAAAAAGATCTTCGCTTGCTTCACAGCATCCACAATTTTATTATTATTGTTATTGTTATTATTATTATTATTATTATTATTATTATTATTATTATTGTTATTGTTATTTATTTCTCGCATTTCTATCCCGTCCTTCTCAACCCTCAAAGGGGGACTCAGGACTACCTCACTTCTCATGTGACTTGCCACTTTTCCAAACTACAGACGCCCAGGAAGGGTAACCTTTCCTCCTAAGACAATGGCTCCATCACATCAATCATTTGGATTGACTCTTTCTGCACTTCTTCTTTTTAGGACAACTCTTCAGGTGTGCTCAACAGAATTCCCTAGGAAACAGGAATTCCCTAGGAAAGATTTGTATACAGCAAAATAACCCCAACTATCTAGAAATCGGTACTCCATGCAGTCATGCCGGCCACATGACCTTGGAGGTGTCTACGGACAACACTGGCTCTTCGGCTTAGAAATGGAGATGAACACCACACCTCAGAGTCAGACATGACTGGACTTAATGTCAGGGGACTACCTTTACCTTTTTATCTAGAAATCACAGGAGCAAACTCTACTTATGCACAAAAAATGGCTGCAGAGTTCTATGGATATTTTGCATTTTTAACAGAATAAACAACACAGAATTATCACTGGATAATGTGGCAGGATATACGACTAAGCATTGGTGATTCTGTGACAGAATTTCTGCCTCACACACTGAAGGCTGCTTTGCTTCTCAACCGAGAGATAAAAGAGGGAATGATGATGTAGATTGGGTTCAAATCCCGAGCAATCAGCATGGTGTAGCAGTCCGAGTGTTGACGTAGGACTCTTAGCAATGGCAAACCTCTTCTGAATATGTCATGCCAAAAAAAATCCCTTATGACAGGTTTGCTTTTGGGTTGCCATAAGTCAAAAATGACATGAAGGTACACAACAATGCCAACAAATGAAATTACAAATCCCACACAATACAAGGCAGGCTTCCAGTTCTTGCCTTCATCTATTGCCATACAAATAATCTGCCCACACAACAGTCACACCAAGGAGACCACATGGCTTTGCTAGCTTAGATTGTGTCCAATCAGTGCACAAGCAATGACCAAACTGCAATTTGAATTTATTGCTGCAGCCCACCCAAATCCAGAGCAATTGCTTTCAGAAGCCCTTTGCAATCTTGAATTTCTATAGCAGTCACCTGGCATCTCACTTCAGTCTCAGCGTTTAACCTCTTTTTCCATCTATTGACAAATTCAGCTTTTTATTGACCAAGTTGCACTCAACTACTGCAACCTTTAATCTAATAAGGAAAGAATCTCACCACACAAAACTAAAGGAAATGCAGCATTTCCATGAACTCTTGCACGGCTGACTGGAAGAGAAATGTCTTTAACAGGAACTGACTGCAGCGAGATATGACTGAGAAGATCAATTTCCACCTAGATTTATGAATGGACATAGGAAAGCCAGTTTACCTTCACAGTCATGGAATTGGAAGAGGCCATCCAGTCAAACCCCATTCTGCCAGGCAGGAACACACCATCCAAACCCCGGAGGGATACCAAGGTGCTTGTCTATAAAGCTATTGTCCTCCCAACCCTGCTCTATGCCTGCGAAACGTGAAGTGTCTACAGACATCACATGCAACTCCTCGAACGATTCCATCAGCGCTGCCTCCAGAAAATCCTGCAAATCTCTTGGGAAGACAAGTGGTCAAACGTCAGCGTGCTGGAAGAAGCAAAGCCCACCAGCATTGAAGCGATGGTCCTCCACCATCAACTCCGTTGAACCGGCCACGTTGTCCGGATGCCCGACCACCGTCCCCCAAAGCAGTTGCTCTACTCCGAACTCAAGAACGGAAAACGGAATGTTGGTGGGCAGGAAAAGAGATTTAAAGATGGGCTCAAAGCCAACCTTAAAATCTCTGGCATAGTTACTGAGAACTGGGAACCCCTGGCCCTTGAGCACTCCAGATGGAGGTCAGCTGTGACCAGCAGTGCTGCAGAATTTGAAGAAGCACGAATGGAGAGTGAAAGAGAAACGCGCCAGGAGAAAGGCACGTCAAGCCAACCCCGACTGAGACCGCCTTCCACCTGGAAACCAATGCGCTCACTGTGGGAGAAGATCCAGGTCAAGAATAGGGCTCCACAGCCACCTACGGATCCACAAGAATACTGATCTTGGAAGACCATACTACTCGTCCAATGAGGGATCGCCTAAGTAAGTAAGTAAGTACAGATGGCCATCCAACACTATTTTGAAAACACCTGAAAAGGAGATTCCACCAGCAGCATACTTCCACTTTCAGGAAGTTCTTCCTAATGTTTAGGTGGACTCTGTTCTCCTGCAATGTGAATCCATTGCTCCATTGTGTCAAGAGCAGCAGAAAATAAGCTTGCTCACTCTTCAATGTGAAATACTAGGGTTGGGCCAGCACTGTCTACTCAGACGTCATTTGTTTTGTTTTTAATTTTTGGCAGTTCATTTTGCTGCCAATCGGTCCTGGAACTGAAAATTGTTCCCTGGGGTCACTACAGTTTCCAACCTGATTGACAGTAAGCTAATGAGCAAACAGAACGAAGGATTAGGAAAACACTGAAGTCCAGAGTTACTACTAGCATGCCAGAAGGTCACAGACAGATCATATGTGGCTCATGGGGTCAAAAGGAGACAGCACATTATCCTTACAAGATGACAATGTCACTGTAGAAGGGTGAATCTTTAGAAACTGTGCATCCCACCAAGACTCCCAGTCTCAGCTGAGAAGGACTAATTCAGAACACACCAACATTTTTGCCCCGAATACTGTAGAAAAAAGATCAATAACTGGAGTTGGGGGAAATAGACCTTGACATTTGGGGGTTGTAGTTACTAAGATGTATAGTTCATCTACAATCAAAGAGTATTCTAAACCCCATCAATGATAGAATTGGACCAAACATCCCATGGCCAAAAGAAAATACTGTGTTTTCTGGTGGTCTTTGGTGACCCCTCCGAAACCCCCTCGTGATCCCCAGGTTGAGAAATGCTGGACTAGAGGAAGATATGTCTCTTATTATAGAGGACTAGCTGCCCCCTGCCATGAGTTGCTGTGGCCCAGTCTGGTGATCTGGAAAATAAAGTAATGAGAAAGGGTTGGTTTCTAATATATGTAATGTCTTTATACTTGTGGGTAAACAGTATTTCTTGCTGTTTCTTTGTCAGTGTTGATGTGGAGATTGTCTGGTTTGCCCACCCTGGAACATGCAAGATATCCTTGTCCTTCTTTAAGGGTCCCTTTCAAATCTATGATACTCTATCTGTGTGTGTATGTGAATCATATCTATCTATCTATCTATCTATCAATATATCTATCTATCTATCTATCTATCTATGGCTGGATGGCTCTTTCTCAGGAGGACTTTGATTACGTTTTCTTGCCCTGGTGAAGGGAGTTGGATTGGATGGCCTTAAGTATTTTCTGTTGGTTGTGGGTGTTCCTTGTGGGAAGTTTGCCCCAATTCTGTCGTTCATGGGGTTCAGAATGCTCTTTGATTGTAGGTGAACTGTAAATCCCAGTGACTACAACTCCCGAACAGTCTATTTCTCCCAAACTCCATCTGTGTTCATTTTTGGGCATATTGAGTGCTTGTGCCAAGTTTGGTCCAGATCCATCATTGTTTGAGTCCATAGTGCTCTCTGGATATAGGTGAATTACAACTCCCAAACTCAAGGTCAATGCCCACCAAACCCTTCCAGTATTTTCTGTTGGTCATGGGAGTTCTGTGTGCCAAGTTTGGTTCAATTCCATCATTGATGGAGTTCAGAGTGCTCTTTGATTGTAGGTGAACTATAAATCCCAGCAACTACAACTCCCAAATGACAAAATCATAATTTTTTGAGTGATGGTCACTCCTTGTGTTGTGAGACGTTTTGTTACCAAATTTGGTGTGATTTCGTTAATTGATTCTTTTGTTTTTAAGGTACTCACTATGCACAGAGTATTTAGATAGATAGATAGATGGATGGATGGATGGATGGATGGATGGATGGATGGATGGATGGATGGATGGATGGATGGATAGATAGATAGATAGATAGATAGATAGATAGATAGATAGATAGATAGATAGATAGATAGATAGAAGACTGACAGGTACGTCATCTGCAAACACCAGCGATTTGGAGAGCAAAAGGGGAGAAGTTTAATATCCATGGAAATTATCATTTGCAAAGTGTGCAGGATTTGCTTAATTCGTTCAAACGGCTGTGAACTTTCAAAATGTGGTTCCATTCAAGACAAAAGCGGAGCTCTCCAGGGAGGAAGAGAGGCCAAAGTACCTGCTTGGAACACAGCCTCGTCTCAGAAAGGCTTCTCATCGTTCTGAGTCATTTGCTCTTAATTTTTCTATTTCCCAGCAGTGGGTGAAGCCACGCACCCTCATTCCTGGTTTCTCAGGCAGGATAATCACAGAGCTACACTCAGGTATCTAAGTATAAGATTCCATTGCCCTGAAACCACCTTTTCAGAAAAACCAAGAACATTTATGATTCATTGTATTTGTCAATATTCATTTCTTCTAAAAATAATTCCAATGTTAATAGCACACACCCAACAATAATGCTTTTTTACCAGTGCCATGCTTGTTCTCATTTCCACCAAGCATCATAGAATCCTAGAATTGGAAGAGACCACATAGGCCATCCAGTCGAACCCTCTGCCAAAAAGCAGGAAAATCACATTCAAAGCACCCTCAACAGATGGCCATCCAGCCTCCAGGCTCCTAACTGGAGCAAACTACAGGGAGCGCAAAACACCCCTACTAAAACAGCTCCACTGGCTGCTGCTAAGTTGCTGAGCCAAATTCAAGGTGCAGGTTATGACCTATAAAGCCCTAAATCAGTGTTTCTCAACCTGGGGGTCGGGACCCCTGAGGGGGTCATGAGGGAATGTCAGAGGGGTCGCCAAAGACCATCAGAAAACACAATATTTTATGTTGGGCATCGGGGTTATGTATGGGAAGCTTGACCCAGTTCTATCATTTGTGGGGTTCAGAATGCTCTTTGAGTGTAAGTGAACTATAAATTCCAGCAACTACAACTCCCAAATGTCAAGGTCTATGTTCCCCAAACTCCACCAGTGTTCACATTTCGGCATATTGAGTATTCATGCCAAGTTTGGTTCAGATCCATCATTGTTTGAGTCCACAGTGCTCTCTGGATGTAGGTGAACTACAACTCCCAAACTCAAAATCAATGCCAAACCATTCCAGTATTTTCTGTTGGTCGTGGGAGTTCTGGGTACCAAGTTTAGTTCAATTCCATCATTGGTGGAGTTCAGAATGCTCTTTGATTGCAGGTTAACTATAAATCCCAGCAACTATACCTCCCAAATGATAAAATCAATCCAGCCCCCAACCCCACCAGTATTCACATTAGGACATATCGGGTATTTGTGCCAAATTTCGTCCGGTGAATGAAAATACATTCTGAATATCAGATATTTACATTACATTTTAAACAGAGGCTGGATGGCCATCTGTCAGGGGTGCTTTGAATGCAATATTCCTGCTTCTTGGCAGGGGGTTGGACTGGATGTCCCATGAGGTCTCTTCCAACTCTATGATTCTATGATTCATAACAGTAGTTAAAATTACAGTTATGAAGTAGCAACGAAAATAATTTTATGGTTGGGGAGTCACCACAAAATGTGGAACTGTATTAAGGGGTCATGGCATTAAAAAGGTTGAGAACCACTGCCCTAAATGGTTCGGGCCCCACCTATCACTGCGAATGCATCTTCCTCTATGAACCAGCATGTACCCCAAGATCCTCCTGGGAGGCCCTTATCTCGCTCCCATCACCGTCTCATGCCCGGCTGGTGGGAACGAGGGAGGGGGCCTTCTCAGTGGTGGCCCCTCGCCTCTGGAACACCCTCCCCAGAGGGATAAGACACACCCCATCACTCTCCTCATTTCTCAAGAACTTGAAAACTTGGTGGTTTCATCAAGATTTTAAAAATGACCAGTCACTAGTCCCAGACCCCAGGCCTTAACTAGGACTCGGTCTTGCGCTTCACTCTCGTCCCTGACCCCGTCATCCCGGAGTACTCGCTCTGCCCAGTTCTCTCATCGCTCATTAATAGGTCATGGGGATGTAGCCCCAGGCCCCACTATGGTCATTATTAGGCCGGTACTTGCACTTTCTCCATCTCCCCATCCCTATATTTCTCTGCACTAGCTTCAGCCCAGCCTCTACCAAACTTGCAAATTTTGTGTTTTGTCTGTTTGTTTGTTTGTTTGTTTTGTTCTGTTAGAAATGTAATACAATTGACTGGTTGCCCTGACATGACAAATAAAAATTTGAGTTTGAAAGTTGTAGTCCAAACCACCTGGAGGGCCAAAGTTTGCTCATGCCTAGTATAGCTCTTTTTTAAGAATGTGCACAATGCCTTCCATCACCAGAGTATTTGCTCAAGCCATTAACAGCAGCATGAAGCCCACTTCTGACCCAAAGGCCTCCATATCTGCTCACCTTTGAGGGGGAATACAGCAACCAACATTTGCTAGACTTCATCCACTCCCCCACTTCCATCTCCTCTTTGTGTGTACTTGCACATTGCAAAGCAGAGGGCAGGACATTGTCAAATTAACCATTCACAACCTATTCTGAAAGTTGCACTACAAATGCTATAAACAAATTAACAGGTAGCGACTATAAAGAGCCATATGGGTTGCATAGAAACTATGCACACGCAGACAGATTGCCATGTACAATAAGGGGCTGCAACCAATTCCTCTGCAAGTTTGAGATGCATCAAGGCATTCACATAGTTAGTCACCACAATCAATAACGTGACCAATCTTTAAACAAAACAATGTACAAATCACATCTTTCTGCCTCCTCTCATAAGAAAGGCTAGAAACCTGTAATCTCTAAACAAATCCAACCCCACAACAGCTCTGGGATTCTGTAGCTGAGATTGTTAGTACCAAACAATGCTTCCTCTTCATCTTGGAAAGAAGTGACAAGTGGAGTGCCGCAGGGTTCCGTCCTGGGCCCGGTCCTGTTCAACATCTTTATTAAGGACTCAGATGAAGGGCTAGAAGGCAAGATCATCAAGTTTGCAGACGACACCAAATTGGGAGGGATAGCCAATAGTCCAGAGGACAGGAGCAGAATTCAAAACGATCTTGACAGATTAGAGAGATGGGCCAAAACTAACAAAATGAAGTTCAACAGGGACAAATGCAAGATACTCCACTTTGGCAGAAAAAATGAAATACAAAGATACAGAATGGGGGACGCATGGCTCGAGAGCAGTACGTGTGAAAAAGATCTTGGAGTCCTCATGGAAAAGTTAAACATGAGCCAACAATGTGATGTGGCAGCAAAAAAAGCCAATGGGATTTTGGCCTGCATCAATAGGAGCATAGTGTCTAGATCTAGGGAAGTCATGCTACCCCTCTATTCTGCTTTGGTTAGACCACACCTGGAATATTGTGTCCAATTCTGGGCACCACAATTCAAGAGAGATATTGACAAGCTGGAATGTGTCCAGAGGAGGGTGACTAAAATGATCCAGGGTCTGGAGAACAAGCCCTATGAGGAGCGGCTTAAGGAGCTGGGCATGTTTAGCCTGAAGAAGAGAAGGCTGAGAGGAGATATGATAGCCATCTTTAAATATGCGAGAGGAAGCCACAGGGAGGAGGAGGGAGCAAGCTTGTTTTCTGCTTCCTTGGAGACTAGGACACGGAACAATGGCTTCAAACTACAAGAAAGGAGATTCCATCTGAACATTAGGAAGAACTTCCTGACTGTGAGAGCCGTTCAGCAGTGGAACTCTCTGCCCCGGAGTGTGGTGGAGGCTCCTTCTTTGGAAGCTTTTAAACAGAGGCTGGATGGCCATCTGTCAGGGGTGATTTGAATGCAATATTCCTGCTTCTTGGCAGAATGGGGTTGGACTGGATGGCCCATGAGGTCTCTTCCAACTCTTTGATTCTATGATTCTATGCAACAGCCAATGCAAACAAGAGTTTGCAAGGTAGAGCAACATTTCCTCTCTCCTTGTGCTTTCCCTTCACTGCTGCTTCTACACAATTCACACCCACTGTCTGCATCAGTATCAACATGACAGATTTGAATATAGTTGTCTGCTTTTCTTTTGTATGGGCTTCTTGTGGTTATTTTGTTTTCTGTCTTTTTGGGACTGAAGAGGCAGCTCATAAAATTCAAGCGTAGAAGGAACACCCAATACATTCATTCCTGAAAACTATGTCTTTATCAGGAGCTTCTTTATTCACCTGTCTATTCCTAAACAAACACACACACACACACACCACCTCTTCACTCAGATCCGGCAGGTTAATCAAACCTGACAAGCTTGTTACCATGGAAATGGCCAGGACACAGTGTCAAATTCAAATGCTGCATTCTGAACGAAGCACCGAGTCAAAAAGGGGTCTGAGAGGCTGAGACAAGGAGGAGGGGCACCCCAAGATCCAGAAGGAGAAGCACATCTGGGCATCAATTAGGAAAATCTTATCCCACCTTCCAACAACTTAAATGGTCCTTGGTATTTGACCTTGGGAGGACACAAGGGCTGCGGCAATTATGTCAATAACTTTGCCTCTGCCAATGTCCTCATTTCGGAACCAATATATTCACATTCACACAATATCCTACTGCATACAGGCGGCCCCCAAGTGTAACTCCACCCTGGCACAACCTGGGGATCACAACCAGACACAGTGAAGACATCTGCCCTTGCGCTATGCTACTCTGCAGTGTGGAACACATCTCATCACTGTATTGTCGAAGGCTTTCATGGCTGGAATCACTAGGTTCTTGTGGGTTTTTTCGGGCTATAGGGCCATGTTCTAGAGGCATTTCTCCTGACGTTTCGCCTGCATCTATGGCAAGCATCCTCAGAGGTTGACCTCAACCTCTGAGGATGCTTGCCATAGATGCAGGCGAAACGTCAGGAGAAATGCCTCTAGAACATGGCTCTATAGCCCGAAAAAACCCACAAGAACCTACATCTCACCACACTAAAACAGTGGATGTGGCTCTTAATGAGACATGCCGCATTATCACGGTGCGTCTACGCCCTACACCACTGGAGAAATTACACTGTTTAGCCGGTATTGCACCACCTGACATCCGCCGGGAAGTGGCAGCCAATAGTGAAAGGACCAAGGCAGAGACATCTCCAGCTCATCCCTTGTTTGGGTATCAGCCAGCACGTCAACGACTTAAATCAGAAAATAGTTTTCTAAGATCTACAGAGACACTCGCTGGAACACCTCAGCAAGCGAGAGTCCAAAAGTGGCAGGCTCAAACCCAGAACCTCAACCAATGGCTGAGACCAAATGAGAGATTCCCCCTCTGGGCACACAGAAAACTGGACAATTTGGAAGATGCTGAGCAGACTGCGCTCTGGCACCACGAGATGCAGAGCCAACCTTCAGAAATGGGGCTACAAAGTGGAATCCACAACATGTGAGTGTGGAGAAGAGCAAACCACAGACCACCTGCTGCAATGCAACCTGAGCCCCACCACATGCACAATGGAGGACCTACAATCATAGAATCATAGAATCAAAGAGTTGGAAGAGACCTCATGGGCCATCCAATCCAACCCCCTGCCAAGAAGCAGGAATACTGCATTCAAATCACCCCTGACAGATGGCCATCCAGCCTCTGTTTAAAAGCGTCCAAAGAAGGAGCCTCCACCATACTCCTTCTTGCAGCAACACCAGAGGCACTCCAAGTGGCCAAATACTGGTCAAAGGACATTTAATCAACTACCAAGCTTGCAAACTCTGTTTTGTCTGTTTGTTAAAAAATTGTTAAAAATGAAATACAATTGTCTGGTTGATACTTACACGATAAATAAATAAATACTCCAGCCAAAGATAAATAGATAAGTTTCAGACAGCATAGGAAAGGGTTTACATCCTTGTGATGGTTGTTTTGCTCTCTGTGCCCCTGTTCAGAAGATGTCACCTCACTTCCTGTATCTGTGACAATTGAATTTTGAAAAATATGGCTTGTTGTGGAAACTAGGATTGGAGAGAAAGCTTCAGTGGAGACACTCCTTTCCCCATGATAATAACTCTTCCAGGACTGAATGCCCTTTCCAAGGGGTAAATTCCGCTCACTTCCTGTTATCTCACCCCCGTTCTTAACTATGAGCCATTCAGAAGTCAGATGTTTGTAAGTCAAGGACTACCTGTATTGGAAGCCATGGGATTTATATCTTCTCCCAGAAGGATATTCACCTACTTCCCCTTCTGAGTACGTGCTCTTGAGGCCAAAGGCCCCTTCCCATCTTCACATGGAAAGGAGCAAGCTGGAAACTGATGAGATCCCTTCACAACAGGCTACATGGATCTACAGATCTGGCTTTGAATTAAGCAGGTCCACAAACTTACCTACAACCACTCTTCACCTCAGTCTTTTTTTGCTGGCATCACAATTTATTTATTTTATTTATTTACTGTATTTGTATACCGCCTTTCTCAGCCAACTGGTGACTCAAGGCGGTTTCCAACAAATCATTATACATAAAACATAATATAGATAAAAACCATTGAACAGTATAAGACATCCCAAAAGCAATAAAAGCAACATCATCAGCGTCTCATTATTCTCAAGCATTGTCCAATTCCATTAACAGGTCATTCGATTTCCTATATTAGCTAACTCTGCATTTGTAAACGCTTGTTCGAATAGCCACATTTTAACTTGCCTCCGAAATGTCAAGAGGGAGGGAGCAGATCTGATCTCCCTAGGGAGGGCATTCCATAGCCGAGGGGCCACCACTGAGAAGGCCCTGTCTCTCGTCCCTGCCAAACGTGCTTGTGACGAAGGCGGGACCGAGAGCAGGGCCTCCCCAGATTATCTTAAAGTCGTCAGTGGTTTGTAAGGGGACATCTACAAGGGTAGATGGCCATCTGTCAGGAGTGCTTTGATTGTGCTTTCCCTGCATGGCAGGAGGGTTTGGGACTGGATGGCCCTTGGGGTCTCTTCCAACTCTAGGATTCTATGCGTGGAACTGCTAAATGCAAAGCCAAATTCTTGCCCATCTAGCTCTTTGCTGCTTACAAAGCCTACGCACTTATATTTCAGCCTAACACAACCTCAAGGTTCCTACTGCTAGTAGTCTGTAACTACTTGCCATCCTAAACCAGCAGCGTGAGTTGAGGCTGACTCCCTCCTTGCCGATCTCAAATTCTGAGGAGTATGTATGACTGTGATCAGATCAGAGAAAAGAGAAACACAGACATCCTCCCCTGCTGCTTCTCCCTCCCAATCTTTCTCTACTGAAAGAGGAAGATTTCAAGGAACATGATGCAGGCTTGGAATTCAGAAATCTGCTGCCATTGCACTGCATAGTTGTAATGCTCTCAAATCCAGCTGGGACGGAGAAAGAACACAATTCTGCATCCTCAGACGCATACAACCCAAACTGGAGCAAGAGTGACGGCGTCTATAATTTCTTTACAACTGCGATGTGTCAGAGTGCAGCAATTTGTACTTTTGTTTATAAATGGCTTTGAGAAGTTCCTGCCCAGCATGGAAGACCAAAAGCCTATCATTAAAACTCCGTGTCTACTCAAGCGCACAGACTATTTTAGCACATAATTCAACTGTCTGCCTGCTCCAGTAAAAAGCAGGTAGCTGTTTTCTCAGAAGTTTGGGGGGAGGAGATCTGGCACATTGACAGCAAGCATGAGGGGAAAGATCAACTAAGCCTGAAAGATCAGAAAATCTATGTGAAAATTCACATTCTGTCTCTTCATACACTTCAGTTGGACAAGTCTTTCTTAGTCTTAAGATTTCCTTTAGACTTTTAACATGGTATGAATGTTCTTTTCTTTAGGTTACAAAGATAAAAAAGGAAAATGGAATTAGAAGCATCCAACCTATATTTATGGAAATCAAAATTAAAAAGAAGGAGTATGGATGATATTTTTACCACTGTATCAACACTGTTATGAACGGTTCTGGCCCAGATTACCTGTCCGAACGTATCTCCTGCTATGAACCATCACGAAGCTTAAGATCATCAGGAGAGGCCCTGCTATCGATCCCACCACTCTTGCAAATGCAGTTTGTAGGGACGAGAGACAGGGTCTTCTCGGCAGTGGCCCCCCGTCTGTGGAACTCTCTCCCTAAGGATATCAGGTTGGCCACCTCCCTCCTTTCCTTTAGAAGACAACTGAAGACGTGGCTCTGGGGCCGGGCGTTCAATTAGAGGTCAGCGGCAATAGGAAAAGGAAATTTGGATTTTGTGATACGGATTCTCCCAGCTCGGCTTAGCTTTACTGGCACGTTAATCTACTAATTTATTGTTAAATTTTACAGATGATGTAGTATAATGTTTTAAAATGATTTTATTGTAAATTGTAATTTTTATTGTAATTATGCTGTTAGCATCCTCTGATGTTCATGTGAGGCCGCACTGAGTCCCCCATGTGGGGAGAAGGGCGGGATATAAATACATGAAATAAATAAATAAATAAATAAATAAATAAATAAATAGAAACAAATGCGCGCAGGAAGACTTAAATATGAGTTTGCTAAAACTGAGATGCCTGACTTGGCCATGGTACTCCACACCTTAGTCACATCCCATTTGGATCACTGCAACATTCTCTACATGGGGCTGCCTTTGAGATAGTTTGGAAGCTGCAATTAGTGCAGAGATTGGCAGCCAGATTGCTAATTGGAGCACCGTATTGTGAGAGGACGATTCCCATGTTGCAGCAGTTCCACTGGTTGCCAGTCCACTTCCAGGCTAAATACAAAATGCTGGTTGTTACCTATAAAGCCCTAAACGGTTTGGGTCCAGGCTATTAGTCTATACAGGCCATTTCGTGCACTGCAGTCAACAGAGGAGGT
Organism: Anolis sagrei ordinatus; assembly: GCF_025583915.1. Taxonomy (NCBI): domain Eukaryota; kingdom Metazoa; phylum Chordata; class Lepidosauria; order Squamata; family Anolidae; genus Anolis; species Anolis sagrei. The sequence goes on along the minus strand of NW_026845477.1, from coordinate 5,835,232 downwards.
CCTGCTCTCAGTCCCACCCCTGTCAAAAGCACAGTGGGTGGGAATGAGGGGGGAGGCCTTCTCTGTGATCGCTCAACATCTCTGAACTCCCTCGTGAAGAAATAAAAAATGGCCCCACACTCCTCTACTTTAAAAAAAAACTCTTGAAAACACACCTATGAACTTCAGCGTATGGAGCCGAGGAAGACTACGACACTTTTAATTCCATCGAAACACTAATTTATTTGTATCCCACTGCTGCTATGGTGCATGAGAAAAACAACCATGATAACCATTTTATGTATTTTAATCGTTTTCTCAGGGTCTATTTCTTAATTGTTAATTATGTTATCAGTATAATGATATTTATGTGAGTATTCGTAGTTTGTTTTCTATTTTGATGTTAATTTTTCTTCTGTTATAAGTCTATAGTTATTTTTATGTATTATTTTGTATTATTTTTAAGTTGTTTCCATTTGCATAGGGCATCTTCTGTTATAAGTTTATAGTTATTATTATGTATTATTTTGGATTATTTTAAAGATGTTTCCTTTAGCTTTTTAAATGTGTAAACCGCCCTGAGTCCCCTCAAGGAGAGAGGACGGTCTATAAATAAAGTGTTGTTGTTGCTGTTAAATTGGCATAGAAGATGCTAGAATTGGGAAATAGTATTAGTATGGATGGACTATGGAGAAGTCAATGGTAATGTAAAGAAGATGATGGTTGAAAACAATGTTCCTGGATGAGAAGCTTGAATGAAGAGAGGAAAGTAGTCAAAACATGACCAGAGATCACGCCAATCAATTTGCATGGAGGAAGCACTGGTATTTATTGCATCCTGTCATTCTGAAAAGTTCGGAATAAAATAAAGATTACACCTGGATGGACTACGGAGAAGTCAATAGTAATGTAAAGAAGATAATGGTGGAAAACAATGTTCCTGGATGAGAAGCTTGAATGAAGAGAGGAAAGTAGTCAGAAAAGGGCCAGAGATCACGCCAATCAATTTGAATGGAGGAAGCACTGGTATTTATTGCATCCTGTCATTCTGAAAAGTTCAGGATAAAATAAAGACTACACCTTTCACAATAAAAAGATTATTATCTTCGCAACCCTTACAAGGCATGGATTATAATGCCTGCCTTGTCCTGCATAATGTGATTTGAGAAGGAACTTTCATTGTAATGTACTACCATTTCCTGTCCCAGTAACATGACTCCCTCAACCCACTCAGAGTTGAGGCAAAAGCATGAAGAGATTTGGAAGAAAAGAAAAAATATCAAGTGAGAATTTTCTCAGGCTGACTCAGCTGCAAGAAACTGCCCTGGGACTCATTCCAGAACCAGTCACTGCAATATAAAACAGAAATCTAATGACAGGCCATAAGGCTAAAAGCTAACAAGAAACTAGCAATTAAGTGAACAATGCCAGTACTGATGTTACAATGAACAAGCAAGCCAGGGGTGGACTTTGTTTTCCATTAATTTTCTGCCTTGATCCCCAAGTGCCAAGTGCTAAAAACAGAAAATTTTAATAGTACCAATGCCAGTTCTGACAGGGCTTGAATGCCAGTTATCCACGAGAAGCTCAGTGTTAGTAAAATGATTGTGTTCTACTGATCTCACAACTCTGTTCTCACCCTTAGGTTTTTTTTTCCTTCTTTATTTGGAAAACCACTGGGATTGAGTAAGTTCTCCCAATTGCCTATATTGGGGGCTTAGGTTTAGGTTCACAAGCTAAGGAAACTTAGCTGAAAAAATTCTAACCTCATAAGAACTATTTCCATTGACTGGTGAGGACCCATGGCATCTTCCAAAAGACTCTTACAAACTGTAAATAATTCTGTTGAGGCATATACTAGAGCAAAACCAATCCTGTAAATCTCTTGGGAAGACAGACGGACAAACGTCAGCGTGCTGGAAGAAGCAAAGACCACCAGCATTGAAGCGATGGTCCTCCGCCATCAACTCCACTGGACCGGCCACGTTGTCCGGACGCCCGACCATCAACTCCCAAAGCAGTTGCTCTACTCCGAACTCAAGAACAGAAAACAGAATGTTGGTGGGCAGGAAAAGAGATTTAAAGATGGGCTCAAAGCCAACCTTAAAATCTCTGGCATAAACACTGAGAACTGGGAAGCCCTGGCCCTTGAGCACTCCAGATGGAGGTCAGCTGTGACCAGCAGTGCTGCAGAATTTGAAGAGGCACGAATGGAGGGCAAAAGGGAGAAGCATGCCAAGAGGAAGGCACGTCAAGCCAACCCTGATCGAGACCGCCTTCCACCTGGAAACCAATGCCCTCACTGCGGAAGAAGATGCAGAGCAGGAATAGGGCTCCACAGCCACATACAGACCCACAAGAACACTGGAAGACAATCTTCCTTGGAAAACGAGGGATCGCCTAAGAGCAAAAACATTCAAGTTCCTTGTAGACACACACACACAAACAGGGCAGTCTCCCAGGAAAGCTTCCACTATTAGTTGCCTTTCATATCAGGAATTGTTGATATATTGCTTAACAAGTGTTGGAAAACTACTGGGCTTAGAACACAAAGGAAGAAGAAATGGGAACCTTTCACTGAACTTAAGCCTTGGATCTCCTGGTTAAGTCAGAGGTGTGCTGAGCATTGAAACCCAACATTATTTTGTTTTCAGGGCTGAATTCTATGTTCTAGAACAGTGGTTCCCAACCTGTGGTTCCCCAGATGTTTTGGCCTTCAACTCCCAGAAATCCTAACAGCTGGTAAACTAGGTGGGGTTTCTGGGAGTTGTAGGCCAAAACACCTGGGGACCCATAGGTTGAGAATCCACTGTTCTAGATCGATCCACCATATGTAGCCCTCCCCAAGGCCATTTTGACATCCTCAGGGGGAGGGATCCAAAAAACACCCATATGTAATATTGCCATGACATAGTAGTTATATGAAGCCCAGGTGAAACCTTGTCTGCAATTGGAAGATAAATGGAAGCCATCTGAGGGCATCTGGGGTTAATTTTCAACCAAACTCCTTCTAAAATGCAGGGAAGATTAGGCCACTAGGCTGTAATGTTTTAGACCAGTGGTTCTCAACCTGTGGGTCCCCAGATCTTTTGGCCTTCAAGTCCCAGGAATCCTAACAGCTGGTAAAATGGCTGGTATTTCTGGGAGTTGTAGGCCAAAACACCTGGTGACCCACAGGTTGAGAACCAGTTTTAGACTGTTTTTTAAATTGAATTAATGTTTTTATCTATATGTAATTATTGTGTTTTATTATGTGTATATAGAGGCATCAAATCGTTGCCGGCTGTAAACCGCACTGAGTCGTCCCCCCCAGGGGGTTGAGAAAGGTGGGGTATAAATATTTGAAATAAATAAATAAATAAATAACAGTGGCTGCATCCTCTAAAATCCCATGGAAGACCTATGTGCACCTTTCCAATCTGGTACTCGCCCACCTCAGTTTCTTGGGACTGACAAAACAATGGCATTATTTATGGATAGGTAAAGGTAGTCCCCTGACATTAAGTCCAGTCATGTCTGACTCTGGGGTGTGGTGCTCATCTCCATTTCTAAGCCAAAGAGCCAGCGTTGTCCGTAGACACCTCCAAGGTCATGTGGCCGGCATGACTGCATGGAGCGCCGTTACCTTCCCGCCAGAGCGGTACCTATTCATCTACTCACATTTGCATGTTTTCGAACTGCTAGGTTGGCAGAAGCTAGGGCTGACAGCAGAAGCTCACGCCGCTCCCCAGAATCGAACCTGTGACCTTTCGATCAACAAGCTCAGCAGCTCAGTGCTTTAACCCACTGCGCCACCGGGGGCTCCTATTTATGGATAGCTTGTTATTGTTGTTGTTGTCGTCGTCATTGTTTGCCTTCAAATTGTTTTCAGCCCATGGGACAGCACTGTGTCTCAGTCTGAGCACTGGACTATGACTTTGGAGACCAGGATTTAAATCCCACTCGACCTTGAAACCCACCAGACAACTTTGGGCAAGTGCCACTCAAAGAAAGGCAACAGCAAGCCTTTTCTGAACAAATCTTCCCAATAAAATCTTTTGAAAGGTCTGCCTTAGGACTCTGCTGTAAGTGGCACTTCGATGGTTTTCCACTCCATAGCATGAAGTTCACATGTCATAGTTAACCATAGTTAACCAAAGGCTCTTGCAAATTGCACACTCAATTTCTCCCTGGCGAGTACAAATCGCAGTTTGCTGATTCAGCTGAAAAGAAATCAGGAAGGAAAGAGCACTAATGCCTTAAAGCTCATTTCTGCAAAGCCAATCCATGATTTAGCATTATATAGGAGCCTGGACTGTGAACCAGCAAAAGAACAAAAAGGCTTTAACAGAAAATTCATGACATCAAGCTCACACCGGATTCTCAAGCAAGCAAGCAGCATCATTCTTCATTGCCTGCAACTACATAGAAACATCACTCTGAATTTCACAAAGAACATGCAAGTCACAACAGCTACAACCCCAACCACAATGTATGTACTTTTAAGAGCAAGAATCTCATAAACCTGGCAGAATTCAAAGAGCCAAGCAGCCAAACAACTGAGCCCAGAATCTTTGTATGTGATGGTCAGACAGATGCAAACATTCATACTCCTCCTTTCCTACTCCCCCCAAGTCTGCACTCTCCTGAACTTTCTAAACCACTCCTTCTTTCCCCTGGAACAAGTTTCAAATATTTCCCGAAAATAGAAGCGGAGAAGCCACATTTGCTATAAATAGCCAGGCCGAGGGCTCAGAAGTTAATCAGGAGATCACAAACGAACACACTCGCAAAGCCCCGGCCAAGACGTGTGTCTGGCCCAGGCCCACAAGAGCCATGGCCAACTTTAGCTGGTTGAGAGGCAGAAACGCCAAGGGAAAAATTCCCTCTGGATGACACTCTCATGACTACACTTTATTGATTTATACACTGACTAACACGGATAGTTTTGAAGCACGAACGTAACTGGTCTCAAAATAAAACATCCTGTCTGGTGTATATATAACAAATGCTGAAAATCCATTTTCACCAAGTATCATATATGCAAGACAGCACCAGTATGGTTTGACTGTAGGATTAATACTCTGGAAACCTTGGACAAGTCATGCTCTCTCAGCCCCAGAGGAAAGCAATGACAAAACTCCCCTGAGAGTCAAGACAAAGTGTCCTTGACATACATCAAGGGAACCACTGACCGCAGAGGTAAGCTGATGAGGAAACACAACATACAAACTATCTAACAGACCCACCAATAAAATCCAACAAATACTACGATCAGTAAAGGACAAGAGGGACCCTCTCACCTCTGCAGGAGTCTACCGTGTACCATGCAGCTATGGACAAGTCTCCATAGGGTCCACCAAACGCAGCAGCATTGCCCAAACACGAATCAAGGAACATGAAAGGCACTGCAGACTACTTCAACCAGAGAAGTCAGCCATAGCAGAGCATCTGATGAACCAGCCTGGACACAACATATTATTTGAGAACACAGAACTGCTGGACCACTCTCACAACCACCATGTCAGACTACACAGAGAAGCCATTGAAATCCACAAGAATGTGGACAATTTCAACAGAAAGGAGAAAACCATGAAAATGAACAAAATCTGGCTACCAGTATTTAAAAACTCTAAAATTACAACAGCAAAACAACAGAAGGGAAACAATCAGGGACATCTAATCACCTCTCAACAAAAGATTGCTGCCTTGAGTCACCAATAGGCTGAGAAAGGCGGTATACAAATACACTAAATAAATAAATTGCCCCAGGCACTGCCAGGCCATCAAATGCTAATCAAGGTGGTCAGTTGAAACATTCACAACTAGCTCCAGCAGACAAGAGTCCGTTGTCCCACCCTGGTCATTCCACAGATATATAAACCCTTTTTCCTAGTTCCAACAGACCTCTCTACCTCTGGGGATGCTTGCCATAGATGCAGGTGAAACATCAGGAGAGAATGCCTCTAGAACAGTGGTTCTCAACCTGTGGGTCCCCAGGTGTTTTGGCCTACAACTCCCAGAAATCCCAGCCAGTTTACCAGCTGTTAGGATTTCTGGGAGTTGAAGGCCAAAACATCTGGAGACCCACAGGTTGAGAACCACTGCTGTAGAACATGGCCATATAGCCCGAAAGAACCTACAACCACCCAGCCCCAGTATGGTTTGACTGTAGGACTAATACTCTGGAAACCTTTGACAAGTCATGCTCTCTCAGCCTCAGAGGAAAGCAATGACAAAGCTCCTCTGAATAACTTTTGTGCAGAGGCGGCTATGATGAGCCTTAGGGTCGCCATCAGCCAGGAATGGCTTGAAGTCACACAAGAACAACAGATTGTCAGCTCAAAAGTGAAACTCCCACAAACCTTTGGGGGGAAAGCAGGAAACCAGTTGACTTCACAGATGAGGTTTCTAATGTGACTGCCACCAGAGGCAATGCCCAGCAATGTTTTATGCTTTCTTGGGTTGCACCATTTATACTGCTTTTCCTTGACATCTGTTTCCCCCACCAAATGTTCTAATTTAAAGTTCTTTATTTAGCTTGCCAATAACCCAAGGCATGAGCTACCTGGCAGATCGCTCACAGCCCGTTTTGTGTTATGCAATCGGTAGGAAAGTGGAAAACAAAGCTTTAAAAAGTCTTAAAAGTCACAATGGAATATTCCACTTGAACATACTATGCATGATTATTTGTAAGTTATACATTCACCCTTGCTGAACCATTACCATGCACACCTCCTTAAGGACTGTCCTTAGGTCACAGACTGCATATGGGAAAGAAAAGAGCAGGGCTCCAGAAGAAAGCCGGGTTGTAGTAATCCTAACATCTGGTTAAACAGCAGTAAAGAGGTACTAGATGGAGAAAAGTAGGTAAATAATACACTATACTATTGTAAAAGCATAATTTAAACACCAGGAAGAATATTTTACTGTAAGAGCTACTCAATAGCGGAACAAACAAACCTTAGGGTGAGGTTCTTAAGCAGAGGCTGGATGGCCACCTCTCAGAAGTGCTTTATTTGTGTACGGCGAACAATTAGGATAACCCTTGCAGTCCACTTAAATTCTATATTTTTAAAAAAATTCAGAATTGCAGAATACTTTGAAGGGCTTTTTTCCTGACACTCCCATCATGGTAACAAACTCTTACAACAGGCTGTGCCATATGTACAACAAGAAAGGTTTCAGAGAATAATTATCTCGACCACACTTGATCCTTAAGAAGTGAAATGAATTACATCCATCCTCCTCTGTTGTAGTAAAGCATCTATCATATCGAGGGACCTAGTGTGTCAGATGAAAAGATGAGGAGGCACAGAAACACTGCATCAGCCCTAAAAAACCACAGCTAATAACTTGAGCTGTAAAAATAGCTAAGTGTCCACTTTCAATCTTGCAGCTAATCTTGCGAAGCCATTATGTGCAATCCCTACAACTGGAGTAAGAAGGTGACTGTGATGCAGCAGCTAAAAAAGCCAATGCAATTCTAAGAGTGGGACTAGGATTTCCCTCAGTCTGGACACTTTCTTCCTATGGACATAGTGTACATAGGAAGATAGTGTCCAGACTGAGGGAAATCCTAGTCCCACTCTCTTCTGTTTTGGTCAGACGTAATCTGGAATAACTGTGTCCAATTCTGGGCACATTCTAAAAGAGAAGGAGAACCAAAAGGATCAAAGGTTTGGAAACAAAGCCCTATGAGGAATGGCTGAGGGAGCTGTAGATGTTTATCTTGGAGAAAAGAAGGCTGAGAGGGGACATGAGAACTGTGTTTAAATATCCGAAAAGATGGTGGCACGATGGGTTAAACTGCTGAGCTGCTGAACTTGCTGACCGAAAATTTTGTGCTTCAAATCCGGGGAGCGGGGTGAACGCCAGCAGTTAGGCCCAGATTCTGCCAACCTAGCAGTTCGAAAACATACAAACGTGAGTAGATCAATAGGTACTGCTTCTGTGGGAAGGTAACAGCACTCCATGCAGTCATGCCGGCCACATGACTTTAGAAGTGTGTACGGAGAATGACAGCTCTTCGGCTTAGAAATGGAGATAAGCACCACTTCCCGGAGTTGGACACGACTAGACTTAATGTCAGGGGAAGCCTTTACTTATCACACTGAAGAGGAGGCATGTTTCTTTCCTGGTGCTCTAGAGACTAGGATGCAGAATATTTATATTTAATTACTGTATTTGTCTACCGCCTTTCTCAGCCCAGAGGCGACTCAAGGCGGTTCACAGTCGGCAACAATTCAATGCCACAACAATTAAAAGACAATTAAACAGCCATAAATACTATTTAAAACATTTAGCATATGGTATAAAAACAGTACAAGGCCAAAAAACATTATCATAAACATCTGATGAATTCAAACTGCAGGAGAAAGAATTCCACCTAAATATGTGGAAGAGCTTCATGACAGTGAGAGCTGTTTGGCAGTGGAATATGCTGCCTCAGTCTGGTGGACCCTCCTTTTCCAGAGATTTTTAAACACAGGCTGGATAACCACCTGTCAATATGGCTTTTATTGTGTATTCCTGCATAGCTGGGGTGGACTGGATGGTCCCTGGGGGTCTCTTCCAACTCTGTGGCTTTATGATCCTGTGATGCTTAGGAAAGTAAGAAAGGGAGTTGAACACAGAAAAAGTCTTGACTGTGAGGCCTTATCACTTGACCATTTGCACACTAAGTTCTAGAAAATAACTGAGCCAGGCCAGCATCAAGAGAGATTTCTGCTTCAGCATGACTCAGATTGACCCTTCTGTGAAAAACAGAGTACAGTTTTAAATTGATGTTCATGTGCCTCATTTCTCTTTAATAATCTGTTGGAACCTGTCTTCCTCTTCCTGCTGAACACTAATGGGAAAGGAACTGTGTGGCTCGTCCATTACCTTCCATCCTCTTTTCTCACTTATTAATGAATGTACTCCGGTGGCTCCTTTCCACCCCATAAACCTTTTCCCCTGCAATTTTTCCAGGCTGATACAAATGGAGTCCAGCTATAACACTTCACTTGAAAGTCTTAAGCAGTCTTAGGGGCACACAACAACAACAACAATCCTAATTCACTTGACTATCTCATCAGTCAAAAGCAGGTCCATGCCTCCCACTGAAATACTGATATGTTTATGTTGGTTAAAGCTGTTCCTCATTTTAATTACTGTATTGTTCAATGTATTGTCAAAGGCTTTCATGGCCAGAATCACTGGGTTGTTGTAGGTTTTTTCGGGCTATGTGGCCAAGCGAAACATCAGGAAAAATGCCTCTAGAACATGGCCACATATCCCGAAAAAACCTACAATAACCTACTGTATTGTTCTTCCGGAAATTTTTTGCACTACAAGTAAGGTATGTGCAGTGTGCATAGGAATGCATTTGTGTTTTTTGCAAACTATAATCCAGCCCCCAACAGTCTGAGAGATCATGAACTGGCCCTTGGCTTTAAAAAAATCTGAGGAGCCCTGGTCTTTATTTGTTTGTTTGTTTGTTTGGAATGCTTCTACCCCACCCTTCTCAACCCCCTAGGGGGGACTCAGGGCGGCTTACAAAAGGCACAATTCGATGCCCAACAATTCACAAAATACGATACAATATACAATATACAATACACAAATTTACCATATAATGTCAACAGTTATAACTAATTAAAACATTCAAACAGTATACTAGCAGCAATAAAATCATCTTGTGGTCAATGTTCGCCAATTCATAGTCCGTAATCTGTCTAGCATCATCATTATCCTTTCCTACTCTGGTTGTCATTGGTTGTCTTTGTCCATCTGCCAGCTTACCCGAAGGCCTGGTCCCACATCCAGGTTTTTAACTTCCTTCTGAAAGCAAGAAGGGATGTTGATGACCTAATCTCCCCCGGCAGTGCATTCCACAGGCGAGGGACCACCACCGAGAAGGCCGTGTCCCTCGTCCCCACCAGTCTCGCTTGTGATAGAGGTGGGGCCGAGAGCAGGGCCTCCCCAGCCGATCTTAAACTCCGAGGTGGGACGTAGAAGGAGATACGTTCAGACAGGTACGCTGGGCTGGAGCCGTAAAGGGTTTTGTAGGTTAAAACCAGCACTTTGAATTGTGCTCGGAGCTGACATAGCAGGGGGGGTGGTATGCTCCCTGTATGACGCTCCGGTGAGCAATCTGGCCGCCGCCCGTTGGACTAATTGAAGTTTCCAAACAGTCTTCAAAGGCAACCCCACGTAGAGCGCGTTGCAGTAATCTATTCGGGATGTAACAAGAGCATGGACCACCGTGGCCAGATTAAATAAGAGGGCATTCTGGGTTCTATCTCCAAAACAAATCAATATCATTCTCTACTTAATATTCAAAACCTCATCAGCTGCTCCATGCTTAAAAAGCAGGATGAAGAATCATGCACCACAGATTAGATCTTAAATCTTTCCCAATAATTAAATTTGAAAGATAAAAATAAAATAGGCCACAGTTGGAAGCCATATTAAATAGAACAAGATTGCTGTCTGAAACATGTAATTGCCTACATTATTACTTTCTATGAACAATTCATGCAATGCTCCAAACAACTGATTCATAGTTATCGGTTTATAAATATCGCCACAGCAGGTCATAAAAATAACATTCTTAAAAAGCATAACAAGAATAAGCTGCATTATGCACCAACCACCATTAAGCTATTGTAAACCTAGAGAAATAAAAATGCCATTGTCTGAGCTGTATATCAAGGGAAACGTGGTACCAAGTAAAAGTACAGCATTTATGTGATACGATCACCAGCTTCAATTCTATGTAGAGAAAAGTGTAGTGAAATTCTCCCATACATGCTTTTGGGGTGGGCTAAATAATGGGACTCAAGAGGACAAATGGAAAATGTCTCTTGCAGCCCACAGGCAAACCTTTCATACTTATCAACATTTCAAAAATAAAAACCAGAACACAAGGGCCCAAGCAACATCAGAGTGTGCTCAAAATAGAGAAATGTATGACTCGGGAAAACCAGACAACCTGAAGAAGTTGTAGCAGTTTGCTTTGGCTTTAGCCTGCTGGGAAGGGCAAGATTCTGCCCTCCTCCTCTCTACTGTTAATTGAGTGTGAACTATTTTTGCATTTTGAACCCAAGAGCAAAAGAAGTAGGCTGAGGACAAAAAAGGGAAACTGAGATGTTTTACAACTAACTAAAAAAGTGGGACATGATTAATTGGGACTTTCCCTGTTAAAAGAGGACAGTTGGAGGGCATCACTTTCCCCACTTCAAATTTAAAAAACACCAACAGGCCAGTGTGGAGGCCATGCATTTATTCAGGTACCCTTGTTCTAAAAGGTATATGGCTTTACATGATTTTCAATGCAAAAATAGCTATGATCCCAGTTATTGGGCCTATTCAAAAGTCATGCAGATGTTATTTTGAACTAATTTTGGTGACAGTAAGAGTAGCCCAGTTGTTGAATATTGTGTCCAATTCTGGGCACCACAATTGAAGAGAGATATTGACAAACTGGAATGTGTCCAGAGAATGGTGACTAAAATGATCAAGGGTCTGGAGAACAAGTCCTATGAGGAACGGCTTAAGGAGCTGGGCATGTTTAGCCTGAAGAAGAGAAGGATGAAAGGAGATATGATAGCCATGTATAAATATGTGAGAGCAAGCCACAGGAAGGAGGGAGCAAGCTTGTTTACTGCTTCCATGGAGATTAGGACACGGAACAATAGCTTCAAACTACAAGAAAGGAGATTCCATCTGAACATGAGGAAGAACTTCCTGACTGTGAGAGCCGTTCAGCAGTGGAACTCTCTGCCCCAGAGTGTGGTGGAGGCTCCTTCTTTGGAAGCTTTTAAACAGAGGCTGGATGGCCATCTGTCAGGGGTGATTTGAATGCAATATTCCTGCTTCTTGGCAGGGGGTTGGACTGGATGGCCCATGAGGTATCTTCCAACTCTTTGATTCTATGATTCTATGAACAGGGTGCCAATCAAGCATCCTTTCAGACATTGTTGGGCCTCAATCCCCAAAAACCCAAGGCAATTGAGCCCATCATGCTGAGATTAGCAATCCAAAAACCATCTAGCATAGTGGTTCTCAACCTGTGGGTCCCCAGGAGTTTTGGCCTACAACTCCCAGAAATCCCAGCCAGTTTACCAGCTGTTAGGATTTCTGGGAGTTGAAGGCCAAACCATCTGGGGACACACAGGTTGAGAACCACTGATCTAGACGGTTGCCTCATTCTTACCTCCAGACTGGACTGGATTGAGCTGAGTCTTTGGAGATTTGCATTCTAGGCCTTGCAAGGCACTAAGTTCATTGACTGTCATGGGCCAGTAGCTCTCTCCCTGATGTACCTGACAAAATTGCTATTAGGATAAACTGAGGAATATTGTAACTTCTTAACCTTAGAAGCCTTCAGGAAGCAGCTTTTTGTCTATATATTTTATCAGAAGGTTATCAGAGAATGCTAACCACATTGAGTGTGCCCAGAAGAGGACAGCCAAAATAGTAAACACTCTGGAAACCAAGGGTGCCTCTACATTTTAGAATGAATGTGATCTGACACCATTAACAGCCATGGCTCAATGCTATGAAATAATGGGAGCTGTAGTTTGGCGAGGCACCAGTACTATTTGGCAGAAAAGGTTAAAGACTTTATACAGCAACCCATGATTTCATAGCAATGAGCTATGGCAGTTTAAATGGTGTCAAACTGAATTCATTCTACAGTGCACATGTACACCAAGTCCGGAAATCTCAAGAAACGGCTTAGAGGTCTTGAAGTATATACTTGAAGAAAGGGCTTGAAAGGTGACATGTGAGCTATCTTTAAGCACCTGAAGGAATGTCATGGAGAAGGTGAAGCAAGCTTGTTTTCTACTGCTCCTGAGATTAGGATAAGAACCAATGAATTCAAATTACAAGAAAGGTAATGCTACCTAAACATTATGAAAAACTTTTTGACTGTAAGAGCTGTTTGACTATGGAATGAATTGCCTCAACAGGTGGCAGACTCTCCTTCTTTGGAGGTCTTCAGACAGTGTTTGGGTGGCCATTTCTTGGCAGTACTTTATCTGTGTATTTCTTCACCACAGTGGTTAAAATAGAGACCATGTTGTGCCTTCAATCTCTATGACATTCCACAATTTTATGGCATACTCCCTCTTTCCAGAAAGAGCCACAGCTGGCACATCAGCTGGCACAATAGTGGAAGCTATTGAAAGACTCTACAAACACCTCAATGGCAGCTGGGCTTCCAGCACTAGAAATCCTCCTTAGCTGCATCCCTGGTAATTTCTAGGATGAGTGCAACCCTCATTCGGAACAACTAGTCCAGATGAGCATCTGCTCATTATGAAGGTGATAAACATCTTCCTCAGGGTGGAAAAGCACTACACAACATACAACAACCCTCCCAAGTTCTCATGTAACTTCGTTTTGAAAAAATGTCTTCCTCAAGGAAGCCAAGTCACAACGATTAGGTAAAACATACCTGCCAAAACACTTATCACATTGATTGTTCCTCACACTTAAAATTGAATTTTCAGTTATGGTAGTCCTTGATGCTTAGTGTTAATGGAAAGATGACTTCACTATAAGGGCAAAAGAAATCCTGAACTAATTGTTTATACGAGCAAGGAGAGTGTCTAGAACAGTGGTTCTCAACCTGGGGTCCCCAGATGTTTTTGGCCTACAACTCCCAGAAATCCCAGCCATTTTACCAGCTGTTAGGATTTCTGGGAGTTGAAGGCCAAAAACATCTGGGGACCCCAGGTTGAGAACCACTGGTCTAGAATGTACAAGTGTTTTTCCTACTGACCTCAAGCTCACAAAGGAAACTTGCAAGTTCTAACATCTTACAGAAAAATGTTAAAATACATAAATATGCTCAACAGATATAGTGGGCCACATCTGGATTACCTAGAATAACAAATAAAGCACCAGACAGATGACACACTACCATGTTAACTCTTTCATTTCACTTCACAAAGTATGTTTTAGACAGGCACATATAGATCTGTACATCGGACATTAACTCTATAGCTGCATTCAGGAGTGTACACATGATAGTGGACCAGATGAAAGGCACCTTTTCACCCACTTTGTAGATTAACAGAATGCAAAATGCTTAGCAGTATGCCATAAATCCCTTCACTAACATGTTAACTCTTTCATTTCACTTCACAAAGTATGTAGGGACAGCTTTTTCTTCTGAAACCTCACATCTCTGGAATTAGTTGCCATATATATTCCACCAGGGCTTTCTGAAGACCCGTTGGTTTTCTCCTTATCAGTAGTATTCATATTTTGCTCCTCCAGGAGTTTTGGAGTTCATTCTTAGAAGCCCCAGCCATTGGCCAATGGGCAGGCATTGCAGGAATGGAAACACAAAACATCCCGAGAACCAAAGTATGAGAAACAGTGCTCTACATTGATTTATGTTAATTATATTTAGCTGCAATTATGTTCCCATTTTATAGGTTGATAGTAATCGCCATCATCACTAGCATTTATTCATATTCTGTTTTCTTTTCTTCCGGAAGTCTATTAGGTTTTAAGTATTGAAGCTGTTTTGAGAGTAGGATGAAAGTATCTGAGTAAAAATCAATAAATATTTTGGGCTTAGAAGCCAAGCTAACGTTGTGATCCACTTTGTTCCAATTGAGTTTGCAATTTTATAAGAGCATGAAACTCAACTCCAAGAGAACTACGGAGTCCAATAAACTCCACCTGATTGACAGTACAGATGCCATAGCCTAGTTGACCTCAGGCATGAGGCCTTGACTCTAACCTCAACCCTGCAGAAAAATCCCTATGTTGAATTTACTACATATTAAAAGGGAGGATGTTCATAAATGTTTCCTGTTTCCAGACTGTTCCAACGTAGGAACAGCTGTTTAAAATCCCAAAGAGAATAACTAAGGAATGACAACATGCACTATCTTTCATGCACAGTATCAAACAAAAAATATCATCAAACCTTTATTTCTCGCTGTCCTCAAAGGTAGAATTTCTGACCAAAAAGAGCTCAGATGCAATTTTGTTTGCACTGACAATCTCCTCCCTAGGCCATGTCTTTTTCAGAAACTCCTATTCCACATAGACATCAATACTACATTGCAATGAAATGGAACTACAAAGTCCAGCCCCATTCAGCCTAAAGAGCAACTACTGCAGTAAATTTCTGACATGATGCGACAAGTTCTTTTTTCAATACTTTTGAAACACCCAAAAAACATACGTAACAATCACCTTACAAAGTTTAAGAAACTTTTTGTACCAATGCTTTGAAAATGAGTTCTCCCAGGTGCTCGTTATCACAACATAGCTAAGGCAAAGCGTAATGGAGGAGAAATTCTATCTTAAGTTTTATTAGATTTTTAAATTAAATGTCTGAATGTATAAGCCTTCAAAAATAGAGTGCAGAACAAATGAACCCTGAAATAAAGCGGAATTCAATGAAGAACTGAATTCCTTAAAACTCTCTCCTATGACTTATCCATAATTATTTTATAAAGTGCTGCCAGGAAATTCATTATCAAACAGATTGAAACACAGGTAATGAACAGAGCCATGTTGAGTGAACCTTCACCCTCACCACCATTCAGAACAAGTCAAACTTCAAGACACACACTGAATTAACCTTTCAATAAGGTGGTTGGCTAGCTAAACAAGTCTAGGTATATAGGAGGTTTGGAACAGAGACCACATCCCTGAGATTAAAGTCGCAAACACACACACTCATACAGCAAGTTATGGTCAATTGTTCAGATGAGTTCGTCACTTCCTACACAACTAAAAAAACAAAAAAACAAGATAAAGCCACATTTAATTCTTGCACATATAACGATAGAGAGAGAATACATAACAATAAAGCAAAGAATAAGTGAAGAAAGATGTAGCAGTAGAAGTTCCCCATGTCTGCCACCTCTACCTTCATCAATTTTTCATTTGTTAACAGTTGTGAGAAAGTCCTGGCACCATTTGTTACACAGCCTGATGCAGTTTACTGGCAGAGCAGCAGACAGGTTTACGTTACAGTACTTACCATAAGTCAAGTGTCACCCTGTATTAATTAACAAGGTAATTCCAATATACTTTAAAAGGCTCAGTAGGTCATTCACTTCTTAAAAGCACTGAAGGTGTAATCAGCTGTGGCGTATGAGCACTAGCTCCTTCCATGAAGTCAGACAGCAGAATTAAAGGCAAATGGTAAGAGAAATTATTTCTGGGTTGGGTTGTTGTAGTTTTTTTCGGGCTATATGGCCATGTTTTAGAGGCATTGTCTCCTGACGTTCGCCTACATCTATGGCAAGCATCTTCAGGATGCTTGCCATAGATGTAGGCGAAACATCAGGAGAGAATGCCTGTACAATACAGCCATATAGCCTGAAAAAATCTACAACAACCCAGTGATTCTGGCCATGAAAGCCTTCCACCATAAATGTCTCAACGTATTTGTGGTATCAAACAAAAGAGATGATACTTTTATTTCTTACTGACTTAAAAGGTAAGATTTATGTCCAAAACCAGCTCAGATTTTCTTTTTGCACTGGCCATTCCAATGTCTTTTTAATTAACTCTTGTTCCATATATACAACAGCTCTATGTTGCCGTGAAATGCAATGAAGTTCAACTCCAAGAGCAGCTAATGCACAAAATCTTTGCTATGGGGGGACAAGAGCTATCAGGCTCTGCAACGGTCTGAAAGGAGGGAAAAAACTAGTGTCAACAGCAGACTTTCTGATTATAGATCTGGACCAATAGGATTTCTATCCATTTCAATATGCAATGAGCTCATTTTAAAAACACAACATACAGCCAGCCCTCCACATTCACTGGGGTTGGGGCATACAACTCCCATGAACGTGAAAAACCACAAATAAAGAAATTGCTTTTTTTTACCTGAGAAAACATATTCCTAGAAATTTGTAGATGTTCTAGTATGACTCTATGGTCAAATTTCTACTGAAAACTGACTCCAGAATCACACTGGAGAACTTCAGAAATTTCCAGAGAGGTGTTCTCTTTAGAAATGTCTGGATCAGTGGTTCTCAACCTGGGGTCCCCAGTGGTTTTTGGTCTTCAACTCCCCAAAATCCTAATAGCTGGTAAACTGGCGGGATTTCTGGGAATTGTAGGACAAAAACATCTGGGGACCCCAGGTTCAGAACCACTGGTCTAGATTCTGCAGCCATACTGGAGGAAGTTGACCACAGAGCCCCACTGGAGGACCTAGGGATTTCTAGAGAACATTTCAAAGTTGAATCTATGAATAGTAAAATCTGCAAAGGTCAAAGCCGCAAATTTGAAGGGACAATTATGTTGTAATTTCTCAGAATTTAAAACATGCAGAAGTTTAGCTGTAAATAAAACATCGGTTGAACAGTTAATTCTAGCCTTTTGGATCCAAACAAAATCTAAGGCCTTACTCTCACCTCTCTACAGCCCATTTTCGTCAACAGAAAGACTGAATACTGACATTTACTTCACTTCCTGTTTGCATTCACTTCCAAACCTATGAAAACAAGGCCAGGCACACAATCCAATTGAGCCATAATTCTGGATTCGTGACATTTGTGACATCATTCTGCTGTCATGGACATTGGGGCAAGGACAACACAATTCATTGAAGCAAAGGAAAAAAGTCATCCACTGAATTCTAGAGCCATCAATGGACTCAAACAGGCCAATAGAGACCGACTGGATTTCCACTTTGTTTCAGAAAGCTTTGCTTCTTGCTGGAAATTCCTTGCCTGTCTCTTAATTGGTCCCAGAAGAACTGCCACAGAAGCCTCCAACAGTGACAGGACTCACAGGTGTTCTTTGGGAATGGAGTAGGCTTCCAATAACACTATGATGCGTCGAAAAATCAACAGTTGTTGTTGTTCATTGTTCATTCGTTCAGTCGTTTCCGACTCTTCGTGACCTCATGGACCAGCCCATGCCAGAGCTCCCTGTCGGCCATCACCACCCCCAGCTCCTTCAAGGTCAATCCAGTCACTTCAAGGATGCCATCCATCCACCTTGCCCTTAGTTGGCCCCTCTTCCTTTTTCCTTCCATTTTCCCCAGCATCATTGTCTTCTCTAAACTTTCCTTTCTTCTCATGATGTGGCCAAAGTACTTCATCTTGGCCTCTACTATCCTTCCCTCCAGTGAGCAATCGGGCTTTATTTCCTAAGTATGGACTGGTTGGATCTTCTGGAGGTCCAAGGAACTCTCAGAACTTTCCTCCAACACCACAGTTCAAAAGCATCTATCTTCCTTCGCTCAGCCTTCCCTAAGGTCCAGTTCAATCAACAGTTAGGTGTCTAAAATAACATCACAACTTGAGTTAATTCCACCAAAAAAGGTGTTAGAGAAGCTCAGTGCTTAATTTGGTGCTACCAAGGCAGAACCAAGAAAATATAATGTACTCTGCAGCATGGCAAGAATTGCATAAGATTATATAGCTGAAACTTCAGTCACCACAAAATTGTGAGCATTACCACATTTGAGCATTTGACTCTTACCAGACAGCCTTCTTGGGGTGTCTAGTAATGCCTGATACAAACAAAGCAGAGTGGAAAAGGCTTTTGCCACAGTTTGGAGTCACTTTAGCTATAACATGTACATCTCAATTTTTTCTTTGGACAAGACCGCATACATGCTACTGTGCCTGCCAAAAGCATCCCTCTTATATTTGTTTTCTTCAATAGTCGCTTATTCTTCCACAGGATGTCAAGCAGTGTTCCACGGGATATGGCATTGTTAGATCTCAGGCCATATCTAACCATTTCTTTAATGTTTCTGTTTCCTTTTAAAACAACCACTGGGCTAACAACATTTTCTGTCTTGCATCCCATGGAGCAGAGAAGATGCTGTCTCCAAAGCAGTCAGTGCCTGTATTTATGCATTTTTTAAAAGGAAGAAACAGAGCTTTTAAGAGTTGGAGAGGGGGGACCCAAAGCAAAGATGTGTGTAAACCCCTGGGCACAGAGATGCAACTCAGTTCAAGATGCTGGATACTAACCATTTTAGGGCTTGGAATAAACAGAATCCTGGTGGCCTAGACAAACATGTAAAGAACTTCTATCTGAACGCATCTCTTCCTACGAATCTCCCAGGTACTTAAGATCGTCTGGGGAGGCCCTGCTCTTGATCCCGCCTGCTTTGCAGGCACGTCTGGCGGGGACAAGAGACAGGGCCTTCTCTGTGGTGGCCCCACGGCTGTGGAACTCCCTCCCTAGGGATATTAGATCAGCCCTCCCCCTCCTAACTTTCTGAAAAAGAGTAAAAACTTGGCTCTTTGAGCAAGCATTCGGAACCCCGGAGTAAATAGACAAACTAGAGTTGGAAATTGACCAAGGAACGGCCAAGACAATGTAACGGATGAAGATTTCAACGAGAGGTCATAGTTTCTTTTTAAATTGTTTATTATGCACTGTCGTTTATGTTTAATTGCACTTGATATTTTTGCTTTATCAATGTATGTATTTTGTTTCGGCATCGAATTGTGCCGACTGTGTATACCGCCCTGAGTCGCCTTCGGGCTGAATTGGGCGAGATAGAAATAATGTAAATAAATAAATAAATAAACTTATATCAACCTCTTCAGAAGTTACAATCCTCTACTGACACTGTCTGTCTTTGCACTAAAAGGGTATACAAAAAAAACAACAACAAAAAACCAGAAAGAGGATGCTCTCGGTGATGGTGTGTTCTCTGTGGAACTTCTTTTTTAAGGGACCGAACCTGGCACACATCTTAATAATCTTTTGCAACCAAACTTATCTTTCCAAGTGCTGTATAAATTTCGAGCATGAGGAAAACTTCCAAGAATTTTGAAACCATGGAGAACAATATGTACAATTTGGTTTGTCATAAAATTACTTTGTTTAGTGTATTAAAAGTAAAGATGCTTTACAAACTGAATTGAATTAGATAATCTACAACATGCATCCTCAAACAGTAGCCCTACAGTTGTTTGGGCCTCCAAATCTCAGTATTCCTGACCACTGAACAAGGTGGCAATCCGGGTTTCTGGGAGTTGGAGGTTCAAACAGCTGGAGGGCCAAAGTTTGAGGATTTTCGTTTTTGTCATGTCAGTAGCGACCTGAGAAACTGCAAGTCGCTTCTGGTGTGAGAGAATTGGCCGTCTCCAAGGACGTTGCCAAGGGGACGCTCGGATGATTTGATGTTTTTATCATCCTTGTGGGAGGATTCTCTCATGTCCCCGCATGAGGAGCTGGAGCTGATAAAGGGAGCTCATCCGCCTCTCCCAGGATTCGAACCTGCGACCTGTCGGTCTTCAGTCCTGCCAGCACAGGGATTTAACCCACTGCGCCACCAGGTTCTCCCTAGTTTGAGGAGGCCTAATCTACAAGAACCTTTAACAAAAACATGAACTTTCAAAAAGGAGCACATAAAAAAAGTACAACAGAAATTCTGAAGTAATAAAATACATTTATTTTGTCTCCTTTAGTCCTCTATAAGATGCAGAAAGATGTGATGTTTGGGGACTGTAACTCTGGGAGACAAGGGTTCTAATCTTCACTCAGCCATGGAAATAGAGGAAGGAAATAGTAAATCTTCTCAAAAATAAATCTTGCTTTAGGATAGGGTCTCCACAAACCAAAGATGACTTGAAGCTCCATAATGACAATTAAGTCTTTCATATTATCAAGTACACATAACACACTTATTCCCATAAGAAAAAGAAAAATCTGAGAAAAAGGAAATAAAGACCCGGAATCGTAGTGATCTCATATCGTAGGATTATTGTCTTACATAAAGCTCTGGCACAGCCCTCAGAAATAATTTTGTGGGTGTAGACTTAAGAGCACTATGTCCAGCATCTGTCATTCTGAAAGGGGAAAAAAAATCCATAATCCAATTTTATTTGGTTTTCCAAACTCTTCAATAGAAAGACTTTGGGGAGAATGAGATAATTTTCTGAGTCTTCTAATGAGAAGTAAAGACTAGCTCTATTTCCAAATTTTGAATAACTGTAGGATACAGATACAACCATTTTACAGAAACAACACATTCAAAGGATTGTTGTAGGTTTTTTCGGGCTGTATGGCCATGTTTTAGAGGCATTATCTCCTGACGTTTCGCCTACATCTATGACAAGCATCCTCAGAGGTAGCTTGCCATAGATGCAGGCGAAACATCAGGAGAGAATGCCTCTAGACCATGGCCATACAGCCCGAAAAAACCTAGAACAACCCAGTGATTCCGGCCATGAAAGCCTTCGACAATACATTGAACACATTCAAAGGTTAAAATATCTGATTCTTTCACCCTCCACAAACTGCCACTCTCCAGATTTGTTGGATTACAACTCCCATAATCCCCCGCTGACATGCTTGCTTTGTTAAAGTGAGGAAAGGAAGGTGAAAAATTGAGTTCTTCACACCCATAAGACAACTGAATTAGATCACTCGCTTATTCATAATGCAGAGGCTGCATAATTATCTATCTTCACAACACAGTAACTGGAAGGAAACATATCTGGCGTCTCATATGACTTGAAGTCTGCTTCTCCTGCCAATTTTTTGCAGTCATAGTAGTATGTCTGTGGACGTTGTTTCAGAATTACTATACCACAATAAAACTTGATACACTAAAGTAGAAGAACAATCAAGTAAATTTTGAAAAATCACATATGCCACACAAAACATTCAATTAACCAAGAATTTTAGTTAGGAGATTTTACAGCTGATTAATGAAAATTAACTCTCCAAAATTATGAATTAATTCAAGCTACCTTAATAAGACAAAGGAAACTGGCTTCTCATAACCATTTCATTCTGTTTCCAAACACAGCTAGACTCTAAAACTTATACTGAAGAAGGTACTTCACATACTGAAGAATTCTATTCTTGATAAGGCATGCCTACCTTATCAAGTTTTCAGGGCACAGAGATGTTTCTTAACCTCAGAGCCATCCCTCCACCTCTACCACTTTGAATCCTTTCACAGACACAACTTCAGAGGTGTCTGAACACACCTTGTATTCTATGTCTCATGAAGTTAATGATGTTTGACGTCTACTTGCACTAACATGCAAAGGAAGGAGGTATCACTGATCACTACCACTTAAGAGCATCCAAAAGCAATCTTCTTACCTGTTCTAAATGTTGTTTTGTCTAGCCCAGTTGTTCTCAACCTGGGGTCCCCAGATGTTTTTGGCCTACAATTCCCAGAAATCCTAACAGCTGGTAAACTGGCTGGGATTTCTGGGAGTTGTAGGGCAAAACCATCTGGAGACCCAAGGTTAAGAAACACTGGGTAGCCTCATGATAATCTTCAGAGGTGTATGGATTTCTCCATGGCCAATTCTAACATGCATTTTACCTTTCACTGGACCAAAGGGTGAAGCACAACTACACAAGTTTCTAATTATTACAGCTCTAGAACAGGCACATAAACATTGTTGGACTACAAATCCCAGGATCTATAGCCAACACAGCCAATTGTGAGGAATGCTGGGAACTGCTTCCCAGAAACATGTTGAGCAACACATGATTCCTGGCTTAAAATAAACTTGGAAAGACATAGGTAGTATCCAAGGAAATTTCAGGTACCAGAAAAAATCTTCCAGTGGGAAACAGATGGAATGTCAGTATGACGCTCGTTAATCCTTCCCAAAGCTTACAAAAACATATGACAATTAGATTACTGTGCGGTTTGGATCAACTGTCACGCATAAATATTGTACCACATCTGTAATAATATGGAAAACCAGTGCACAAATTTAATGAACTACACTTCCTGATAGACATACCTTCATACAGAAGCCAGCATCATGAAATCAGCCTGAAGATGAAGTGACCAATTTCAATATGTTACTTTTCCTTGAAGAAGCTCCTGGTACCCAGTTATCAGTGCCCAGATTGCATATCTAGCTTCTCCAGTGGAACTATGCAGAAATGAGCCCTCAAACAATGCACACAATCAGCTCAACACTACATATAACTATATGAAGATTTCACAGCTGGCCAGATAAGGACAGAAGAAAACGCAACATCCCCAGCCATTATCTGCTATTCACATACCCAGACAAACCAGGAGGAACCTTGGGATTCAAGCCATGTAGCACAGTGTTCTCAATACAAATTCATTCAAGGCCCTCCGTGTCCTTGAACTCATATTTCTTTCAAATTCTTTGCATGTTCTCAATCTTAAACCAGCCTTTAACATTTAAAGAAGACAGAAACACATCCAAACGAAGTCTGGCTGGCAGAGGTACATTCAAAACTGAGTGCACAGATCTGGCCAAACCGACCGAACTACAAATGTGCCAGGTGCAAACCATATCCATTATTTCTCCTGAATAACCTGTTCCTGAACTCTGTACAAGCAGCCGCATTCATCTGAATATCACAGACCACACACAAGTACTTCAAGATTTTCTGATGTAAGATTGCTAGTTAACATTTTCTTCATGTCATAAGAATCCAAAGACAAAAGGTTAAGATAACAGTAAAGGTATAAACAGCACAACTGTTGCTCTTCATGAAAGCTTTAACCCTAAACCACTACAAAAGGCTGTGAAATGGGTTACAATTTAGAAGTATTTCAATTTCTCCAATTTGCGATCAACCATACCATTGATGGGTTGTTGTAGGTTTTTCCGGGCTATATGGCCATGTTCTTGAGGCAATTTTTCTCCTGACATTTCGCCTGCATCTATGGCAAGCATCCTCAGAGGTAGTGAGGTCTGTTGGAAGTAGGAAAAATGGGTTTATATATCTGTGGAATGACCAGGGTGAGACAAAGGACTTTTGTTTGCTGGGGCTAGCTGTGAATGTTTCAGCTGATCACCTTGATTTGCATTCAATGGCTTGGAAGCGCCTGGGGGGAATCTTTTGTTGAGAGTGATTTCATGTGCCTGTTTGTTTCCCCTCTGTTGTTTTGCTGCTGTAATTTTTGAGTTTTTTAATACTGGTAGCCAGATTTTGTTCATTTTCATGGTTTCTTCCTTTCTGTTGAAATTGTCCACATGCTTGTGGATTTCAATGGCTTCTCTGTGTAGTCTGACATGGTGGTTGTGAGAGTGGTCCAGCACTTCTGTGTTCTCAAATAATATGCTGTGTCCAGGTTGGTTCATCAGGTGCTCTGTTATGGCTGATTTCTCTGGTTGGAGTAGTTTGCAGTGCCTTTCATGTTCCTTGATGCGTGTCTGGGCGCTGCGTTTGGTGGTCCCTATGTAGACTTGTCCACAGCTGCATGGTATGTGGTAGACTCCTGCAGAGGTGAGTGGATCCCTCTTGTCCTTTGCTGAACGTAGCATTTGTTGGATTTTCTTGGTGGGTCTGTAAGTGGTTTGTATGTACCATTGATATTAATTGCCTGGATTTTACAGTTTTTTCCCAAGTTTCGTGAAGTTTAGACAAGGAGCCCACCAGTTCTTTATGGATTCCTCATTGCTTACATTGTATAACTCTTACTTTATCCTCCACAGCAAACTATTTTTCTGAACAGTATACACCAGGCAACAAAGATCCGCATAGTTAAAGCAATGGTATTCCCCATAGTAACCTATGGATGTGAGAACTGGACCATAAGGAAGGCTGAGCGAAGGAAAATAGAAGCTTTTGAACTGTGGTGTTGGAGGAAAATTCTGAGAGTTCCATGGGCCACGAGAAGATCCAATCAGTCCATATTTCGGGAAATAAAGCCCGACTGCTCATTGGAGGGAAGAATATTATAGGCAAAGATGAAGTCCTTTGGCTACATCATGAGAAGACAGGAAAGCTTAGAGAAGACAATGATGCTGGGGGAAAGGGAAGGAAAAAGGAAGAGGAGCTGACCAAGGGCAAGGTGGATGGATGGCATCTTTGAAGTGACTGGCTTGACTCTGAAGGGCCTGGGGGAGGTGATGGCCGACAGGGAGCTCTGGCATGGACTGGTCGAGGTCATGAAGAGTCGGAAACGACTAAACAAATAAACAACAACATATACCAGGCATGGGAAAACTTGGGCCCTCCAGGTGTTTTGGACTTCAATTCCCACAAGTCCTAACAGCCTACCTGCTCTTAGGAATTGTGGGAGTTGAAGTCCAAAAGACCTGGAGGGCTGAAGTTCATCCATGCCTGGTATACACTCATGTTTACCTTGTGTGTAACAATATCCATTCAATATGAATTTTAAATGTCACATGTTATATAAGACAAGATTGTGTGGTGTTGTTCTGCACACGTTTCCAAATTAGGTAGAAAAAGTGTAGCACTATCTTTGCAACCATTCTAACGCTTCTTCATGAATCATGAAATGTGTGATTGTGGATGTTTTTAAGCAGCTCTGTACTGTTTCAGTATAGCTATTTTTATTTTGTTGATTATGCTTCAGACTCTTTGATTTGGCTTACTAACATATAATTATGTTTAGAAGATTCATAACCAATATTTTAAATATGTGTACATCTCAAAACATTTTAAAATGTGTTAAGTATGGATTGTTTGAGTACAGATAAACAAAGACTGACAATGTTATACTATGGATAACCATTCAAAATAAACAAATACAGGTATCAAAAGTATACCGAATTACCAGATAAGAAAACTAGTATGACAAAATATGCTTATACACCGTGTAAAGCTCAAGTACAAGGGTGGGTTCAAAAGTTTTGCTTCCTGTGTCATTAAAAGCTTTAAGAAGGAACATATACATAACAGCAGAAGTTGCTACAGATCATAACCTGAACTATCCTCTACGCAAAATTACTGTTCAACATAAGGCAAAGGTAAAGGTTGTCCCCTGACATGAAGTCCAGTTGTGCCCGACTCTGGGGTGTGGTGCTCATCTCCATTTCTAAGCCAAAGAGCTGGTGTTGTCTGTAGACAACTAAGGTCATGTGGCCGGCATGACTGCATGGAGCACAGTTGCCTTCGCACTGGAGCAGTACCTATTGATCAACTCACATTTGCATGTTTTCAAACTGCTAGGTTGGCCGAAGCTGGGGCTGACAGCAGGAGCTCACACAACTCCCCAGATTCAAACCTGCGACCTTTCAGTCAACAAGCTCCGCAGCTCAATGCTTTAACCCACTGTGCCACCGGGGGCTCCACTGTTCAACACAGTCACTATCAATCTGTATACATTTGCACCATCGTTTAACTCAGGCATCAAAATCATTTTAGAAAAATTCAGGGTTTTGCTTTGTGACCCATGATTTTAAAGCTGTACAGATTGTAAATCGGACCCCTTCTGACTTTTACCTAAGTGGTTTCAGATTCAATGACTTCAATGAAGTCTGACTTGGCCATGGTGGTACACGCTCTGGTCACATCCCGCCTTGACTACTGCAACGCTCTCTACGTGGGGCTGCCCTTAAAGACGGCCCGGAAACTTCAGCTAGTTCAGCGCGCGGCAGCCATGTTACTAACAGGAGCGGGACGCAGGGAGCATACAACGCCCTTGCTGTTCCAGCTCCACTGGCTGCCGATTTGCTACCGGGCCCAATTTAAGGTGCTGGTGCTATCCTACAAAGCCCTAAACGGTTCCGGCCCAAAATACCTTTCGGACCGCATCTTGGCCTATGAGCCCACGAGGATCTTGAGATCGTCTGGGGAGGCCCTTCTCTCGATCCCGCCTGCTTCACAGGCACGTCTGGCGGGGACGAGAGAAAGGGCCTTCTCGGTGGTGGCCCCCCGGCTGTGGAACGACCTCCCTGCTGACATCAGACAGGCGCCTTCCCTTCTGTCCTTCCGAAAGAGCCTGAAGACCTGGCTATTTGAGAAGGCATTCAACTGAGCGCTACGGCAACTGGTAATTGACAACTGGAACGGAATACGGATTACGATATTGGTTATGATTCTATGATGTGACGGAGCGGATTATTTAGTGTAACTAGATTATAGTGTATTATTGTTGTATTGATTTCCTGTTTTGCCCTTTTGTAAACTGTTTTTATATGTTGTGCACCGCCGCGAGTCGCCCTAGGGCTGAGAGCGGCGGTCAATAAATGCAGTAAATAAATAAATAATAAATAAATGACATTAAAACGAAGCAAAACCCTGAATTTTTCCAAAATGGTTTTGATGCCTGGTGTAAACAATGGTGCAATGTGTACAAATTGATGGTGACTATGTGAAATGGTAGTTTTGCGTAGAGGACAGTTCAGGCTCTGATCTGTAGCAACTGCTGCAGTTATGTGTTAATTCATAACGTTTTTATGACACAGGAGGCAAAACTTTTTGAACCACCCTTGTATAATGCAAGAAAAGGATCCAATACTTCAAATGCAATCAACTCAAACCCTGACTGAAAACAGAAAAATACCTGTGTTTTCACCTGCTACCTTTTGAATTTATGCTGAACCCAACAAAGAACATAAATCACTCCAAGAATTACTACAGACTGAATACTTCTTATTTGAAATACATAAGACTAGAAGTGTTTTGGATTCCATTTTAGAATTGTATTTGCATATATGTATGTTGATGGGAACCATGTCTAAAAACAAAATTTCTTAATGTTTCATATACACCTTTTTACATATAGCTTGACTATAAATTTATACAATATTTAACAATTTTGTGCATGAAACAAAGTTTGTGTACACTGAATCATCAAAAGCAAAGGTGTCACTATCTCAGCTACCAACATTATTTTGGAGTATTTCAGATTCCTAATAAGGGCTCAACCTATATTATTAAGATTTGGTTCCGCATTGTCATCATTGTCTTCATGTTTATCCCACTTTTTAGCAGCCCAGCATAGATCAAAATAGACAACATTTAGACGTAGCACCAAATCCAATAATGTTTGAAAAAGGGATAAAGCAAAAATCTGTGTGGACTTCTTTTTTTTCAATACTGAGTTCGTTTAGACTGTGGTGCACTCCTTAGTTAAAAAACTAAGAAATAGAAAGCAGGTTGGAGACTTGGTTACTTTATCACTCTAACCCACTGCGTCATTTTCAAGTTTAATTAATTTTAGATTATTTTAACTCTATAGAATGTAAAGTATTGATTATTTAAGTTATATAGAAGGGGGGGGGGAGAACAATTTTTGGTCTGTTCTGGTTTTAATAGCTTGTAGACTATTTTGAGTTCCAGTAAAGGGGGAAAGCATGGGCCTAAATTAATAAAGTTACAAAATAAAACAGCTCTTTTTAGTTCCAATGAAAAGGTGATCAAAACAACTCTGCCTAAAATTTTCCAAAGCTGCTGTTGGCCTGAGCGGACAATGCAACTGCAGATATATTGGGATCTGCCTACCTGCGTGATCGCATCTCTGTTTATGAACCCGTACGCTCCCTTCGTTCATCCGGAGAGACCCTGCTCACAATTCCACCTGCGTCACAAGCGCGGTTGATAGGGACGAGGGACAGGGCCTTCTCTGTGGTAGCCACCCGACTCTGGAACGTCCTCCCCAAGGACATCAGACAGGCTCCTACGTTGGCAGTCTTTAGGAAGAACTTGAAGACTTGGCTATTCCGGTGTGCCTTTCCAGAATAGGTAACTCCAGCAATACGTCCCAGAAGCACTTTACTAGAGACCTAAGATTGTCAGCACGTTGCACTTACCCAAAAATCCTTATATTTCAACTGTCATACTCAGCACTTTTAATCTGTACCCATTTACACTTGGCCCGGCCTTAGTTTTATTGTGCTATGGTGTACTGTTTTTATTGTTTATGGTTATTGCTTTAATTGTTTGTTTTGCTTTATGGTTTATGTGTATTGTTGTTTTATTGAGGGCTTGGCCTTTGTAAGCCGCATCGAGTCCTCCGGGAGACGTTAGTGGGGTACAAATAAAGTTGATAATAACAATAATAATAATTTTCATATAGGTCAACTCTCCAAAGGCCCATGTAAGAGATAAAGCATAACCAGAGTTGTGGAATCATTTCCAATACAATACAAAATGTCTTGTTAGAGTACAGAACCTGTTTTGTTAGTTTCAATGTTTTCGAAACTTTTTCTTAATTTCTGGCCTCGATGCTCTTTATTACAAACCCAAGTTTACTTGTACACACGGAGCTTTTATAAGAAACTAATTCAGGAACCTCTTTCCCAGCGGTCAAGGAACTTTCAGACAACTCAAAATGGAGTAGAAAAGGGATCTGTTGGTAGCAAAAGATTAGATTATATGTGGCTGAGCATGAGAACGCTTTGCAGTGGAATTGCTTTTCTCAGCCTCTCCAGGAAAGATTAGAAGGCAATGCCAGTGAATCAAGGGCCCAACTTGATTGAAAAGAAAGCTTATTTCCTCCTCATTCAGCTTCCCGGTTCTTAACATCCTATGTTGGTTGGCCATGCTTCCCACTCCCAGGCAACAATTCACAAGTTTTGTACAATACCCTGCAATGGGAACAATACTTGACATTTCTCTTTATCAAATCTTGCCTGCTGTGCCAAACCAGTTACCAGATTTATATCAGCCTTAAACAAAATCAAGCTATACAATTTTGGCACCCTTGAACTGAAACCAAACTAGCAGCATCTCTCTAATTTGCACACACATGAATATCTGGTGGTCTACAATTACTGTAATATTCAGAGCTGGGCAGAAAAAGTTAAAGAAATTAAGAATGATTTTTGAATACACAGTAGTTAAGGAAGAAGCCATTGCAAACAAGCAGGATTTTCTGCTTTACAGTCTACAAACATAAAAGCTAACTAATCTTTCTATCAATTGTCCAAAGAACTATATTATGTATATAAATACTAGAATTTTCTTCATAAAGTCAAATTATTTTGTTTCAATTCAATATCCCATAAATACAGAAGAAAATGTTTATTCTGTTCAAGCAGCCAAATCCATTTGGTATTTGAATCCCCAAACACAGGTACAAATGGTATCCCCTAATGTAATATGAAACTAACCATCAAGGAGGTTAAGATCATCTGGGGAGGCCCTGCTCGCAGTCCCACCTACTTCTCAAATGCGGTTGGTGGGGACGAGAGACAGGGCCTTCTCAGTGGTGGCCCCTGGTGTTTAGAAAAAGAGTCAAAATGTCTGCTTTGGAAGAAGACATTTGAAAGATAGAGCACCGCAGGTATGTTTAATATAAAAATGTTTATTTGACTTCAGAATGGTATTAGACACTGACTCTGGATGACGTGATTTAATGAATGTATATTAAACTATGGTTATTTATGCTTAATTTTAACTTATGCTTTTAAATTTTATTTGTATGCTTTAAAGCACCATGGATGTATGATTGTAAGCCGCCTTGAATCCCCCTCGGGATAGAGAAAGGCGGGATATAAATAAAGTAAATAAATAATAAATAGAAGAAAAGAAAAACAATTATCTCAACTTATAAAAACATTTTGGATAACTTGTTCCAACCTAAAAAAAAGACAAAATCCCTTCATCACTCAGGAAGCACTCCAGTAAATTTAATGCAATCTGTTCCCCTAAGCCATGTTATTATCTCCTTCAGAAACACTACTAGAAGGCGGAATTATATTAACACACAAAGATAAATGTACTGTTGGTTTTCCTCAAAACACTCCTTCAGTCTTGATTGGAATGGTTATCAAAAATACAATTCAAAAATGCCTATCAATTACACTTCTCCCCAAAATGGCACGAAGGAAGCCAGCAGAGTTCAACAACACATGATACAAGACAAGACTGAAAATATGGATAACTGTACTATCCACTGAATTTTTAGTCTAGATTCATGATAAGAATTGCTGCTATATCCATGGAGGGAATGGTTTATAGGTAGTATCAAAATATTAACTATAATTCCCTATATTATAATTCCCTATATTCTCTGTGGTGGCCCCTTGGCTGTGGATCTCCCTCCCTTATGAGATTAGATCTGCCCCATCTGATCTTCTGGAAGAAACTCAAATCCTGGCTGTGCGATCAAGCATTTGCAGAATAGACTGATTTACTGGTGAAGATAAGGTTTTAGTGGACCGAAATGGACTGAGTTGGATGGCAATTTGAACCGGCAAACTGTTTTAATGTACATTTATAACTGTTTTTAATGTATGCTAATTGTATTTTATGTTATGTTATTATATTGTGTCGGCATCGAATAGCTGCCTGTTGGAAGCCGTCCTGAATCCCTCTTTGGAGGTTGATAAGAACGAGGTATAAATGTTCTAAGTAAATAAATAAATACTTTTAAAGTAGATTTCAGAAACCGAGAATGGGAGAAAAAGATGTATTAACAGTCAGACTTCCGATCCTTGGAAATGAAGAAAGCCATAGTTTGCATTGCCCCCATTCCTGCCAGTCCATGCCCCACAGCCTAAATGGAAGGGACTCAGAGATGCACATTTTAAGCATGTTTTTCCTTCCATTGACATTTACAGGACAAAAGGAGAATAGCATTCCAAACAAAGTGGAATCATTTTATGTCAGACAACACAAAACCTTTTAAGAGTAGCAAGACAGATTGTCCCTTCACCCTTAAAAAGGATCCAGTTCATAGTTGCTTCAGGAATTTTCACTTTAAGGTATTCTTCTGAAACTATTGCTATCTACAGGAAGCCCTGTATGCATTTAACACAAGGAGCTATAAAGTGCAACTCACCAGATGTTGCTAAACTGTAAGTCCCATTATGTGTTCTCCACCAGGTATGCTGATTAGAGCTGATGGGATCTGACAGTCCAACAACATACAGCAAGCTCACATCAAAATATATTATGATAATCCACTCCTTCATTTTAACATATGTCTAGACTTTTGCATATTTATTTATTTATTTATTTCGTGTACTTCTACCCCGCCCTTCTCAACCCCCAAGGGGGACTCAGGGCGGCTTACAAAAAGGCACAATTCGATGCCTACACAGTAATACAAATAAGATATAGAGCGCAATTAAAAACAGTTATAACAGTTAAGAACAATCAATATATATCACAGTCAATAAAAAACAATCTTATGCTCAACGTTCGCAACTCAGAGTCAATAGCTTCATTCCACATTTTCCATTCCTATCAATCGTCATTGTCCTTTATTTATCTGCCAGATTGCCCAAACGCCTGGCCCCAAATCCATGTTTTTAATTTCCTTCTAAAGGAAAGGAGGGATGACGATGATCTAATTTCTCCTCGGGAGTGAATTCCATAGGTGAGGGGCCAAGACCGAGAAGGCCCTGCTCCTCGTCCCCGCCAATCTCACTTGTGATAAAGGCGGGGCCGAGAGCAGGGCATCCCTGGAAGATTTTAAACTCCGAGGTGGGACGTAGAGGGAGATGCGTTCGGACAGATACGCTGTTCGGACAGATATCTGCATAGACAAAACTTAGTTCCAGAGAAACCACTAAAAAAAGTCACCAAGTGCAGACTTTACTGTTCCAGCGTTCGACAAACACTACATACAGCATCCACACAATTCCTGGCATACAGATACATGGAGGTTGCTTAGCAATGCAGCTAAACCGATATGGATGGATGCCAACAATAGCAGTACTGTGGAAGGAACCATGAAGTCAGCCACTAAACAAGTCTGCTGTAAAAACTGTCTAAAATTCAGTCTTTCTTTCTGATCTATTATTTTTTAACATTTAAAGGAAGATAATGAAGTCAGGACAAGACAAAAACATCTTTCGTAGCCTTTGTAGATTCCCCACCCCCACCCCACCCTGGCTAAATAGAAGTTTCATAACTCCAAACTGACTGACTTTATTTAAAGATCTAGCACAAGAACTCGGAACATATTTACTTATCACTGAAGCAGAAAGGGCAAAAAGAGCTTAACCTGAATTCTTGGCTTCTATCCAGCCTGTAGCAGAAATATGCCTAAAGAGCCTTTTATATAGCTAAAAAAGTGAGTTCACAGCTTAACTTAACAGTTTACAAATATATGAGGAAATGGAAAATATAAAACACCTCTTTTCCACACAAGACTGAATGCTCAGTGTTTGCAATGATTAATATAGCACCTTCACATAGCCCATTTGAAGCACAAAAAGGCTACTTCAACATAGCACACGGATTTAGCATTGCTGGCATACACAATTCGCAAGAGTTGAAAGCATTAAACCCCGATCTAGTCTTCCATTTGAACAAAAACCTGATTTGGTTCATAACCCAACAGAGAAATATGTGACATGAACTAAGCAACTACCATAAAGATCTACTAAGATAAAGGAACTAACACCTTTTTATGAGGCTATTTCAGGGAGCAAAGGGTTCTTCTTCCCTATCTGATTGCATTTTTCTTCTCTCCTCCCTATC
This sequence comes from Anolis sagrei ordinatus, assembly GCF_025583915.1. Classification (NCBI taxonomy): domain Eukaryota; kingdom Metazoa; phylum Chordata; class Lepidosauria; order Squamata; family Anolidae; genus Anolis; species Anolis sagrei. The sequence goes on along the minus strand of NW_026845477.1, from coordinate 5,802,172 downwards.
TTCAAATTCAGCTCCTAATCTGGCGGAGGAGGGAACTGTTCAAAACCCAGGCCTTACCTCTTTCTAGATAAAGGAACCAAAAAAAGTGACTAATCTGAAGAATGTTGCTATCTTCCTTCATCACTGATTCAAATTAAGACAACAGAAGATTGTTTTCACAGGTGGCAGGAGGACACGAAGAATTTCCAAGAAGTCACTTACCAGGTTAAACACAAGGGAGTTCAAGTTACATTACTGGTTAGCTTTACAGAAGCATCATTTTCTTGAGGCAAAATGTAAACACACATACATCTGAGAAGGGCCTTAAAGTCGATCAGGCACCTGCTAAAACCAGTTCAGTATTTATATTTGTTTACCAAACATCCTACTCCCAACTGCTCCCTGCAGTTAAACCCAAAATAGCAAATACTTTTAACTGTTTTCAACTCCCAAGCTTTTGTTTTAAAAATGGGTCACCATGGTTGCTGCAATTCCGTATATAAAGAGAATTATATAAAGAGAACACAAGACAGACTTGTTTTTTTTTCTTTTAAAATAAGTTTTCCCAAGAATGCAGCCTTGCTCTGCTTAAATTTCCACATGAGCCTCAAAATTACATAACAGAGGTGAAACATGGGCTAACCACGGGGGCCTCTACATTGTAGAATTAATGCAGTTTAATACCACTGTAACTACCATAGCTCTATGCCATGGAATCATGGGTGCTCAAGTTTTACAAGGTCTTCAGTCTTCTCTGTCAATGAGTGTCAATGCCTCAACAATCCACAAATGTATTGTCGAAGGCTTTCATGGCTGGAATCACTAGGTTCTTGTGGGTTTTTCGGGCTATAGGGCCATGTTCTAGAGGCATTTCTCCTGACGTTTCGCCTGCATCTATGGCAAGCATCCTCAGAGGTAGTGAGGTCTGTTGGAATTAGGACAATAAAACAACAATTAAAAAAACTCAATGTGGTTAAAGATATCTGGCTACCAGTATTAAAAAACTCTAAAATTATAAAAGCTAAACAACAGAGAGGAAAAAAAAACCAGGCACAGATTAACACCTCCCAGCAACAGATTTTCCCAGGCTCAGGCAGGCCTTCAAATGCTAATGAAGGTGATCAGCTAAACATTCACACCTAACTGCAGCAGGGAAGAGCTCTTTGCTCCACCCCAGCCATTCCACAGATATATAAATAAACCCATTGTCCTAATTCCAACAAACCTCACTACCTCTGAGGATGCTTGCCATAGATGCAGGCGAAACGTCAGGAGAAATGCCTCTAGAACATGGCCCTATAGCCCAAAAAAAACCCACAAGAACCTAATCCACAAATCCCAGGATTCCACAGCCACGAGCCAAGTCAGTTAAAGTGGAGTCAAACAGCATTCATTCTACAGTGCAGATGCACCCCAACAGAGTGGGCAATCCATCTTCAGCACGCTTGGTGGGGACGAGGGACAGGGCCTTCTCTGTGATGGCCCCTCGGCTGTGGAACTCCCTGCCTAGGGATATTAGATCAGCCCCCTTCCTCCTGACTTTTTGGAAGAGAGTAAAAACCTGGCTCTTCGAGCAAGCATTCGGAATCCTGGAATAAATAGTCAAGCTTGAGATGGAGAATGACCCAGGAATGGCCAAGACAATGAAACGGATGAGGATTGGAATGAGAAGATATAGCTCTTTTTATATTGTTATTGCACTGTCTTTTTTGTCTAAATGCACTTAATTGTTTTTGCTTTTGAATGTATGTATTGATGCCATTGAATTGTGCCGATTTGTAGACCGCCCTGAGTCGCCTGCGGGATGGTATGGGCGGGATATAAATAATGTAAATAAATAAATAAACAAACAAACCCCCCACAGCTGCTTAAATGGTGTCAGCATTTTGTTTGCAGAGGCTCTTTCTTGTGTTGCAGTGGTTTCCTCCGTGCTTTGAAAGAAGCCGCCTTTAAAAGAAAATACTCCTTCTATAGCTGAAAGAACCTTAGAAGAATAGGATGATAGAGAACAGGCCTCAATGGCCATTCAGTCAAACCCCCGCCTGCCAGGCAGGAATGCACAATCAAAGACCTCCCAACAGATGGCCAGTCTCTGCTTAAAAACCTCCAGAGATGGAGACTCCACTCCACTCCACTCCATAGTGGTAATAATAACAACAAGAACAAAACACCACACTCCACAATGTTTAACATATCCCACTATCAGAATGTTTTTCCTAATATTCAGACATAATCCCTTTTCCTGCAACTTGAATCCATTGCTCCCATGTATCCTGGTCTCTAGAGCAGCAGAAAACAAGCTGGCCCCCTCCCCAATGGGACCCCCTTTCAAAATATGGCTCTCATCCCCCTTCTCAGCCTTTTCTTCTCCAAGCTAAACATCCTCAGCTCCCTTGGCTGCTCCCCATAGTGCTTCCTACTCTTTTGGTAGCCCTTCTCTGGACACATTCCCAGTTGTCCATCTCCTCCTTGAATTCTGGTGCCCAGAACTGGACACAGAGTTACTGCAGGTGAGGTCTGATCAAAGTAAGATGATCCAATCGATCCAGTTAACTCTCCTCCTGACAGGAACGAATGTGACACAGACACATGGCACGAGGGGAGGGAGCAAAGCCCAAGGCATCAGAAGAACCTGTTCCCTGCAGAACTCAATGGGACGAGTGAGAGAAGGCCTGGCAACTGTTCCTTGCTGGGAAGGAAGCCAAAGCTAGTAAAAGCACAAGAGGTCCAGAACCAGGGCCACCCTCCCAAAATAAAAGCAAGCTCAGAGGAAAGAAGGCTGTCCACACTCCCCACAGCATAAAATACCGAGAAAGGGAAGCTGCTCCAAGGCCTAGTTAACGGAAGTCTACTTATCACATATTCTCTATTTCTGGAACAGGGGACAAGGAGGGGTCTGGCAGGAGAGGCTTGGAAAACTTTAACCAACAAAAATTAGAATGTTGTTAAAATTGTATAAAAGCATAAGATGCAGTCAAAATAATTGTAAACATATGCACTACATATGTTATAGCAATATTCAAGAATATGGACATGAAATGCTTATGTGTATACGCACCAGATGAAATCAAGTGTTAAATAACAGGATGAAAAGTTTAAATAATATGCATACACTAAAAAACAACTTTTATCTCCTTTCAAAGTACCCTGAGAGCTGTCATGTCTGCCTGAAATTATTATTTCAAAATTGGGTACTAGGACTGCTTTTAGAATATTTTAAATATAATATTTTAAAGAGGTTGCTATGGTTTGGATTGTGAATGCCTTTTTAATCGGTTTTTATGGCTTTTAACTGTTTAATTTAAATACCATTGATATTTAACTCTACCACCTGCAATCCACCATTTGCAAATGGTAGTTTTGCATGAAGCCCAAAGGAGTGGATCGACACAAATCAGATATTTAAATCCATCCTTGGAAACTTTTAAACAGAGACTGGATGGTCATCTGTCAGGGATACTTTGATTGTGCTTTTCCTGCATGGCAGGAGGTTGGACTCGATGGCCCAAAATGCACAAACATTGTAATGTTTATACATTTTTAGGTTTTAATTTGTATTTTCATTTGGTTTTACTATAAGCCACTTTTGGAGTCTCTTTTGTAGAGAGAGAAAGCTGGGTATAAACACATAATAATATTAACTGTTTATATATGTGTGTGTGTTCATCTTGTTTTCATTTATTTGTTTTTTTCCCTCACCTCAGGAGCCCTAGTGGATTGGGAGAAGATACAGAAATAATTTAGATCTATAGATCTTATAGTTGGGATAGTGACTATTCAATGGAGAGGGCAGAATAATGTAATGTGTTTGAATTGTTTCAATCAGTTTTAATTTGTTCCTCGTTTCAAAGACCTAGTAGTTTCGGAAGGCAATACGGAAATACATTAAACGCATAGAGCTTACAGTTAGGATATAATATTCTAATTGTTATTTTAATTTTTTTATCTTTACATTGTTTTAATCGGTATTTATTTATTCCTCTACCTCCATAGACCTAGTCAATTTGGAGGCAATATAGAAATACTTAAAACAAATAGACCTTACAATTTGTAAAGCGACTATAAGAGACATAGGCCAACTTGGGCCTTCCAGGTGTTTTTGGCTTTAACTCCCACAATTCCTAACAGCCTACTGTTAGGAATTGTGGAAGATGAAGTCCAAAACACCTGGAGGACTGAAGTTTTCCCATGCGAGGACTATACAAATGGAGAGGGATAGATATTTTAATTTGTTTTGAATACTTTCTTACCTTTGAATATTATTATTTGTTTATTTGTTCCTGGCTTTCAAGGGGCCTAGCAGCATTGCAGAGGCAATACAAAAATGATTTAAATAAATAGCTCTTTACTGCTGGGACTGAGGTAAACAATCTCAAGAAATACTTTCTTTAGAATCATAGAATAACAGAGTTGGAAGAGACTACATGGCCAGGAAAAGAACAATCAAACTATCCTTGACAGATGTCCATCCAGCCTCTGTTTCGAAGTTTCCAAGGAAGGAGATTCCACCAAACTCTTGAGGCAGAGAGTTCCACTGCTGAAGAACTCTTTTTAGTCAGGAAATTCTTCCTAATGTTCAGGTAGAATCTCCTTCCCTGTAATTTGAACCCATGGTTCCACCGAATTCTAGTTTCTAGGGCAGCAGAAAACAAGCCTCCCTCCTCCTTATGGCATCCTTTCACATATTTATACATGACTCTCATGTCTCCTCTCAGCCTTCTCTTCTGCAGACTAAACAGACCCAGCTCATTAAGACATTCCTCAGGGGGATTCATGGTCTCCAGACCTTTGACCATTTTAGCTGCCCTCTTCCTCTGGGCACCTTCCAGCTTGTCAATATCTCTTTTGAACGATAGCGCCCAGAATTGGACAAAGTGTGATTCCAGGTAAAGTGGTCTGACCAAAGCAGAATAGAGAGGTACCATGACTTTCTTCGATCTAAATACTAACCTCATTCTGATGCAGACCAGAATCCTATTGCCTTTTTGAGCTGCTGCATCACCCTCTTGGCTCATGTCACGGAAGACTCCAATATCTTTCTCACATGGGCTGTTGTCGAGCCAGGAATCACCCACCCTGTATCATTGCATTTCATTTTTTTCCTGCCTACGTGGAGTATCTAAGGCCAAGTACTTCAACGGCCTAGCTGGCTGCTGCCAACCACAGCAACACCTATTGAATGTATGCTTTTAAGTTGTTAAGAGATTGAATGTATGCTTTTAAGCTGTTGCGTTGTCCTTTTTTTTTGCTAGACGTCCCCTGCCACGCATTGCTGTGGCCCAGTCTATGTATATGTGTTTTGTGTGTGTATTCATGTGTATATATGTGGTTTTCCACATGCGTTATAATGTATTTTTTATTTTTAAGTCTCTTCCACTGTGTTTTTCAGTGTTTTTATGAGTGATGGTCACTCATTGGCCTGAGAGGTGTATTGTGTCCAAATTTGGCATCAATTCGTCCAGTGGCTTTTCAGTTACGTTAATCCCACAAAAAATTACATTTTTATTTATATAGATTGTGCTGATATTTTAACTCTGCTGTTTAATTGTACTTATATTTTTACTGTTTAAATTGGTATGTTGTATTTATTGTTGTATATGTAATGTGGCTTTGAATTTGCCATGGTCTGTAAGCCGCCCTAAGTCCCCTTAGGGGTGAGAAGGGCGGAGTATACATATAGTATAATAATAAATAAATAAATAAATAATATCTTACATTTGTCCTTGTTTCAATTCATGTTATTAGTTTTGGCCAAGCAGCTCTGTAAACTGTTGTGGTCCTTTTGAATTCTCTGGAGGATGAGCAATCCCTACAAATTTGGTGTCATCTGCAAACTTGATCAACACACCCTCTCAACCAGGGGTCCTCAAACTAAGGCCCAGGGGCCGGATATGGCCCTCCAAGGTCATTTACCCAGCCCGCGCTCAGGGACAGCTTAAGTCTGATACGACTTGAAAGCATACAACAACAACAACAACAACAACAACAATCCTATCCCATCAGCCAAAAGCAGGCCCACATTTCCCATTGAAATACTCATACGTTTATATTTGTTAAAATTGTTCTTCATTTTAATTATTGTATTGTTTTTAAGTGGTTTTCAACTACAAATAAGATATGTGCAGTGTGCATAGGAATTCATTCATGGTTTTTTCCCCTCAAATTATATTATGGCCCTCCAACAGTTTGAGGGGCTGTGACCTGGCCCTCTGTTTAAAAAAGTTTGAGGACCCCTGCTCTAAACCTTCAACCAAATCATTACCTACATATTCATGGACATGAGCAAGATCAGGCATGGGCCAACTTGGGCCCTCCCTACAAGTATTTTGGACTTCAACTCACACATTTCCTAACACCCTCAGGCCCTTTCCTTTTTCTTTTCCACTTAAGCGGCTGAGGGAGAAAAGGAAGGGACCTGAGGCTGTTAGGAATTATGGGAGTTGAAGTCCAAACACCTGGGGGGTTGAAATTTGCCCATGTCCGGGCTAAGCATTGAATAAACATACAAATGAGTATAGTAGACTTAAGCGGCTGAGGGGGAAAAGAAAGGGGCCTGAGGCTCTTTGTTAGGAATTGTGGGAGTTGAAATCCAAAGCACATAGGCTGAAATTTGCCCATGCCTGGCCTAAACATTGAATAAACATACGAGTGAGCATAGTAGACTTAAGCAGCTGAGAGGGGAAAGGAAGGAGCCTGAGGCTGTTAGGAATTGTGGGAGTTGAAAACCAAAACACATAGGTTGAAATTTTCCCATGCCTGGCCTAAGCATTGAATAAAAATACAAGTGAGTATAGCAGACTTAAGCAGCTGAAGGGGGAAAGGAAGGGGCCTAAGGCTGTTAGGAACTGTGGGAGTTGAAGTCCAATACACCAGGAGCAGTGGTTCTCAACCTGGAGTCCCCAGATGTTTTTGGCCTTCAGCTCCCAGAAATCCTAACAGCTGGTAAACTGGCAGGGATTTCTGGGAGTTGTAGGCCAAAATACTTTGGGGACCCCTAGTTGAGAACCACTGACCTGGAGGGTTGAAATTTGCCCATGCCTGGCCTAAGCATTGAGTAAACATACAAGTGAGTATAGTAGACTTAAGCAGCTGAGAGGGGAAAGGAAGGGGCCTGAGAGCCTGTTAGGAATTGTGTGAGTTGAAATCCAAAACACCGGAGGGTTGAAATTTGCCCATGCCTGGCCTAAGCATTGAATTAGCATACAAGTGAGTATAGTAGAACTTAAGCAGCTGAGAGGGGAAAGGAAGGGGCCTGAGGGCCTGTTAGGAATTGTGGGAGTTGAAGTCCAAAACACCTGGAAGTTTGAAATTTGCCCATGCCCAGTCTAAGCACTGAACAAACATACAACCTTCAACACACGGAAGGTTGATGTTTGCCCATGCCTGGCCTAAGCATTGAATAAACATACAAGTGAGTATAGTAGACTTAAGCAGCTGAAGGGGAAAAGGAAGGGGCCTAAGGCTGTTAGGAATTGTGGGAGTTGAAGTCCAAAACATCTGGAAGGTTGAAATTTGCCCATGCCTGGCCTAAGCATTGCCCATGCCTGGCCTAAGCAAGTCCAAAACACCTGGAGGGTTGCCCATGCCCAGTCTAAGCACTGAATAAACATACAATTGAGTATAGTAGACTTAAGCAACTGAAGGGGAAAAGGAAGGGGCCTGAAGCTGTTAGGAATTCTGGGAGTTGGAGTCCAAAACACATGAAAGGTTGAAATTTGCCCATGCCTGGTCTAAGCATTGAATAAACATACATATGAGTTGACTTAAGGGGATGAAGGGGAAAAGAAAGGGGCCTGAGGCTGTTAGGAATTGTGGGAGCTGAAGTCCAAAACATCTGGAAGGTTGAAATTTGCCCATGCCTGGCCTAAGCAAGTCCAAAACACCTGGAGGGTTGCCCATGCCCAGTCTAAGTATTGAATAAACATACAAGTGAGTATAGTAGACTTAAGCGGCTGAAGGGGAAAAGAAAGGGGCCTGAGGCTGATAGGAATTGTGGGAGTTGGAGTCCAAAACACCTGGAAGGTTGAAATTTGCCCATGCCTGGCCTAAGCAAGTCCAAAACACCTGGAGGGTTGCCCATGCCCAGTCTAAGCATAGAATAAACATACAATTGAGTATAGTAGACTTAAGCGGCTGAAGGGGAAAAGAAAGGGGCCTGAGGCTGATAGGAATTGTGGGAGTTGGAGTCCAAAATACCTGGAAGGTTGAAATTTGCCCATGCCTGGCCTAAGCAAGTCCAAAACACCTGGAGGGTTGCCCATGCCCAGTCTAAGCATAGAATAAACATACAATTGAGTATAGTAGACTTAAGCAACTGAAGGGGAAAAGGAAGGGGCCTGAAGCTGTTAGGAATTGTGGGAGTTGGAGTCCAAAACACCTGGAGGAGGGCTCAAATGGCCCTTTCCCTGGTCTAGAAACTGAGGAAGGTAGAAATGAAACCTTAATAGCTTCTCCTTCCTATAAATCACACTTTATCTCACTGTGAAGGTTGGGGAAGAGAAGAAAGGAAAGGGAAGAGGATCATTACAAGTAAGGGAAACACTCTCTTTTTACATTGACACGTGTTCTTTATCAACCTGAAAACGAGAAACAACTTCTCAACCACACAACCAGCACCCTCTTGGCACGTGTAACCCATCCCCGCTTCCTACACGTGTAAACAGAGTTCCCACCCGCCTTCCCAGCCCGGCAGCCCCTCGAGGCCTAGCTTCCCATCCGCCATTGCCCCTCAAGTCTCACAGACGCGACCCAATCTGCCTCAGTTTCCCTCAGGAAAGGGGTGGGGGTCGTGCTCTGAGACAAGAGGGAGGCGGGGAAGGGGCCTGCCCGGCTTTCCCTGAGGGGACGGGGCCGCCACGAGGTGGGTTCGGGGGAGAAAACTGAGGCCGCCCGCGCTGCTCACCTGCCTGAGGCGCTCACAAAAGCAGCAGCAGCCGCGGTCACGTGACTCCGCTCCTTCGCCTGCCCCCTCCCTCCCTCCTTCACCACGTGACCAGAGAGAAAGAGAGAGAGACACCGACCGAAGAGGCGTCTCCACCAATGAAAAAGGAGGCAACGAAAGCGCATGCGCAAGAAACATCGTTCCCCCTCCTCTGCGCACGCGCATCTTAGCTCCATCCTTTTACTTTCACCAGTACGCATGCGCGGATTAGCCCCGCCCACTTTCTCATCCCTTCCTCCTCCCCGTACGTCCTTACGCATGCGCGATTTAGCGCCATCCCTTTTTCTGCTCCTCTCCGTACGCATTTGCGCATGCGCATCTTAGCCCCTCCCACTTTCTTCTCCCTTCCTCCTCTCCGTGTGCCCTCACGCATGCGCGATTTAGCGCCATTCCTTTTTCTTCTCCTCTCCGTACGCCGTTGCGCATGCGCGTCTTAGCCCCTCCCACTTTCTTTCATGATTTCTTCCCCTTAGCTCAGGCATTGGACATTAACTCCAGCTCTTACACCCGCAGTTCACGCATGCGCCATTTTCTATATGCAAATATAGCTCGTTGAAACCGGAAAGCGCATGCGTACATATGTGCGCTTTACTCTCCCATCATCCAACGCATGCGCAGAAGCAACGTTGCACTATCGCCCCTTTCTCGTCTATTTTCCAGAGCAGACAACGCATGCGCAAAAGCAACACGCGGCCTCTGTGATTAACGTCCCGCCCCTTTTTCGATTTCTATTTAGCAGAGCAGGGCTAACGTATGCGCAGAAGTAACACTCGGCCTCTGACACACAGCTCATTAAAACAGGATAACGCATGCGCACATATGTGCTTTACTCCCCATCACCCAACGCATGCGCAGAAGTAACACTCAGCCTCTGTGACGCAAATATAGCTCATTGAAACCGGATAACGCATGCGCACATATGTGCTTTACTATCCATCACCCAACGCATGCGCAGAAGTAACACTCGGCCTCTGTGACGCAAATATAGCTCATTGAAACCGGATAACGCATGCGCACATATGTGTTTTACTCCCCCATCACCCAACGCATGCGCAGAAGCAACGTTGCACTTTCCGCCCCTTTCTCTTCTAGTTTCCAGCGTAAAGACAACGCATGCGCAAAAGCAACAAGCGGCATCTGTGACGTATTAACGTCCCGCCCCTTTTTCGACTTCTATTTAGCAGACCAGGACTAACGCATGCGCAGAAGTAACACTCGGCCTCTGTGACGTAACAATTCCCTCCCCGTTCTTCTATTTTTAGAGCACGGATAACGCGTGCGCAGAATGGACCTGACGCATGCGCAGACACAACACTAGGTCTCTTATGACGTACGCTTCTCTCTCTTGCTCTTATTTCATCCCCATAGATGGTTTGACGCATGCGCACAGGAAATATTCGCTCTCTATGACGTAACGCTTCCCTCCCCTTTCTTTTCTACATGGATTTACGCATGCGCACAGAAGCCTTCTCTGCCGTACCGGTTCCCCATCCCACGTGACCCTCTTGAACTCCAGCGGCGTTTTGAATGACAGGCGAGGAGGCGGGGCATAAGCGGTGACTCAAAAAAGGCCTATTCATAGATTTCCAGATAGAGGCGGGGCCACAAGGGGGCGGGGCTTCCTGGGTTTGTTATTTATATGAACTGTATTTGTTTATCATAATTATATCACATTACATATAAATATAATTTGTAATTCATTCATAATAGGTTGTAACATTAGCATTAATAGCTATTGTAACATTGCAAATAATTATAATTTTTCAGTAAATGAATATTAATAATTAATAATAATGCACAATACAATCATAGACACATGTTACAGGTTTTGATATTATTCGTATTAAAGAGTACTGCTAATTATCAATACTTCTAGCACGAGGATGATGGTCCTCCAAGTGTGCCCCTTCGAATTCTGCAGCACTGCTGGTCACAGCTGACCTCCACCCGGAGCGCTCAAGGGCCAGGGCTTCCCATTTCTCGGTGTCTATACCAGAGTTTTTAAGGTTGGCTTTGAGCCCGTCTTTAAATCTCTTTTCCTGTCCACCAACATTCCGTTTTATTTATTTTATATTTATTTACTGTATTTCTATGCTGCCTTTCTCAATCCGAAGGCGACTCGAAGTGCCTTACTCTGGCACAATTTGATGCCACAATGAACATAAACATAACGAAAACAAAGTTAAAAACAATTAACACTCATTATAAAAACCTTATAAAAGCATTAAAGGCATAGAATCATAGAATCCTAGAGTTGGAAGAGACCTTGTGGGCCATCCAGTCCAACCCCATTCTGCCAAGAAGCAGGAATATTGCATTCAAAGCACCCCTGACAGATGGCCATCCAGCCTCTGTTTAAAAGCTTCCAAAGAAGGAGCCTCCACCACCACACTCCGGGGCAGAGAGTTCCACTGCTGAACGGCTCTCACAGTCAGGAAGTTCTTCCTCATGTTCAGATGGAATCTCCTCTCTTGTAGTTTGAAGACATTGTTCCGCATCCTAGTCTCCAAGGAAGCAGAAAACAAGCTTGCTCCCTCCTCCTCCCTGTGGCTTCCTCTCACATATTTATACATGGCTATCATATCTCCTCTCATCCTTCTCTTCTTCAGGCTAAACATGCCCAGCTCCTTAAGCCGCTCCTCATAGGGCTTGTTCTCCAGACCCTTGATCATTTTAGTCGCCCTCCTCTGGACACATTCCAGCTTGTCAATATCTCTCTTGAATTGTGGTGCCCAGAATTGGACACAATATTCCAGGTGTGGTCTAACCAAAGCAGAATAGAGCATGGGGAGCATGACTTCCCTAGATCCAGACACTAGGCTCCTACTCTTGATGCAGGCCAAAATCCCATTGGCTTTTTTTGCCGCCACATCACATTGTTGGCTCATGTTTAACTTGTTGTCCACGAGGACTCCAAGATCTTTTTCACACGTACTGCTCTCGAGCCAGGCATTGTTGAACTTCATTTTGTTAGTTTTGGCCCTTCATTTCTCTACTCTGTCAAGATCGTTTTGAATCCTGCTCCTGTCCTCTGGAGTCTTGGCTCTCCCTCCCAATTTCGTGTCGTCTGCAAACTTGATGATCCTGCCTTCTAGCCCTTCATCTAAGTCATTAATAAAGATGTTGAACAGGACCGGGCCCAGGACGGAACCCTCCTGATGGCACTCCACTTGTCACTTCTTTCCAGGATGAAGAGGAAGCATTGGTGAGCACCCTCTGGGTTCATCCATTTAACCAATTACAGATCCACCTCACCGTAGTTTTGCCTAGCCCACATTGGACTAGTTTCATAAAACACCAGTAACTTCCTATTAGCTCATTTTCCTGCTGAAGCAGGGAGCTTTGAAATGGTTGAACAGAAGCTCTCCGAAGCTCTAGGTTCTTTTACTGCCTATTACAGGGAAAACCAGCTGATTCCCAACCCATCTAAAACACAGACATGTGCCTTTCACCTCAAGAACAGACAAGCATCCCGAGCTCTGAGGATTATGACCTGGGAAGGAATCCCATTGGAGCATTGCAGCGCACCCAAATCCCTGGGGGTCACCCTGGACCATGTTCTGACCTACAAGAAGCACTGCCTGCACATCAAGCAAAAAGTGGGTGCTAGAAGCAATATCATACGAAAGCTGACTGGCACAACCTGGGGATCACAACCAGACACAGTGAAGGCATCTGCCCTTGCGCTGTGCTCCTCTGCTGCTGAGTACGCATGCCCAGTGTGGAACACATCTCACCACGCTAAAACAGTGGATGTGGCTCTTAATGAGACATGCCGCATTATCACGGGGTGCCTGCGCCCTACACCACTGGAGAAATTACACTGCTTAGCCGTACATTGCACCACCTGACATCCGCCAGGAAGTGGCAGCCAATAGTAAAAGGACCAAGGCAGAGACATCTCCAGCTCATCCCCTGTTTGGGTATCAGCCAGCACATCAACGACTTAAATCAAGAAATAGTTGTCTAAGATCTACAGAGACACTTGCTGGAACACCTCAGCAAGCGAGAGTCCAAAAGTGGCAGGCCCAAACCCAGAGCCTCAACCAATGGCTGATACCAAATGAGAGACTCCCCCCTGGGCACACAGAGGACTGGGCGACTTGGAAGGCGCTGAACAGACTGCGCTCTGGCACCACGAGATGCAGAGCCAACCTTCAGAAATGGGGCTACAAAGTAGAATCCTCGACATGCGAGTGTGGAGAAGAGCAAACCACTGACCACCTGCTTCATTGCAACCTGAGCCCTGCCACATGCACAAGGGAGGACCTTATTGCAGCAACACCAGAAGCACTCCAAGGGGCCAGATACTGGTCAAAGGACATTTAATCAACTACCAAACTCACAAATTTTGTGTTTTCTCTGTTTGTTTGCTTTGTTCTGTTAGAAATGTAATATAATTTGACTGGTCGTCCTGACACAACAAATAAAGCTCATTTTCCAAATACATTGTCAACCCAATCCATGCTCATTCTCTCCTGAGTTCCAAATTAATCCATTACACTGCATTTTCAAACACTTGTTCAAAAAGCCAAGTTTTTTTTAAAAAATGGAATGTCAGTAGGGAGGGGGTTGATCTAATATCCCTAGGGAGGGAGTTCCATAGCTGAGGAGCCATCACTGAGAAGGCTCTGACTCCTGTCCCTGCCTTCTCTTGCTAATGAGGTTCAAGATAGCAACGGTTGGGTCAGTGATATCGATGCAGAGAATGACCACGGGATCCCTGTAGTTTCCCATAAGAATGTCCCTGAGGGGTGTGGAGATGCACCTGCAGAAATTAATGAGAAAATAGGTAACAAGCCAAGAGAGCAAATAGATAACGAGCCAAGGGATAAATGAGAAGAGTTCAGTCAAAACAGGAGAGCTGTGCAATGGCTTAGGTGCTCTGCTAGGCTTCAACAACAAAAAAAAAGCCTCAACTAAAGAGAAACCAATTTCTGACCGCTAGTGACCAAGCTAATGAGGGGGTAAAAGTCTCAAGTTTGGGATGTGTAGTCAGATGAAGCATCGTTTAGAATCACGCCAAGTTCTTGTCCTTGTTTTATAGAAACTTTGCTTTGAAGTTTCATGCCAAGATAGTTCTTGTTCATGGTTTTGGATTCCTGGATTTCATGATTGCTTACCCAAGCCTTGGATAAATGTATTCCTGATTTTCTGGATTGTATTGGAGATGTGTGGACTTTTGTGGACATTACCTTGGGCTAATTTGTTCCTGCTTATCTCCTTACCTAACTGGATTTACCTATTTTCTTAAAGTGTTTTTTACTTTGCTGCTTTTTACTTATCTTCAATAAAAGGGTTGTGTGTTTTTTTTTTCCTATTCAACGTGTGGTATTTAAAGTCAGGGGGTTATTCCTGTTCTGGAGTGCAGCACCACCACTGAGAAGGCCCTGTCTCTTGTCCCCACCAGGTGCGCCTGCAACTAAGGCGGGATCGAGAGCAGGGCTTCCCCAGAGGATCTTAAAGTTCTGTTCTTGAATTGGGAATAGAGTAACTGCTTTGGGAGATGGTGATCGGGCATTTGGACAATTGCTGGTGGTCTTTCCTTCTTCCAACACACAACATTTGTCCGCCTGTCTTCCCAAGAGATTTTCAGGACTTGCAGGCAACGCTGATGGAGTCTAAGTTTCATAGGTGCACAGCAAGGTTGGGAGGACAATAGATTTATAGACAAGCACCTTGGTCTTCCTACAGATGTCCCGGTCTTCAGACACTCTCTTCATCATTCGGGAAATGCTGCACTCGCAGAGCTCAGGCAGTGTTGTATTTCAGAGTCAATGTTGATTTTGGTGGAGAGGTGGCTGGCAAGGGAGCGGAAATGGTCAACATTTTCTAATGTTACTCCATTAAGCTGTATTTCTGGCATTGACTGATGTCAGCTAGAAGAGCACTTTGGTTTTCTCGATGTTGAATGAGAGGCCTAGCTTCCCATATGCTTTTTTATTAATTCAATTTAATTATTGAAACTATCAGTAATTAGTAATATTAATAATCTAATATTAAAGGGCATAAATATGTGAGAGGAAGCCACAGGGAGGAGGGAGGAAGCTTGTTTTCTGCTTCCTTGGAGACTAGGACGCAGAACAATGGCTTCAAACTACAAGAGAGGAGATTCCATCTGAACATGAGGAAGAACTTCCTGACTGTGAGAGCCGTTCAGCAGTGGAACTCTCTGCCCCGAGTGTGGTGGAGGCTCCTTCTTTGGAAGCTTTTAAGCAGAGGCTGGATGGCCATCTGTCAGGGGTGATTTGAATGCAATATTCCTGCTTCTTGGCAGAATGGGGTTGGACTGGATGGCCCAGGAGGTCTCTTCCAACTCTTGGATTCTATGATTCTATGATTAAGATTGATGGATGGCATCCTTTAAAGTGACTGGATTGGCCTTGAAGGAGCTGGGGGTGGTGACGGCCAACAGGGAGCTCTAGTGTGGGCTGGTCCATAAGGTCATGAGGAGTTGGAAACGACTGAACGAATGAACAACAACAAAATAATCTAATGTTAAAATTTAGGTGAAAAATGGTAAATCATAATTTAATTTTCACAATAGCAAAGTTCATGGGCAGATAGAATCATAGAATCAAAGAGTTGGAAGAGACCTCGTGGGCCATCCAATCCAACCCCATTCTGCCGAGAAGCAGGAAAATTGCATTCAAATCACCCCCGACAGATGGCCATCCAGCCTCTGTTTAAAAGCCTACAAAGAAGGAGTTATCTCCTTGTGTACGTATTATGCAAATAGGTACACAGTGAGATGTTATGAAAATAAATCCAAACCACTTTGGGGACGCTCAATAATGGATGCTCAGCCTTTAATAAAAACGTTGCTTGCCTTTTTTGTGTGGATGGTTGTATTTATATTCTTTCTTTCAGCATCATCATGCCATTGTCCTGATGCAAGAAGCTCTTTTTGCATTCAAAACACATCCCTCCTGGCTCTGTAGTCAATGTGCAAAAGGCTCCGCTGTTTGTGAAGATGAGCCAGTGTTGTTGTTGTTTTTGTTTTGTTTTTTTGCTGAGTTGCAGAGGAGGAGAAATAATTACAGGTCTTAGGTTTTGTTAAGGTTTACCACAAACAAACAACACGTGTTGCCATAATCTGTGCAGCGTTAATGACGGTCATTAACGTATTTTAATTGTGAGTTTAATGAAGACGGGCTGTCAGGCAGCCAATTCCCAGCAACAAAGCTGGAAAGGAAGGTGAGTTGATCCGTCTTTCATAAATGTATTCAGATCTATTTTCTTAAACAGGTATGGACCAACTTTGGCCTCCAGGTGTTTTGGACTTCAACTCCCACAATTACTAACAGCCGGTTAGGCTGTTAGGAATTGTGGGAGTTGAAGTCCAAAACACCTGGAGGGCCGAAGTTGGCCCATACCTGTTCTAAGGAGTAGCTTCCAGAATGTACTTGCATTCCTACTCGTCCGCAAACGAAATCAACAATTGGACCACACAGTTTACCACCCACGCATACTGATAGATACCGACAAAATGATCAATGGTCTGGAGAACAGGCCCTATGAGGAGCAGCTCAAAGAGCTGGGCATGTTTAGCCTGCAGACTGAGAGGAGACATGATACCCATGTATACATATGTGCGGGGAAGTCATAGGGAGTGAGGACGAGCTTGCAGGCCCCTGCTTTCAATCTGATTTGAACCGCAGCAGCGAGTTCCGCAGTTCCTGAACACTCGGATTGAATGAAGACAAAGGGACTGTGGCTCCAACAGCAGAAGTCTTCTTTCTTGTTTACTCACTGAATTGAGCTCCCCCGTTTCAATGTAGCAACCTTTAATAAAGAAATATCCTTTTCCCTAAACTTTTCCTCTTCATAGTGATACATTGTGTTCCTTTACAGACTCGAATGCTAACTAGCATGAACCTTTCCTTTCCCAAGCCGCAGATCCCTGCTGGCTCACCCGAGATACTCTTGCAGGGTCCCGGGGAGGCCAAAACTGCGTTCCTTTGATCCGTGGATATGGAGACCCATTGGGCTCCCGTATCCGCGGGTCAACTGATCAACTCCAGTGCCATCTTTTCCCTAGACTAATTTTAAGTGTCACTGGAAAACCACAAGGTCCGCTCTCAAGATCTCCCTTCTGCAGAAAGAAACATGAACCAGATCTATTTTTCCTTAATTTCCCCAGCATCACAAAGTGTTTTTGGGAAAGAGAGAAAAAGACTCGGAATGAGGTTTATGCCAACGAACCTTGGCATGAATGCTCAGCTGGCAAGATTCCTGTAATCATCTGGTCCTCCGCCGTGAAAAGAGAATGCCAGATTAGGTAAAGAGCGGAGTCTCATCCAGCAACGGCCTTCTTAAGCATTCATGGGATTAGGCTCAGAAAATTGAACTAAAATCTTCCATGTAATTCTTTGCATTTTAATACAGTTAAACAGAGAGAGGGAAGAAATAGGACAGATGGATTATTTTGTGATGAAGTCCTCTGTATTTTGCAGCTCTGGTTGGGGTTGGCAAAGTGAAATCCTGTACCATTCATTAAATGGATAGCAGCTGCACCCTTCTCCAGTTTTTTGGGACCGCTGTATGTTTACATTAACACCTTCCCTCCAAAGTTGGAACACAATAAATAATGTCTTGTCGAAGGCTTTCATGGCTGGAATCACTGAGTTGTAGGTTTTTTCGGGCTATATGGCCATGGTCTAGAGGCATTCTCTCCTGACATTTTGCCTGCATCTATGGCAAGCATCCTCAGAGGTAGTGAGGTCTGTTGGAACTAGGAAAATGGGGTTTATATATCTGTGGAATGACCAGGGTGGGACAAAGGACTCTTGTCTGCTGGAGCTAGGTGTGAATGTTTCAACTGACCACCTTGATTAGCATTTGATGGCCTGGCAGTGCCTGGAGCAAACTTTTGTTGAGAGGTGATTAGATGTCCTTGGTTGTTTCCTCTCTGTTGTTGTGCTGTTGTAATTTTAGAGTTTTTTTTAATACTGGTAGCCAGATTTTGTTCATTTTCATGGTTTCCTCCTTTCTGTTGAAATTGTCCACATGCTTGTGGATTTCAATGGCTTCTCTGTGTAGTCTGACATGGTGGTTGTGAGAGTGGTCCAGCATTTCTGTGTTCTCAAATAATATGCTGTGTCCAGGTTGTTTCATCAGGTGCTCTGATATGGCTGACTTCTCTGGTTGAAGTAGTCTGCAGTGCCTTTCATGTTCCTTGATTCGTGTTTGGGCAATGCTGCGTTTGGTGGTCCCTATGTAGACTTGTCCACAGATGCATGGTATACAGTAGACTCCCTACAATCAAAGAGCATTCTGAACTCCACCAATGATGGAATTGAACCAAATATGGCACACAGAACTCCCACGACAACAGAAAATATATATCAGTGATTGATGGGGTGGGGGGGACGGGGACGCCACAATACTGTTTGCTTACCGTTGAAAATTATCTAGGGCCGCCTCTGAGGATAGGCAAAGGTATCTTTAGCCTTCTATGCCAAAGGGGTTCCTAAGACCATAAGAAATACGTTTTCTGATGGTCTTTGGCAACCCCACTGAAACCCCTCGTGACCCCCTCTCCCAGGGGTCCCAACCCCCAGGTTGAGAAATGCTGGCATAGACTCAGTCCAGCATTTATTTATTTATTTGTCGTGTCAGGAGCGACTTGAGAAACTGCAAGTTGCTTCTGGTGTGAGAGAATTGGCCATCTGCAAGGACGTTGCCCAGGGGATGCCTGGATGATTTCATGTTTTTATCATCCTTGTGGGAGGCTTCTCTCATATCCCCGCATGAGGAGCTGGAGCTGATAGAGGGAGCTCATCTGCCTCTCCCTGGATTCGAACCTGCAACCTGTCGGTCTTCAGTCCTGCCGGCTCAGGGGTTTAACCCACTGCACCACTAGTCCAGCATTGATTCCAATTCAAGAAGTCATGGACTCTTCCAGTGGCGAGACTGACACCCAGCACCAGTGATATTCCTTGCCAAGTTTGTCAAGGGGCAGAGATTTGCTCTCTGTTTTGATTACTATACATTTTAAGGCAAGCATCACAAATCTGCCTCCTTTGTGTGCATCCAATGCTGGGGTCTCTTTTTGTCTTCCAGGACACTGGCAATAGCAAGTTACATAATTCTAACCTTCAAAGTCAACATGACAGCTTGCAGAAAGACAGCCTATTCATTTATTTCCATTTTCCTTTTCCCAGCCCTGACTTCTAGGCTTGCAAGTGGGTTGACATTGCAAACTACCTGCAATTTTGAAGTGTCTGTGTCTAAATTAAGCTGAAGCAAGGAACACGGTGTAGGGGTTGCGATGCCTTGCTTCGTTGTGGCTCTGCGTAGGAGTTCAAAGCCAGAATCCTTTGGGAAATTACGTGTCAGGTGACACTTTCTGCAAGACTGGTGGCACGCTAAAATTGGGGTTGGGGAAGAGATGAAACAGAACACCTGATGGGTATTTTCTCTCTCGTTTTGCTTTAAAGCCCAATTAACCTTCCACTGGAAAGCAGGCCATGTTGGTTGCAAAACACCACCTGAAAAGTAAAGAACCCCCGAAGCCTGACAGCGGAAAAGACGCACAACCCAGACGTAACCACACATTTGATTTTATACACCGCACTCCTCAACATCTAATATGGGGAAGGGCATATATTACAATCCGCCAAACAAGTTGGTTTGTGAATTCGAACACATTATTATTATTATTTTCTATATATATATAGAAAAAAGAAGACAAAACGAGTATCGGTTCGAAGACGGCGACAAACAGCAGATCCCGTTGTGAGCAGCTTTTGCAAAGATCAAGGTACCGCGAGAGAAAGGCACGTTAACCTCCAATTGGTCCAGTGTGTTGTTGTCGTTGTTGTTGTCCTTTGGATGGAAACTGGAGTGAATATATATAAACCCTGAGACTGTGGGAGGCTATGGATGCCAGCTGAGCAGGGGCTTCAAAAGTACAAGTTTAATGAGGTTTCAAGTCCAGTGCATGGCATGGTCTTTGACTTAAAGGGAGGGAAACTCCTCTAAGGCTGTTTGGGGAACCTCGGGTGCAACTCTCTCCATGATCAGCTCAATGCTTATTCATGCACTGAAGATAATTCAAGTACAGATGGCCCTCCACATTTGTAGATTTGACTTTTGTGGGTTTGAATCTTCACAGATTTAATGCTGTCGCTATAGGAATTTCGGGCTGAAGTTAAGCACAGAGTTGTGCCGGAGAACCCAGAGATTCTGAGACAGGAGTCCTCCCAGATTACAAATAATACAATGGTTATTTCCCCCTCTTTTATGAGGGTCGTGCATTCCCAACTCCAGCAAATGTGGAGTGCTGACTATATACGACTGGCCAAATTTCCCTGTTGATCCTATGGTGTGGTTTGTATCATATATAATGGGTAAAATAGGCCTTGATGGTTCTGCTCATGGCAAGATTATCCTTCCCACCTCAAACAACGTATGGGTTAAGTAACATTTACAAAATATTATTGAAGGCTTTCATGAACGGAATCACTGGGTTGCTGTAAGTTTGTCAGGCTGTATGGCCATGTTCCAGAAGCATTCTCTCCTTATGTTTCACCTGCATCTATGGCAGACATGCTCAGACCTCACAACCTCTGAGAATGCTTGCCATAGATGCAGGTGAAACATGTCCTGAGTTGCCCTTCAAAAACAGCCTTAATACAATGTTGAAAGTAAAAGAAAAATGGGTTGTTGTAGATTTTCTCGGCCATGTTCTAGAGGCATTCTCTCCTGATGTTTCGCCTGCATCTATGGCAAGCATCCTCAGAGGTTGTGAGGTCTGAAAAATGCTTTACTTCAGCAAACACAAAGGATAAGCAAATGCAGTTGAAAAATGCAAAAGAAAGCAAGGAAGTCTTAATGCAGACACAAATTAAAGTCTCTTACAAAGTCCCAAAAGAAACAGCAGTCTTCCATCAGACAATGGGCAATGATTACTAAGTCCTTAGCAGCAGACACAAAGCAGGTTCAATTGGAGTGAAAACACTGGCATCAGAGTAGTTGTTACCAGCGAAAGCTGACTGCTCCTGCTTCTGATTTGTTGTTGTTCATTCGTTCAGTCGTCTCCGACTCTTCGTGACCTCATGGACCAGCCCACACCAGAGCTCCCTGTCGGCCGTCACCACCTCCAGCTCCTTCAAGGTCAGTCCAGTCACTTCAAGGATGCCATCCATCCATCTTGCCCTTGGTTGGCCCCTCTTCCTTTTACCTTACACTTTCCCCACCATAATTGTCTTCTCTAGGCTTTGCCTCTGATTTATAGCCCTGAATTCCCCATGCAGGAGGTGCTAGGGCGTCTCCCAATTAGCTCAGCATTTTTAGCAGCTATTCTAACTGAACGGCGTCTGTGCTCTGTCTCCTTTCGTCTCTCTAGAAATGTGGGCACTTTTAAAACCTTATTGTCTGATTCTTCTCCCTCCAATTCCTGAGCACTTCCCTGGTCCCCTTCCTCTTCCGAAGATGAGGAATCCGTAACAAAACGTTAGGAGAGAATGCTTCTGGAATATGGCCATACAGCCTGAAAAACTTACAGCAATCCAATGTTTACAAAGTCATACACATTATAACTCCAAGGCTGGCATCTGGTAGAGCAAGAGTTCCTAAGCACTGGCCCTCCGGATGTTCTGGACTTCAATTCCTTGCCAGCTGGGTCAATGGTCAGGGATTTTGGGAGCTAAAGTCCAAAACATCTGAAGCATCCAAGTTCGGGAATCGCTGCAATAAAGCCTGGTAGGCCTCTCCAATTGATCACCTTCCGTGGCTGAAAATGGCACTGTATTCTCTTCGATAGTAGGTGTTTGGGTTTTGAAGCCCCTACAAAAGAGCAAGGAACCACAAACCCAGAGCCCTGGGGACTTTATAGATGAGGGAAAAAGGAATTTAGGTGGGCATATAATTGAAGACCTAATATAAAGGTAAAAACAAATATTCTTAACACACATATTGATCTGACAATAGGCTTCTCCTGCAAGAGGAAAACACTAGAAGTTATTTTCCCATAGCAGCTACAACACAAGCTGAATATTCTGTATACTATATGATTTATAATTAATTCCTGGTGGTCTAGTAATATGCAATCGCTTTGTGTTCCTTTGTAGTGCTGGGTAACTTCCCCTGGATGGAAATACTTGAGTCAAGGGACTCAAATGTCCTCTCTTGTGAATGATAAGGGAAGGAGCTGAATCATGGCTTTGGCATGTGGACAGGAAGGGCCACATGCATCACAGAATGGCTCCAGAAACACTCTTATTCATAATGGCTTTCAATAAACATTCTGTAGATAACCCTACAATATTATTTAAAGTAGCATTTGTTGATATCCACCAAGCTGTCATTTTTTATTGTTGTCAAAGAGTGTATAATCACTAGAAGGAAATTATTGCTCTCCAGAAATTATTGCTGCACCAAAGCAAGTGGAACATATTACTTGAATCCTATCGAGATGTGCAAATTTACTGATGAAAAGGGAACTACTCGTCTCTGGAAGCTCAGAAAGGGAAAAGGTTGTGCCCCAGTGAGCTTTGCATTGCATTCTGGTAGCACCTCTCAAGAGGACACTTCTAATACTCGCTTTCCAAGGGGCAAAACAATCTTTGGAAGCACTCCACATTTGGAAGCATAATGATATCCCAATTAACAGTCACCAGCCAATCCCTTTCCAATGCCAGAGATACAGCTTAATGATGTAACATTAGAAAACGTTGACCATTTCGGCTCCCTTGGCAGCCAGCTCTCCACCAAAGTTAACATCGACACCGAAATACAACACCGCCTGAGCTCTGCGAGTGCAGCATTTTTCCGCATGAAGCAGAGAGTGTTTGAGGACCAGGACATCCGTAGGGAGACCAAGGTGCTTGTTTATAAAGATATTGTCCTCTCAACCCTGCTATATGCCTGCAAAACATGGACTGTCTACAGACGTCACATGCAACTCCTGGAACGATTCCATCAGCGCTGTCTCTGGAAAATCCTGCAAATCTCTTAGGAAGACAAGCGGATAAATGTCAGTGTGCTGGAAGAAGCAAAGATCATCAGCATTGAAGCGATGGTCCTCTACCATCAACTCCTCATTGTCCGGACGCCCAACCACCGTCTCCCAAAGCAGTTGCTCTACTCCGAACTCAAGAACGGAAAACAGAATGTTGGTGGACAAGAAAAGAGATGTAAAGATGGGCTCAAAGCCAACCTTAAAAACTCTGGCATAAACACTGAGAACTGGGAAGCCCTGGCCCTTGAGCGCTCCAGCTGGAGGTCAGCTGTGACCAGCAGTGCTGTGGAGTTTGAAGAGGCATGAATGGAGGGCAAAAGAGAGAAACGTGCCAAGAGGAAGGCATGTCAAGCCAACCCCAACCAAGACTGCCTTCCACCTGGAAACCAATGCCCTCACTGCGGGAGAAGATGCAGGTCAAGAATAGGGCTCCACAAAAATAGGATGTTTTTGTGGTGGCGGTGGTGGGGTTGAAGTTATTGTCACTGTTTTGTTCCCTCTTCTTTTTTTTCCTTTTTTTAAAAATGGTTCTTCACCTTCACCTACTTTTATTGTAAATATCTCAAAAATGCACAAAAAATATTATTTTTTTAAAAAAGAATAGGGCTCCCCAGTCACCTACAGACCCACCGCCAGGACACTACACTTGGAGGACCATCATCCTCGGACTATGAAGGATCGCCTAAGTAAGTAAGTAACAGTCAGGGTTATTCTCAGAGGGGTTCACCAGGAAGAGGAGGCAAAGAATCCAGGGCTTTATTTTCAGAGAAACACATGTTTTCAACTTCAGTGTAACTTTTTGCATTGTGTTTCCCTGGCAGAATAACTTCAAACATAGCAAGCAGTCGCTTTGAAAATTTAGCTTCAGAGTAAAGAGAAGCCCTTTCTTGATGGCCAGCTGTACTTTCGGAAAGGTTTGACAACCATCTTTTCCAGGACTGAAAAGTGCCGCTTCTAGTTCCTATTTCAGAAAATCTGCTCATGGTTCAGTTCATCATACATGCAACGGAACAAGCAGGAGACGCTGCCTTCTCTGTTTATCCTTTCGTCTCCTCATAACACAATGTCATGTGGGAGCAAAAAGAAGGAAAAAATGGGATTTTGGCCAGCATCAATAGGAGCCTAATGTCTAGATCTAGGGAAGTAATGCGATCTCTCTATTCTGCCTTGGTTAGACCACACCTGGAATATTGTGTTCAATTCTGGGCACCACAATTCAAGAGAGATATTGACAAGCTGGAATGTGTCCAGAGGAGGGCGACTAAAATGATAAAAGGTCTGGAGAACAAGCCCTATGAGGAGCGGCTTAAGGAGCTGGGCATGTCGAGCCTGAAGAAGAGAAGGATGAGAGGAGACATGATGAGCAAGCTTTAGAGAATGCAACGGAATAGATAACATGGAACTATAATTGATGAACATGGAAAGGCTAGGTGATGTTACTGGATAACGTTTTTAACAAGATGACACCGATGATTAGATGTTTTAATTGTTTTTATATATGTTTATGGTTTTTAACTGCGCTTTTATGAATGTATGGCATCGAATTCGTGCCAACCTGTAACCTGCCTTGGGTCGCTATATGGCTGAGAAAGGCAGGCAATCAATATTGTAAATAAATAAATTAATAAATAAATAAAAATATGTGAGAGGAAGTCATTGGGAAGAGGGAGCAAGTTTGTTTTCTGCTAACCTGGAGACTAGGATGCAGAACAATGGCTTCAAACAACAGGAAAGGAGATTCCACCTGAACATTAGGAGGAACTTCCTGTGAGAGCTGTTTAGCAGTGGAACTCTCTTTCTCTCTCTGCCCCAGAGTGTGGTGGAGATTCCTTCTACAGAGGCTTTTAAACAGAGGATGACCAGCCAATAGGACTTTGTCCTGCATCAATAGGAGCCTAGTGTCTAGATCCAGGGAAGTCATGCTCCCCATGCTCTATTCTGCCTTGGTTAGACCACACATGGAATATTTTGTCCAATTCTGGGCACCACAACTGAAGAGAGATATTGACAAGCTGGAATGTGTCCAGAGGAGGGTGACTCAAATGATCAAGGGTCTGGAGAACAAGCCCTACGAGGAGCGGCTTAAGGAGCTGGGCATGTTTAGCCTGAAGAAGAGAAGGCTGAGAGGAGATATGATAGCCATGTATAAATAGGTGAGAGGAAGCCACAGGGAGGAGGGAGCAAGCTTGTTTTCTCCTGCCCTGGAGACTAGGACACGGAACAATGGCTTCAAACTTCAAGAAAGGAGATTCCATCTGAACATTAGGAAGAACTTCCTGACTGTGAGAGCCATTCAGCAGTGGAAGTCTCTGCCCCGGAGTGTGACAGAGGCTCCTTCTTTGGAAGCTTTTAAACAGAGGCTGGATGGCCATCTGTCAGGGGTGATTTGAATGCAATATTCCTACTTCTTGGCAGAATGGGGTTGGACTGGATGGCCCATGAGGTCTCTTCCAACTCTTTTAATCTATGATTCAAACTGCCGACCTTTTGGTCAGCATTCCTGCCAACACAAGGGTTCAACCCATTATGCCACCATCACGCTGGTGAGCTTCAAAGTCCCAGCATTGCTCTGGATTATAATGTTACGGCACACATTCCTGTTCCTCTGCTACACTTGGAGGCAATGTGCTGCAGAGACATGTCTTGGGGAGGATCCCTTTGAAACGAGTTAACGGTGGGGCTCAGCATTTGGAGGGAGGGTTTTGACCACTTGTGCCGGCTTGGCGAGCAAGCCAAGGTGAAACTGAGGCTAGTTCAAACTGTTTATTGGCAAGACACCCAGGGACAAAAATCTTCGTAAGTCATTAGCACCCTCCTCCCTGCCTCCCTTTTCCACGACAGTTCGGCTAAAATCGAACACCATGCGCATGTAATGCAGCCTTCCGATTTCTTACCCACCAAAATCACATTTTAAGATTGATGGGCAGTTAACTCAACTAGCCTTCACTTGTATCCCAATAGCCAATGCCTTCACCTGGGCCATCCTTACAGAGGGAGGCAGGAAAGGAGTATCGGAAAGAAAAGGCAAGGAAAGTGGCCCATGGGCTAAAGCGGGACAGTGTGTCATATGTTCTGCAGTTGATGGCGGTGGCGATGGAAGGGTTAATGTGAGTATTAGTTCTACAGGGTTTGGTAATCTGTAAATGGGAGTTCATGGATGAAAGCAATTAGGGGTGGAGGTATGCAGGAGATGGGTTGCAGCTGGGTGTTGCTGGATTTAAGGAGCTAACCTTGAGACTGATTTTTGGGAGAAAAGTATCTGCTGCATTTTGGTGGTGGATGCTGCTGGTTTTTCCTCCAGGTCTGTTGGATTTTCGGTATCCTGACCTGTCTCTTGTAATCCTGGAATCTTGAACCTTTGGACTGGCTTTTGACTTCTGTATAGACTCTTGATCCCTCGACTCTGTTTATTGAACTCTCGGCATTTGACCATTGGATCGGACCCTTTTGACTACGAAGTTATTTTTGCTATCAGTTTTTGTCTATTCTGTAGCTGCGTGCTATCTTTGTGTTTTATATTTTGGACTACAAAAACAGCCAGCAAGTAAGTGCTGTTTTAATTAAACTGTTTGTTAAAACTGGGAGTTTGATTCATCTCTACCTAAACAAGGTAGAGCCCTGGCAACGTGACAGAATACTTTTCTCCCCCACGGAATCAAACTCACCCAGTTCTGCTTGTGTTTGTTTTGGGAGGCTTGCAAGATAAAATGTTTTGGAAATGTAATCTGGAGGAAGAGGAGATGCAGAAAAAACTGCAGAGCGTACTTGAGGCTTTGAACAAAATAGAAGCTAGGCTGGAGAAACTCCAAGACTCCAACAAGAATCAAGGAGTGGAGAAACCAGCAGCATCCACCACCAAAATACAACAGATACTTTTCTCCCAAAATCAGTCTCAAGGTTAGCTCCTTAAATCCAGTAACACCCAGCTGCAACCCATCTCATGCACCCGTAATCACTTGCACCCATGAACTCCCACTTACACGTTACCAAACCCTCTAGAATACTCACATTAACCCTTCCATCACCAACCATCAACTGCAGAACATATGACACAGTGTCAGCCTCAAGCTCACCCCCAGTGACCTATGGAGCATCATTAAACTTGTACTTTTCAAACTATCCGATGAAGCCAGATGCAAGCTGGGCTCTGTGGATAAAGTAGTAACGTATCTCATTATATAAATACTTTTTAATTTTTTCTCCTTTTAATTACAAGTAGCTTTTTATTCCAGGTAATGTGACTAACAAAGTACCTGCACACACACGCACACACGCGCATACACACACACTCCCACACATGTGCACACAGCCCCTGGGCTTTCACAGAAAGCTCGGCAGCAGCCGATCTAATGGAAGGTTTCCTGCCTGGCGGCGAAGGAAGGAGTGGAGGGGCATGTATGGTGGGTCGGCCTGAGCTCAGGGCAAAGACTCCGCCGGTCTGAGGAAAGGCAATAATAAAAAGGGGGAACGGGGGTGTGTGTTTAAAAATCCACTGTATAAAGATCAAAGAAGATTAAACAAACCCCCCCCCCCCCAAAGTTCAAAATGTACAAAATAAACCTGCCAGGAAACCAGGAGAAGAATCCGTTTCCCGCTCCCCCAAAAAAACAAAGTCACCCCCCTTGCACCAAAAGCAGAAGAGAACAATGTAGTCACACAATTTCTCTTGTTTGTTTGTTAGTTTGAAAAGGAATGGAAATGTGGGCGAAAGGGTGGGTGGGTGGGAAGCCGCACAAGAGAGCGGGCGAGCCTCATCTCGGAAGAGAGTTATTAGCTCCAGAGGCCGGCGTAATTCCCGTGGAGTCCAGATGGAAGGGGGCCTCCTGCCACAAAGAGTTTCGTGCCAGACGAGTCGTAGCAGTGGGTGTAAACGGCATTTGGAAAGAAGCTGATGTCTGAAAAGTAATTCCGCCAGGTTTCGTCATGATTCTGTCAAAGGAAAGCTCACGTCAGATGGGGCTCTGCTGCAGTGGTCCTTCCTAAAACTGAGAATCTGGGCTGTCCTAAGGTTGAGCCTTCCCGGGAATATACCTTGATAATGAAGGGAGCGGTAGTTATGGGCACATCCTACGCAGAATTCCCAATAGTTTACAATGGGGGACACAAGAACAAACAAGAGCAAGGCATTGGCTGAAAACATTACGTTGCTCTAAGTATTTAATATCTAAGCCAGGTATGGGCAAACCCAGGCCCACGGGCCGTGGGCTCTTTTTTCAGGCCCTCCTTCACTCACCATCCTATCCCTCCTTTCTTTCTTTCTTTCTTTCCTTCCTTCCTTCCTTCCTTCCTTCCTTCCTTCCCTTTCTCCTTCCCTTCCACCCTTTCATCCTTCTTTCCTTTTCTCTTTCCTTCTTCTCTCCTCCTCTTTCTCCCCTTCCTTTTTTTGTCTTCCCTTCTTCTCTCTTTCCTTTATCCTTCTTCCTCCCTTTCTTCTCTTTTTCTTTACTCCTTCCCTTCCTTCCTTTCCTTCCAGCCTTTCATCCTTCCCTCCCTTTGGTCTTTTCTTCCTTCTCTCTTTCCTTCCTCCTTAGCTCCCTTCGTTTCCTCCCTTTCTCCTTCCACCCTTCCCTCTTTCCTACCTCCTTCTCCTTCCTCCCTCCCCCTTTGTATTTCCTTCGTTCTCTCTCCTTCCTTCCATCCCCTTTTTCCATCTCTCCCTTTTCCCACCTCTCTAAGCTATCAATCTGACTGAAGGTGAGCTCTGCTCAACTGGTCATTCTTCTTCCACCGCCATATTCTGAAGCACTAACAAGACCTAATAAACTTTAGACAGGCATGGGCAAACTTCAGCCCTCCAGGTGTTTTGGACTTCAACTCCCACAATTCCTAACAGCCGGTAGGCTGTTAGGAATTGTGGGAGTTGAAGTCCAAAACACCTGGAGGGCCCAAGTTTGCCCATGTCTGCTTTAAGGCATGCATAGAAATCAGGAAGGCCTCCATATGTTCCCAACACTCTTCACTGGTAGTTGGTAAGGCTTCTAAAACATGTAGCCTAACATCTGGAGAACCCCATGATTGCCACCCCTGCTTCTGCAATTCCATCACCACAATCCCTGGAAACTTTGCTTCGCTTGCCCTCAAAGTTAGTCAAAACCAACCCCTTGCTTTTTAAGAAAGCAACTGAAGCAAGTCTACCTTTCTTTTTCCAGCTGCCGCGAGCTACTCACCAGCCAACCTTTGCCCGTAGACAACTTGAGAATTTCGCTTCCTCCTAATTTCGACGTGCAGCAACTGTGGGGTGGCTTCTCGTCCAGGAACCTCTGGGCTCGGATGTCATAGAACAACAAGGAACCCTGCCCTGTCCCCACCGTAATAATGTGTTCATAGAAGCTCACGGAGCGAATACCTGTCACGGAAGAGGGGCAGCAATGTCAAGACAGATTACAGGCAACATATTTATTTTCAGTTGCCAAAAGCTGCATTTGGACACATCCACTTGGCTCCAAAACAACTACAAGAAAAAAAATCATATCAAAAATGGGTGATTAGTTCTGCAATGATGACAGCTTGCAGGTAGTTCTTTACAGTTCTGGACTATGTGACATGAGAGAGAAGCACGTGCAGTGAACTAGCTCTGTGCAAATGCCGCTGAACAAATGCAAAGTAAATTGGATTGTTACTATTGATTCAATACCATTACTGAGCGTGATGGGAATCCAGGGATTCACCAAAGCCTATACAGGCATGGGCAAACTTTGGGCCTCCAGGTGTTTTTGAGCAACTCCCACAATTCCTAACAGCCAGCAAGCTGGCTGGGATTTCTGGGAGTTGAAGCCCAAAACACCCTTGCCTGAATTATTAAGTTTATCCGTGCCTGAATTATTTCCCACTTCTGATGAACTACCAAGAGAACTTGAAATTTGATTCAAGAGAGATATGGTTCCCCAACAAAATATCTGAGGCATGCTCTTTTATAGACCGTACCTCGCAAAGGCTGATTTGGCCAGGGTGGTCCATGCCTTAGTCACCTCTAGATTGGATTACTGTAATGCACTCAATGGGGGGCTGCCCTTGAAAACGGCTCGGAAATTTCAACTGGTCCAATGGGCGGTGGGCAGGATGTTAACTGGTGCTCCTTACAAAGAGAGGTCAGCCCTCCTGTTTAAGAAGCTCCACTGGCTGCCGTTTACCTACCGAGCCCAATTCAAGGTGCAGGTGCTTACCTACAAAGCCCTAAACGGTTTGGGACCTGCCTACCTGCGTGACCGCATCTCTGTATATGAATCCACCCGCTCCCTCCGTTCATCCAGAGAGACCCTGCTCACGATTCCACCTGCATCGCAGGCTCGTTTGGTGGGGACGAGAGACAGGGCCTTCTCTGTGGTTGCCCCCCGACTTTGGAACACCCTCCCCAAAGACATTAGACTAGTACCCACGTTGGCAGCCTTTAGGAAGAACTTGAAGACCTGTCTATTCCGATGTGCCTTTCCAGAATAGGATAACCTCCAGCACTACGTCCTAGAAGCACTTTATTAGAGTTTAAGACTCTCTGCACATTGCACTTGCCCAGAATCCCAACATATCACCTCTCACACCCAGCACTTTTTAACCTGTACCCTCCATTGGCCCGGCCCTGGTTTTATTGCGTAATAGTGTAATGTTTTGTTTTTGTTATTGCTTATGTTTTTAATTTGCTTTGCATTGTATTGTTATTGTCTGTTGTTGTTGTGTTGAGGCCTTGGCCTTTGTAAGCCGCATCGAGTCCTTCGGGAGATGCTAGCGGGGTACAAATAAAGTTTAATAATAATAATTAATAATAATATAGCAGAAATATGGAATTTGCAGTCTGCTACTTCATTCAAAGATATCAAGTAATGGTACTGGCTGCATTTCATCACCGTGGAGAGTTTTGGTCTGCAGCTGTACAAAAGGAAAATGCCACCTGTCACACCCTCTAATATAGGCTTTACTCTTGCAGTGCCCTAGGAAGAGACAGACTTCTCCTCTGACCAACTTACTTTCCATTTTGATTCAACTATCGCCCAGCTTTCATATTCCAGCAACACCTCTGTTCTCTTAGCCATGAGATGCCGCCACAGAGACCTTGACTGCCTGGACTAAAGTGGTGGGGCCCTTGGGGTGGGAAAAAGGCACTGGACCCTTGTTCACTGCGCATGGGCAAGTTGCCCTTTGGGACAATCACAAATCCAAACACTGAAGAGGGAATTAGGATAACCTCTCCTAGCAGCCTGACCTCCAAGGAACTTTGGACACCCTATAAAACCTCCCTATCTCCAAATTTATTATTATTATTATCTTTATTTGTACCCCGCTAGCATCTCCCGAAGGACTCGATGCGGCTTACACAGGCCAAGGCCTCAATAAAAACATAGCATAACAAAATACACAACTTAAAGCAAATCAAAGCAATTAAAGCAATATCAAACAACAAAACAATGCACCAAAAACACAAAAAAACAGGGCCGGGCCAATGTAATGGGTACAGGTTAAAAGTGCTGATGTGACAGGTGGTATATCAGATTTTAGGGTAAATGCAGTGTGCGGGCAATCTTAAACTCTAATAAAGTGCTTCTGGGACATGTTACCGGAGTTTTCCTATTCTGGAAAGGCACATCGGAACAGCCAGGTCTTCAAATTCTTCCTAAAGACTGCCAAGGTAGGGGCCTATCTGATATCTTTAGGGAGGGAGTTCCAGAGTCGGGGGACTACTACAGAAAAGGCCCTGTCTCGCGTCCCCACCAGACACGCCTGCGACGCAGGTGGGATCGTGAGCAGGGCCTCTCCGGATGAACGAAGAGAACGTGTGGGTTCATAAACGGAGATGCGGTCACGCAGGTAGAATGGTCCCAAACCGTTTAGGGCTTTGTAGGTAACCACCTGCACCTTAAATTGGGCTCGGAAAATAAACGGCAAAGGCATCATCATTTCCCCAGATGGTGGAGAAACATCTGGGTGGTCACTGCTAATAGTACAGCCACATATACCATCTCACTGATTTTGAATATGACATTTTGAAGAATGCAAACATGATTCAGAAGGTGATTGGGCAGCAAAACAGCAATGGTTCCACGTCTATATCTTACTGGTAACATAAAATGAAACAAATTGGAAAAACAGCAAAGCAGAGTATGAAAGGTATTGTGAAATATGGATCTCTCAAAAAATTCAAATTATGAACATTACATTGTTAATGTCAAGCCATAACCACAAATGCTACCTGGACCTAATGGGGTGTCTCATAGACATCCAGCTTTCTAACTATGGTTTGTTGGACACACAACTCAAGGCAGAGAGAATGTGTGCTGATGCATTTTAAAAACAGGGTGAACTGCATTTCAATGCTGCTGTAAACCAAACCGTGTTATTAGCACACACAGAGCCAGAAGATGTATTATTGCAGTGGTTCTCAACCTGTGGGTCCCCAAGTGTTTTGGCCGACAACTCCCAGAATTCCTTGCCGTTTTACCAGCTGTTAGGATTTCTGGAAGTTGAAGGCCAAAACATCTGGGGGTGCACAGGTTGAGAACCACTGTATTATTGCATCACTCTGAGGTCATGTGAGGAAGAAGCGTAGACCTCAATAACGATGCATGTATTTCATGCATTTCTCTGCACATCACAAAAAGTCTGGCAACAGTAAAAGGGTTTCTGAATGCCACTCATGTACACAAATCTGTCAGCAACAACATGCAATGTTTACTGTAGGCTTTGCAAAAAAAATGTTTCAGCTGTACTGCATTATAGGGACAATTTGCCTGTTGAGCAAGCTTTGCAAATGCTGATTTCTTATCAGTTTTCATACCTATTTTATATATCTATACAAAAGTTTATTGGGCATAAAGGAGTCACAAATGGAAAAAGATTAAGAAGCCATGCTGTAAAGCAGGCATGAGCAAACTTGGGCCCTCCAGGTGTTTTAGACCTCAACTCCCACAATTCCTAACAGCTGGTAGGCTGTTAGGAATTGTGGGAATTGAAGTCCAAAACGCCTAGAGGGTCCAAGTTTGCCCACGCCTGCTGTAGATAAACGTCATAAATGACATTTTGTTCCCTTGTAAAGCAACATGTACAGCAATGACACGATATAAATATATGATGAGGAGGACGTTTCTTACCACTGCCTCGCTCCCTGGAACAGACGGACTTCACGTTGTGCGAAGGCTGCCTCGGGTCCAGGAAAGAGACGTGGGCCTGAGATCCGACTGCATATACCGACCACTCCTGACCATAGGCCAGACAAACGTTCTCACGACAATATGGTAACTTTGTGGACAGCAGCTGAAGGAATCCAAGAGCAAAAAAAAAAAAAAAGCCTTAATGAGAACCAGCGGCAAAGACCATGAATCAATATCTCAAGTGCCGTTTGAGGAAGGGTCATTGACGACTCAACGCACAGCTATTATACATTTATCTCTAGTGCAGCGTTTCCCAACCTGGGGGTCGGGATCCCTGTGGGGGTCACAAAGGGGATGTCAGAGGGGTCACCATGGACCATAAGAAAACACAGTATTTTCTGTTGGTCATGGGGGTTCTGTGTGGGAAATTTGGCCCAGTTCTACCATTGGTGGGGTTCAGAATGCTCTTTGATTGTAGGTGAACTATAAATCCCAGCAACTACAACTCCCAAATATCAAGGTCTATTTCACCAGTGTTCACATTGGGGCATATTGAGTATTTGTGCCAAGCTTGGTCCAGATCTATCATTTTTGAGTCCACAGTGCTCTCTGAATGTAGGTGAACTACAACTCCAAAACTCAAGGTCAATGCCCACCAAACCTTTCCTGTATTTTCTGTTGGTCATGGGAATTCTGTCTGCCAAGACTGGTTCAATTCTATCATTGGTGAAGTTCAGAATGCTCTTTGATTGTAGGTGAGTGATAAATCCCACAACTACAACTCCCAAGTGATAAAATCAATCCCCCCAACCCCACCAGTATTTAAAGTGGGCGTATCGGGTATTTGTGCCAAATTTTGCTCCAGTGAATGAAAATACATCCTGCATATCAGATATTCACATGACGATTCCTAACAGTAGCAAAATTACAGTTATGAAGTAGAAACAAAAATAATTTGATGGTTGGGGGTCACCACAACATGAGGAACTGGATTAAGAGGTGGTGGCACTAGGAAGGTTGAAAAACATTGTCCTAGTGGAACACAAATTACAACCTAGGCAACAGAAACTCTTTGCCTACAAGGACAACAATGAAGGTCACATGGCCAGTTGGCAAACGATTGGCACTTCTTCTGTGGCTCTTTATGAAGAAGGCAGAGAGGAGAAGGCCAAGGAAAAGCTGGAGAGAAAGGTCCTTCGTCCTCTTTTTCTGACACGAGTGAGTGAGCTAATCTCAAGGCTCAGAAATACAACAATCTGAGCAAGTCCCTTTGAAAGACTGTGTGAAGGAAGAGACTAAATTATCATGCATTTGCTTATCAGAACCACCCAGAATGGCAGACTGAAGAATAAAAGAGGGAATTATTTCCCAGCTCAAGATGTTTTCCTTCCCATTTCAATATGAAAGTCACAGCAAGTACAGAAGAAAACCCTGCTCATTTTGACTTGAGGGATTCAAATAGCAAATAAACAGAATTATGAGGGTGAGGTGGAACAGTCCACAGGCGCATCATTCATGCAGTTTGACACTCTTTTAAATTCCTTGACTCAGTGCTATGGATATTCTACAACTGGAATTCCTCTGATTCCATAGCATTGAACCGTGGCAGTAGAAGTGGAGTCAAAACTGCATTAATTCAACACACTCAATGTTTCTTCCTTAGATACAACTGTTAGTGCTAAGTAATATTACAAATGTGCAGGGGCCTAGATGATCCTTCAAAACTGCTACTCTGACCAGAGTGAAGACAGAGGGGAGCAGAAGACATTTCCATCTTGTCTTTATTATTTATTTATTTATTTATTTACTTCTTTTGTATACCGCAAATATCAGCCTAAAAAGTATAGGGATAGCCAATACTCCAGAGGACAGGAGCAGGATTCAAAACGATCTTGACAGATTAGAGAGATGGGCTAAAACTAACAAAATGAAGTTCAACAGGGAGAAATGCAAGGTACTCCACTTTGGCAGGAAAAACGAAATGCAAAGATACAGAATGGGGGACAATGCCTGGCTCGAGAGCAGTACGTGTGAAAAAGATCTTGGAGTCCTCGTGGGGAGGAAGGGGAACATGAGCCAACAATGTGATGTGGCGGCAAAAAAAGCCAATGGGATTTTGGCCTGCATCAAGAGGAGCCTAGTGTCTAGATCTAGGGAAGTCATGCTCCCCATGCTCTATTCCGCTTTGGTTAGACCACACCTGGAATATTGTGTCCAATTCTGGGCACCACAATTCAAGAGAGATATTGACAAGCTGGAATGTGTCCAAAGGAGGGCAACTCAAATGATCAAGGGTCTGGAGAACAAGCCCTATGAGGAGCGGCTTAAGGAGCTGGGCATGTTTAGCCTGAAGAAGAGAAGGCTGAGAGGAGATATGATGAGGGCTATGTATAAATACATGAGAGGAAGTCATAGGGAGGAGGGAGCAAGCTTGTTTTCTGCTTCCCTGGAGACTAGGACGCGGAACAATGGCTTCAAACTACAAGAGAGGAGATTCCATCTGAACATGAGGAAGAACTTCCTGACTGTGAGAGCCGTTCAGCAGTGGAACTCTCTGCCCCGGAGTGTGGTGGAGGCTCCTTCTTTGGAAGCTTTTAAACAGAGGCTGGATGGCCATCTGTCAGGGGTGATTTGAATGCAATATTCCTGCTTCTTGGCAGAATGGGGTTGGACTGGATGGCCCATGAGGTCTCTTCCAACTCTTTGATTCTATAATACTAGTAATAATAATACAACATTATAATTATATGTTTACATTACATGTAATATTACTATTAATATTACAATATAATGGTATAGCGCAATATAGTAATATATAATACTGATATTTATACTATGCTAATAATATAATATATTGTATGAAAATATATCTTGTAAGCTGCTCTGGGCCCCCCCCCCCCCCGCCCGGCAGGAAATCACCTTTGACAGCGTGTATTCAGCTTTCCAGAGGTGGAAATACCCATCCAAGGAGACAGCTCCCAGCTCCTAGAAGAGAAGAGCAGCCGCTTGAAGAGACATCATTCAATATGAAAGGCCAGGCACAACAACGAAACAAGTGATTTACACTGGGAGTTTCCAACTAGGAACCTATATAGGGACAACCCAACACTGGCTGCAACGTAGATAACTTAACTGAAGTAACAAGTTTTACTGAAACGAATAATGCAAAATAATAATAATAATCTTTATTTATACCCCGCCACCATCTCCCCAATGGGGACTCGGAGCGGCTTACATGGGACCAACATGTTACAGCAAAATAAAACCAGAACATAAACAACAAGCAACATCATCAAAATTACATATGAAAAAATAAGTATAAACACAGTAACAAAAAAACATTCCAATAAACATAAAACAGTCTAAAAAATCATGGAGATTCACTGGCTTACAATAAACCAGTAGGAAGCACCCAGTGGCACAATGGGTGCTGGCGGGACTGCTGACCAAAAGGTTGGCAGTTCGAATCCGGGGAGTGAGGTGAGCTCCTGTTTGTCAGCTCCAGCTTCCCATGCAGGGGCATGAGAAAAGCATCCCACAAGATGATAACACATCCGGGCATCCCATGGGCAACATCCTTGCAGACTGCCAATTCTCTCACATCAGAAGCAACTTGCAGTTTCTCAAATCACTCCTGACACCAAAAAAGCCAGTAAAACCCAGAAGGATGACACTAGAAGCAAGTGTCATTCTGGAATAATACATCAGTTGGTGTTTCCCATTAATAGTAGAGCTATCCATATTTGTCTAATGGTAGACCTAAAGATTACATGTTGTGTTTTACATGTAGAGTAAGTTTAACAAATGTGGTATTTCAAATGATGGGCAAAGTTCTGCACCGAGGTAGGCCATTGTTGGGTTCAGTTTCCTGAAATTAATTAATTTCTCCCTCAAATTAATTAATTCCTGCCTCAACTCAGATCTCCCTCCCCAATAATTTCCATTGCCCAATCTCCCAGTGTTTTAACATTTTAAAATTTTTATCCTTTAATTTGGCCCTGCCCCATGTAATCCTGTGTGTTTAATGTCCGATTTTATACTGCTGTGTCGCTTGTTATATTGGTTTTGCATTTTATGTTTTTTATTTTTAGTTCTGTTATGCTTTGGTGTTATATTGCGTTATGCTTATATTGTGTTATGTGTATTATTGTGTTTACTGTACTGATGAGCTTGACCTCATGTAAGCTGCCCCGAGTCCTCCTGGGGGAGATGGAGTGGGGTATAAATAATAATAATAATAATTATTATTATTATTATTATTATTATTATTATAAAAGCATTAATGCTTTCCCGAGCATTTCATTATATTTCATTATAACTGAGAGAGGTTAACTTGCTATGAGTACTCTTGTGTTGAAAATGTTGAAGTTTTGAGTATTTAAATGTATCTTAATTGTTCAGCATCTCTCCCTCTCTCTCTATATATATATATATTTAAAAAGATGAAAAGAAAAACCAAATAAAAATAAGCAAGAACATATCCACAGGTTGGAATGGAGAATCCACAGGTACATATAAGCAGTTCAGAGTTTACCAGCTTTCATTTAAAATTAAAATACTGTGGTCTCATCTTGTGAGATATTAAACAAATGAACAAGTACTTGGCTTCCGTTTTTATTTTAGTCTTGGTAAACCAATGGGGAGCAAAGCACGTGCCTGCCTCAATTTCATTATGGCCCTCTAACAAAAAAATTACACGCTGCAACAGACAACAGCGGTTTTTGATGTCTCTATTAATTTGTTGTACCCAAATTTGTTGTTGGTTTAATCGCCCACACAAAGAGACCACCAGCCTGAGAGCAGAAAAATTAATATACAGGGTGAGGCAGCATAACTTCCTTTTTTAAAATGTGCGCCATTCAGTGGGTTGAAGACGTAGCGGAGCGCTAGTGGTCTCGTTCAAGAGGCGGGAGTCTAAAGTTTTGTCCTGATACAGTTCAGTCGCCATCATGCATTGGAACAGTGAGGAGCGTGCTTTTGCTGTTGAGGCCTACTTTTCGAGCGGATTTGGAGTGGCTCTCCAGATTTGGCCCCTTGTGATTTTTTTCTATGAGGTTTTTTGAAATCCCATGTTTATGTGAACCATCTAAGAATCCTACAAGATTTGAAGACCAACATCCAGGAAGAAATTGCCAACATAACGCCAGCTATGCTGGCAAGAGTCATGACAAACAGCAGAAATCGGATTACTCAGTGTATGGAGAACGGAGAATGGGGGACGTCACCTAAGGGGTGGGGAGATTAGATCTGCCCCTTCCCTCCTGACTTTCAGAAAGCTGGTAAAATCTTGGCTTTGGAATATAGCATTTGCAGAATGATGATCGAGTCAATAACTGCTGACCACACCGGCGGATGGTGATGAATTTGTGACTTTACTTTGATGACTTGGCTTTTTGTAATTGTACGATCTGTATTTTAATGTATTTTATGTATTAATGTATTACGATGCTATTATGTTTTATCCTACTTGTGTATGAATTTCCTGCTGTTAGCCGGCCTGAGTCCCTCTTCGGAGGTCGAGAAGACCGGGTTATAAAAGCTCTAAATAAATAAATAATAAATTTGCTCTTCAAAACTACGTAAAACAAATCTTTAGGTATGCGCCTACATTATAAATTTTTAAAAATCTGATTCATACAATAGGTTTTATTAAGTTTTGAAAAAGGGAAGTTATGCTGCCTCACCCTGTATTTAAGTAAAAGAAACAAATGAATGGAAAATAGGCTTTCCCGAACCCCCATGCTAATTGCTTGGAAAACTCAAATACCTCCATGGCTGAAAATCCAGAATACAAAGGTATCTGTGCAAAATTCCTTAAAGGCTGTCTCTGTCAAACAGGAACCAGAATGGACTGAGGACCACAAAGAGATGTATTTCCAGAACCAGCAATGGGAAAAGGATGATTCTATAACAGGCATAGGCAAACTTTGGCCCTTCAGGTGTTTTGGGCTTCAACTCCCAATTGTGGGACTTAAAGTCCAAAACACCTGGAGGGTCGAAGTTTGCCCATGCCTGCTCTATATAACTTAGGTCTCTTTTATACCCACCTTGTTCTTGTTGTTAAAAGCAAGAGCTCGAACCTTGCAGTTGTCTGGGTTGGTGTTTTCCTTGGGGATGTCCTTCAGAGCCCTGTGTGTTATGTGAGCATAGACAGGAACTCGAGACAAGTTGCGCCTCGCATCGCTCTTGGACAGCACTTCGTCCGTCACTTCCCAGAGACCCATTGAACCATCTCGGGACCCTGCAAAAGGCAACAAGCCTGAGGATGAATTGAACGTTGGTCTTTTGCAGACATCTCTAGAAAGGGCCAATAGCTTCTTGGTCAGCACTACAAAGTGTTTGTGCTTCCAAAAGGTCAAAGCAGGAACAGAACCTGCGGTGTGGCATTAGAATAATGTTCCCAGCAAACAAGGGAAGTGGGGTAACCAAGGATCTGCACAAACAGAACACATTCTACAGGCACAACGTCATTAGAACATTGCACACAATTGTGAAATGGAGGATTTTAGTCTTTGGTGAGCCCCTGGGTACATGATGATTTAATTGAACACCTTTTAAAGCTCTACAGAACAAAGAGAACTCTGTAAATACAATCACTGAGCATCGGACACAGGCACAAGGTGAAATCACAGATTGTGATAAAATAAACTGTGCACCAAGATCCTGGCACTTTTCTACTGGGTTTATTACAATACAACGAAGATCAATGAGTTCTAATTGAATGCATCTGCCCCTACGTCCCACCTCGCAATTTAAGATCATCCGGGAAGGCCCTGCTCTCGCTCCCGTTAACAGCGCAAATGCGGCTGGTGGGGACGAGGAGCAGGGCCTTCTCGGCTGTGGCCCCCTGACTATGAAACACACTCCCAAAGGAGGTAAGATTTGCTCCCTCACTCCTGACCTTTAGAAAAAAATAAAATCATGATTCTGGGACCAGGCCTTCGGACAGTAGATGTATGCAGCTTTTAGTGGGACAAGGACTGGAACGGCGATTGTTTTATAGTTTTAATAACTGTTTTGATATTTGATGATGTACTGTTTTTAATATGATTTATGTTTAAAGTGTGGTTTTACTGTTGTAGTTGTAAGGCAAGGGTCCTCAAACTAAGGCCCGAGGGCCAGATACGGTCCTCCAAGGTCATTTACCCGGCCCTCACTCAGGGTCAACCTAAGTTTGAAACGACTTGAAAGCACACAACAACAACAACAACAACAACAATAATCCTATCTAATCAGTCAAATGCTGGCCCACACTTCCCATTGAAATACTAATAAGTTTATATTTGCTAAAATTGTTCTTCATTTTAATTATTGTTCTTCATTTTAATCATTTAATAATTATTATTATTTTAAGTGTTTTTTACATTACAAATAAGATATGTGCAGTGTGCATAGGAATTCATGTGTTTTTTTCAAATTATAATCTGGCCCCCAACAGTTTGAGGGACTGTGGCCCCTCGACTCTGGAACTCTCTCCGTAAGGACATCAGGCAGGCCCCGTCGCTAGCCATCTTTAGGAGGAGCTTGAAAACATGGATGTTCCGGTGTGCCTTTCCAGAATAAGGAAACTCCTAGCATTATGTCCCAAAGCACTTTATCAGAGATTTAGGATATCTGCATACCCGCCCTCCTCCAAACACCCCACCTGTCATGCCCAGCACTTTTAATTTTAATTATTACATTTGGCCCGACCATTGTTTTTAACTGCATCACTGTTTGTTGTTAATGTTATTGCTTGTTTTTGTTTTATTTTGCTGTATTATTGTTGTTGTTTATTGTATTTTGGGCTCGGCCTCGTTTAAGCCGTACTGAGTCCTTTGGGAGATGGTAGCGGGGTACAAATAAAGGTTTATTATTATTATTATATAATTATGTGACCTTGCCCTCTGTTTAAAAAGTTTGAGGACCCCTGTTGTAAGGCATTGAATTTTTGCCATTATCTATGTGTAAACCGCTTTGTGTCCCCCTCGGGGTGAGAAAAGTGGTATATAAATGCTGTAAATAATAATAATAATAATAATAATAATAATAATAATAATAATAATAATAGCCAGACTATATCAGAAGGGCTTTGGTGCTAGTCTGAATAATGCAAGTGTCAATCAAAAGCCTGCTACATGTTCAGCCGAAGAAGTAGCACAACACAACTTTTATTCCTAGGTAAATATGATAGATGTCATGGTTCAGTGCTAGTAAACATGGACAACCATGATAATAGATTTGTTTATGAAAAGAAGGTTCAGCCAGCTCTGTAAAAAGCCCATTCCAACTATGGGGTGAGAAACTGGGTGTGGCAGCAGAGAACCTGCCCAAGCCATTGCAACTATAACTTCAGTAAACTTTAGCCAGTGACCCTCTGTCAAGTAAACCGCATTGAGTCGCCTGTTAAGGGCTGAAAAATGCGGTATAGAAATGAAGCAAATAAATAAATAAATACACCGGGCCTCAAAGCTGCAAGCATTGCATCCATAACTAACCCCTCTGCAACCCGCAAAAGAGGTGTATGCAAAGCAGTAAGACCTGTTCCCTTGGCCATTTGCCTGGTCAAAAGAGGGAGAGGAGAAACAGGCGGAAGGGAAGAACCACAACTAATTTAAGAAAACAACTCGTATGATCCCAAAATGCACGCCTGAACCTCAGTCAGTTGGAAGAGAAGCTACAGACCTAACGTATTATGTCTCTTATAAATAAAGAACAGAAATTTAAATTTTACCAGAAACAGCCATGGTGTCACTGATCCATGAAATTGAAAATATCCAGTCTTTATGGCCATCCTAAACAGACAAAAACAAGAATCAGGACCTGGATCTCATATTTATACAATGGCAAAAGCTTCATGTAGTCAGCTATGCTGGTTAGGCCTGCTGGGATCTACACCAAACATCATTTGAAAGATAGCATTATTCTCATCCTGAACTAGAAATGTATACACAGAAAGTCAACCAAATCAGGTACTCTTCTGAATCTCATTCTGCTTGGAAATTGGAGTCATTTCAATTGGCACATATAAAAGACATTAATGTATCTATCATATGAAGATAATTAACCGAAGGTCCGCCCCCATCTTTGCTCTGCAGTGGAACTTACATCTCCCACACAGACTGGATCCAGCGTCGGCAGACGATAAATCGCAAGGCTGTTGGGGTTGTCACCTCCGGTAGCCAAGAGGGTCCTTGAAGGGTTCAGTTCAATGGCATGAATCCCACAGCCCTGCTGGTTGACTATATCAGGCTCCCGGTCCTTCAGAATGGGGATCTTGGTAATTTGACCAGTCTGGACATCGACCACGAACAACTGAGATAGAAAGAGAGAGAGAGATAGAAATCAACACCTGTTTTGCCAAACATAAGCTTCCACAACTCCTTCCTTGAGTGAAACTCACAAAGCTCTGATTGCAGAGCATTATCCCAAAGCAGTTGCTCTACTATGAACTCAAGAACGGAAAACGGAATATTGGGGACAGGGAAAGAGATTGAAAGATGGGCTCAAAGCCAACCTTAAAAACTCTGGCATAGACACCGAGAACTGGGAGGCCCTGGCCCTTGAGCGCTCCAGCTGGAGGTCAGCTGTGACCAGCAGTGCTGCAGAATTTGAAGAGGCATGAATGGAGGGTGAAAGAGAGAAACGTGCCAAGAGGAAGGTGTGTCAAGCCAACTGCGACCGAGACTGCCTTCCACCTGGAAACCAATGCCCTCACTGCGGGAGAAGATGCAGATCAAGAATAGGGCCTCACAGTCACCTACAGACCCACCAGAACAGTGATCCTGGAAGACTATCCTACTCGGCCAATGAGGGATGGCCTAAGTAAGTAAGTATGCATGCCACCCAAGCTGTTGGGACTACTAAATGGCAGGTTAACAAGCCGTCTACAGAAGCCAATGGAGAATCTGTATCTATGCCCATCCTGTTATGCTAATATGGGTGTGATGCTAATCAGCCTCATAAGGCAGCAAAGCAAAGCAAATCAAGTCAGTGTGATCTTTTGGATTGTTTCAAAACAGAACTATAATTTTCCATGACTACAGAGTCAAGTTGAAAGAGAGGTATTTAAAGTCAAGGCTCATGAACATCAAAATAAGTCATTGTTTTCTATTACATTGAAACATGGGCTAGGTATTTAGTTTGTAGAGCAGGCTAAAGGCTTATTCTGAATTTTGTTATCATCTTAGAATAAAAATAAATGAAATTCAAAGAATCTGGAGGTTGGCCCATCTTGCCAAGATCCTATTCAGTGTAGGTGAGTAAAAAGCTTGGTTGGCCATACGATGATGGACGGGAAGAGAATGGAAGTTTTCCTCATTGACAAGGTTTAGATTTTTCCACCAGAATTTTTTGAAACTTTTGAGTAACATTGCAAAATTAACTACAGTTAATGCCCAAAATAATAATTATTCACTCTTGAGTAAATGAAATTGCTTGTCCAGAAACGCAAGGATTTGTTTAATATGAAGATATTGTAGGCTAGTCAGCAACATCAGAGAACATTCCTGGCATGTTCAGATCCAAGATACTGTCATTTTTGTGAGACGAAGCAGCTGTAATTGGTTGTGCTCATACACTACTGAAAAAAGTGAAGGAATAGGTAGGAAACCAAAGAAATAAAAGGGAAATGTGAGGACTAGTTACAGCATGTTATGTGGTCTAGGAGCTGTTCCCAATTCACTTTTCCAACAGCTTACAGCATTGAGGTAACTGAGCAACCAACCACTTGGGATTTTGCCCTTGAAATGCTTGCACACAAGATGTTCTGTAGCCCTTACATGTTAGAGAAGGTCTGCAATTATTTCCACTTTACAAGAATGATGATGTGAACTCAAGAATTTCCTCAAAGACATATATGATCTTGGGTTGTTGTAGGTTTTTCCGGGCTATATGGCCATGTTCTAGAGGCATTTTCTCCTGACGTTTCGCCTGCATCTATGGCAAGCATCCTCAGGGGTAGTGAGGTCTGTTGGAAGTAGGAAAATGGGTTTATATATCTGTGGAATAAGGACTCTTTTCTGCTGCAGCTAGGTGTGAATGTTTCAACTGACCACCTTGATTAGCATTTAATGGCTTGGAAGTGCCTGGGGGAATCTTTTGTTGAGAGTGATTTGATGTGCCTGATTGTTTACTCTCTGTTGTTTTGCTGTTGTAATTTTTGAGTGTTTTTTTAATACTGGTAGCCAGATTTTGTTCATTTTCATGGTTTCTTCCTTTCTGTTGAAATTGTCCACATGCTTGTGGATTTCAATGGCTTCTCTGTGTAGTCTGACATGGTGGTTGTGAGAGTGGTCCAGCATTTCTGTGTCCTCAAATAATATGCTGTGTCCAGGTTGGTTCATCAGGTGCTCTGCTATGGCTGACTTCTCTGGTTGAATAATACAAAAACATTCAGGCACATCAAATCACTCTCAACAAAAGATTCCCCCCAGGCACTTCCAAGCCATTCAATGCTAATCAAGGTGGTCAGTTGAAACATTCACACCTAGCTGCAGCAGACAAAAGTCCTTTGTCCCACCCTGGTCATTCCACAGATATATAAACCCATTTTCCTACTTCCAACAGACCTCACTACCTCTGAGGATGCTTGCCATAGATGCAGGCAAAATGTCAGGAGAGAATGCCTCTAGAACATGGCCATATAGCCCGAAAAAACCTACAACAACCCAGTGATTCCGGCCATGAAAGCCTTCGACAATACATA
The DNA here is from genome assembly GCF_025583915.1 of Anolis sagrei ordinatus. Classification (NCBI taxonomy): domain Eukaryota; kingdom Metazoa; phylum Chordata; class Lepidosauria; order Squamata; family Anolidae; genus Anolis; species Anolis sagrei. Next base: position 5,757,524 of record NW_026845477.1, on the reverse strand, counting down.
CATGATCTTGCACGTCTGGGCACATTCTGCCCCCATGGCTGGACCATAGTCTCAGAATTTAAATGTGCCACTTCAACATCAACTGCCACAGACCTCAAGATGGATGGAAGAAATCATGCTGTAGACAAGCAACAATCACTTTACCAGCTGTGGGAAAGTAAGGTTGCTTACCTGTAACCATGTTTCTTCTAGTGGTAACTGTGAAATTCACACCTGTGGTATTTCCCTGTGTCCACGCAGCTGACTCGGATCTTTCTTGAAAGCTTTTCCTAATTAGGGACTCCAGCCCCGCCCATCTACTCCTAATAAAGCCAGGCAGCGGGGCTTGGAGCCTTAATTCCGTACCGCGAAAGACAGTCGGAGATAAAAGGCATGACAGAATGTGGGGAGGATGGGCGGGTTGTGTGAATTTCACAGTTACCACTAGAAGAAACATGGTTACAGGTAAGCAACCTTACTTTCTTCTGCGTGGTACTGTGAAATCCACACCTGTGGTAGACTAGCGAGCAGTCCCACGGATGGTGGGTGTCATGCTAGTGCAGAAAAAAGTACTGCTCTCCCAAAAGCCGTCTCCTTCTTGGCAGCTAAATCCAATTTATAATGGGAGACAAAAGTATGCGGTGTTGACCATATGGCCACCCGACAGATATCATCCAGAGGCACACTGTGCAAAAAAGCCATGGAGGCTGCCAATGCTCTAGTGGAATGAGCATGGATCTGAACAGGTAAGTCCAGTCCTGCCATTTCACAAGCTAGCCGGATAGCTGCAACTATCCAGGCCGCCACCTCTGGGTAGAAACAGGAAGGCCCACAGTATCCCTACGGTACTTAACAAAAAGTCGTAGTGACTTCCGTAATGGAGCTGTGTGGTGGACATAAAAAGCAAGAGCCCTCCGCACATCAAGAAGGTGCAAAGACTGCTCCAGGGGAGTAGAAGGATTTGGAAATAAGGTTGGAAGGACAATGTCCTGAGACATATGAAACTATGATGCTGCCTTAGGTAAGAAGGAAATGTCTGTGCCCAGCATGACATCCTTATGAAATTTCAGGTAAGGACTATCGACTCAAGAGCCATAAGCTCGCTAGCGCGACAAGCAAAAGTAATAGGCACTAAAAATGCCGTTTTCCATGATAGATGGAACATGTCAGAAGTGGCCATTGGCTCAAATGGTGGTTTCGTAAGGGCGAAAAGAACAACCTCCAACCTCCAAGAGGGGGGACAGGCCTACTTGGGGCCAGAAATTTCTAAAGCCTTGCAGAAATCTCTTTACAAGAGGATCGGATAAAGGAGAGGGAAGAGAATGCTCGCTTCTAAACGAATCTATATTTGCCAGATTGACCTTCAAGAATAATAATGAGAGTCTTTGAGTCAAACCAATAGTTGTTTTAGGAGAGAACACCGAGTTGTTGCTGCTTTCGCGGACAAAAGGAATTAAGGCTCCAAGCCCCGCTGCCTGGCTTTATTAGGAGTAGATGGGCGGGGCTGGAGTCCCTAATTAGGAAAAGCTTTCAAGAAAGATCCGAGTCAGCTGCGTGGACGCAGGGAAATACCACAGGTGTGGATTTCACAGTACCACGCAGAAGAAGTAGGGCTTCCTAAAAATGTGAAGACCCGAAAGGCATCTGCAAGTCAGGGAATGGCACTCTTGTTTGACATGAAGACCCTGATTTCAAAGGGACCCAGGAGGATCTGGACTCAGAGGAGGAACATAGTACTCCAGATGAGACCTGGCCAGCACTGAATATAGGGACTATACCTCCCTCGACCAAGGAATGACGTTTCTTTTACAGCAGTCTTAAGGTAGAATTTGCTTTCTTTGCTCATATTTTTCTACGGATTTTTCCTCTTTACTGACTTGTTAAACTATAAATGCAGAAACAGAAAAGCCATTCAGCCATGCATTTTTGATCACTCTAGTTGCAAAGTTACACCACAGAGTAACTTCTCAAATTAGGGAACAGAATTATCAATGTACTTCCCCGCATAAAGCAGTATATGAAGCCAATCCAAGAGTTTCTGTTTCATTCACTTCCCCTAATCCAAAATCCCCTAATTCAAAATGTTAAGTTACACTTGAGATGGACAACGTTTAGAATAGGTAGCCCAAGGTCATTGGTGAACTTTGAAACTCATAAGGGTTTTGCATCTGCATCTCTGAAGTGCCAGCCCTTCCCTAACTCTGGGTATTAAGTGTGCAGCCTTCCAGGTGTTCTCCTGAGCCAATTATCAACATTATTAGCCCCCCTCTGCAGTGGCAAAGAATGCCGAGAACTGCAGTTTAAAACACTTAGAGCAGTCATTCTCCAACTTTGGTCCTCTATCTATTTTGGATTTCAATTCCCTGAAGCCCCAGCCAACTTGGTCAACAGTCAGGAATTCTGAGCACTGAAGTCTAAAACATCTAGAAGACCAAAGTTTGGGAATAGCTGATCTAGAGCAACCCACAGTTTTCACTCCTACTCTGCTTAATACATCATAGCCTTTAATGGAGAAACAAGTAATGTAGTCTTCTTTGTGGAGAAAAATTGGTATAAATAAACATCATAATAATAACTGCAGAAGGCCACCTTACTGGGATCTGCACACATTATTCACCGATACATCACACAGTCCTAGACACTTGGGAAGTGTCTGACGTGTGATCCAATTCAACAGCCAGCAGAGTGTCTGCTGTGGACTCATCTTGTTTTGTTTCAAATAATAAAAATAATAATAATAATAATAATAATAATAATGAAAAGTCGATGACAAAGCCCAAATGTAGACTCTGCAAGGAAGCAGATGAAACAGATTACATTCTCAGCTGCTGCAAGAAAATCGCACAGACAGACTGCAAGCAGAGACATAACACCATTACTCAGATGATTCATTGGAACTTGTGCCACAAATACCATCTGCCTGCGACAAAGAACTGGTGGGATCACAAGCCAGAAAGTGTTACAGAGAATGAACATGCCAAACTCCTCTGGGACTTCCAGATTCAGACAGACAGAGTTTTGGAGTGTAATACTCCTGACCTCACAATCGTGTAAAAAATAAAGTATGGATCGTCGATGTCGCAATCCCAGGTGACAGCAGGATTGAAGAGAAACAACTGGAAAAGCTGACATGATATGAGGATTTAAGGATGGAACGCCAAAGACTCTGGTACATGCCAGTAAAGGTGGTCCCAGTGGTGATCGCACTGGATACAGTACCTAAAGACCTTGGCCTGCACTTAAACACAATAGGCGCTAACAAAATTACCATCTGCCAGCTACAAAAGGAAAGCCTAGAGAAGACAATTATGCTGGGGAAAGTGGAAGGTAAAAGGAAGAGGGGCCGAGCAAGGGCAAGATGGATGGATGGCATCCTTGAAGTGACTGGACTGACCTTGAGGGAGCTGGGGGTGGTAACGGTCGACAGGGAGCTCTGGCGTGGGCTGGTCCATGAGGTCACGAAGAGTCGGAGACGACTGAATGAATGAACAACAAGCTGCAAAAGGCCACCTTACTGGGATCTGCATGCATTATTCACCGATACATCACACAGTCCTAGACACTTGGGAAGTGTCCGACGTGTGATCCAATACAACAGCCAGCAGAGTGACCTTGTTTGTTGTGTACTCATCTTTTTGTGTTTCAAATAATAATAATAATAACAACAACAACGACAACAATAATAAAAGGCACTAAAGAAAGAGGGGGAAATGCATTTAATTATCTTCACACAGAGGCATTCAATCAACCAGCAAAGGAAATTTGTATGTGTGGGCAGTAAATTAAAGCATCAGCTCACTCATACAAGAGAAAATATGGATAAAGCAGTTAACATGTGGTCTACTAAGGTCCTAGGTTAATTCTGCCATTCACAAGCTAGCTTGCTGCCCAAGATCTTTTTTTATCAACGATGTCAAGGATTATTTGCATTAAAAGTCCATTGCTCTTCTTTTATACTATGGGCTTCTCCCAAAAGCTGCTGCAATCACACCTGCAGTCAAATCCTCCTGAATAAGATGATGACTAGTGCCAAGCAGAAATGGATGACATTTTAATGCAACCCTCTGCTTTGCCTCTTCCCACCCCAAGTGCTTCCATCCAGCACAGCATCCAAGACCAGTTGTGTGTTAAGTAAACGGAGGAAACGCAAATTGGCACTGACCGTGTTGCATTTTGTCCCACACACCACTTGCCGGTGATTCAGCCACTGAGAGGCAAACACTTTATTGAGGGTCCCGAGGTGAAATTCTCTTTCCTTCAGGAGACTGGGCAGCTGCTGGGCAGCATATCCGTGCAACAGCCGGTGGTAGCTGGACTCGTTCTGCAGCCGCACCTCTCTCCCTTTCAGGTAGCACACCAGCGACCGTTTGACGGGCGGGAGCCGCTTCCTTTTGTGGACCGAGTGATCCCAGCCATACTGCGGAGAAACAGGAATTGGACTGTGAAGATTTTTTTAAAGAAAACGTCCAAAAAGTAAAATCTAGTTTTGCCCATTCGTACAATGAAGACCATTTAATTGTGCTACTACATATAAGAGAGCCTGCGCTCTTTAGAGTGTCCTGGAAACAAACTTTAGCAAATACCAAGTGCCGACTGTAGGTATTCTATAAGTAGTACTAATAACATTACATTATTTAATAAATCATGTCCGTCTTCCTAGATTCCTGGCATCTGATTTTACCTGCATTTGAGCCCAGTTTTTATTTTCCTGACAAACTGAGCTCCCTTATGGCTACATGTCAAGTCACTTGCAGAAAAGATAATTGTTTTGTTTCTATCACTTGGAAGTTTAAAAGTATATGACCAATTCAGTTGCCTCAAATTTAATTAGTTGTGATCTGAAATTACTTGCAAGCAATTTTATTTATTTGCTGTATTTTTATACCACCTTTCTCAGCCCGTAGGCGACTCAAGGTAACAGGGTAAAATTCAATGCTTACAATATCATGAATATAATTAAAAACATAACATATATAAAAACTAAACAAATCAATCTATATAAATAAAAATGTGATGTTCGTTAGTGGGATTAACATAACTCAAAAACCACTGAACAAATTGACACCAAATTTGGAAACAATACACCTATCAGGCCAGCAAGTGACCATCACTCATAAAAACACTGAAAAACACAGTGGAAGAGACTTAAAAAGTAAAAAAAAATTACAACGAATGTGCAAAACCAGATAGATAGATAGATAGATAGATAGATAGATAGATAGATAGATATGCACGCAAACACAATATATACACACACAAAACACATATACACAGACTGGGCCACAACAACGCGTGGTGGGGGACAGCTAGTAAAATATAAATTCATAGTGTCTCCTTGTTAAAAACATTGTCCGGTCTCATTGTCATCATTTCATTTTCCTATGTCAGTTATTCTGCATTTGAAACACTTGTTCAAAAAGCCACATCTTGACTTTTTTCCGGAATGTTAAAAGGGAGGTGGCCGATCTAATATCTATAGGGAGGGCGTTCCACAGCTGAGGGGCCACCACCAAGAAGGCCCTGTCTCTCGTCTCCGCCGACTGCATTTGTGACAAAGGAGGTAATGAGAGCAGGGCCTCCCCAGATGATCTTAAGATCCTAGATGGTTCATAAGGGTTTATTATACAATATCTGAGAGCAAGTAGAAAGATGAAGAAAAACACTCTGTCACAATATTATTTTGAATTGTTTCATGGGGAATTGAGGGCTAGATAGAAAACATTCCTTCGCAGATGGTCTGCACAGCAACAAGGCATGTTTACAATATGTTGATTTTCTGAGTCACTTGTATATGGCCTAGTTGCCACCAAAACATAGAGCTTAATCTAGACTACATTGTGGACATGTCCCCTTTTATAAGGCAATTTAATTGCAATTCCAACCAGACCAAGCCATCACAGCCAATGGTGTTTCAGTCCCTGCCATTTTAAAAAGCCATTTTAGTCATGGGACTCTAAAACAAGGAATGTCCAATTTCTAATTATGGCTGTGAAAGCTGGACATTGAGAAAAACACAGGTGAAGATAATAGTCAACTGATGTGAACTTTGGATCTGGAGAAGAATTTCAGGGAGCACTAGAAAGACAGGCTGAGCATCTTTTATCTGGATTCCTGGAATCCAAAATATAGTTATTCCTCCACATTTGTGTGTTTGATTTCTGCAGATTTGATTATTCATGGCTTTGATTGCAATGGAATCTCCAGCAGAAGTTGTCTATTCACTGCTGTTTGAAGCTAGTGTGTCTTTAGTAAGCTAGTTTAAAACTGCATCAAATGGTCAATGTAGAAGGGGCCAAAGTGACCTTCAGGTTATGTCCATAAAGTGCATATGAAACAACTGAAGCCCATACTTAGACCTAGTCCCATCTCCAAAGCCTCTCTTTTAATGTTGTTGTTCATTCGTTCAGTTGTCTCCGCCTCTTCGTGACCTCATGGACCAGCCCATGCCAGAGCTCCCTGTCGGCCGTCACCACCCCCAGCTCCTTCAAGGTCAGTCCAGTCACTTCAAGGATGCCATCCATCCATCTTGCCCTTGGTCGGCCCCTCTTCCTTTTGCCTTCCACTTTCCCCAGCATCATTCCCTTCTCCAGGCTTTGCTGTCTCCTCATGATGTGGCCAAAGGATTTCAACTTTGTCTCTAGTATCCTTCCCTCCAGTGAGCAGCCGGGCTTTATTTCCTGGAGGATGGACTGGTTGGATCTTCTCGCAGTCCAAGGCACTCTCAGAACTTTCCTCCAACACCACAGCTCAAAAGCATCTCTCTTCCTTCGCTCAGTCTTCCCTAAGGTCCAGTTCTCACATCCGTAGGTTACTACAGGGAATACCATGGCTCTGACTAGGCGAATCTTTGTTGCCAGTGTGATGTCTCTACTCTTTACTATTTTATCGAGACTGGACCTTGCTCTCCTCCCAAGAAGGAAGCGTCTCCTGATTTCCTGGCCACAGTCTGTATCTGCAGTAATCTTTGCACCTAGAAATACAAAGTCTGTCATGGTCTCCACAATTTCTCCCTCTATTTTCCAGTTGTCAATCATCCTTGTTGCCATAATCTTGGTTTTTTTGATGTTTAGCTGCAACCCGGCTTTTGCGCTTTCTTCTTTCATCTTGATTAGAAGGCTCCTCAGCTCCTCCTCACTTTCGGCCATCAGAGTGGTCTTTTAATGTATGTATATGCAATTACACATATTGCAAAATCTAGGGGGAAACCCAGAAATCAGAGGCACAGCTGGTTCCAAACACTTCAGAAAAGGAGTGTTCAACCTGTGTGATGTACAAATGGGCCTGGGAGCAAATCAGGCCTGGATTCTCCCTAAGAAGCCAAGGTGACTCAACTGAGCCTGGCCTGCTTTGGAGAGATCACAAGGCAACATGACTCACTGGGAAATAAAACAATGCAGGGGAAAGTGGGGAAGGACAATAATGCAGGTGGAGAGACTCGGTCAAGGAAGCCACAGTCCTTGCTGAGTCTGCAGGATTTCAGCAGGATGGGAGAGGAAGCGTGGGCAAACGTGGGCAAACTTCACCCTCTAGATGTTTTAGACTTCAACTCCCACAATTCTTAAAATTGTGAGAGTTGAAGTCCAAAACACCTGGGAGGCCGATGCTTACCTATGTTTACTCTGGAGCAAAAGAAAACACACTTTCCCAAGTTGCCAAGGTGAAATAAGGGCAGCATCTACAATGCAGAATGAATGCAGCTTGAGCCCACTGTAACTGGAACATCTGATTGCTAAAGAGTCATGGGAGCTGTAGTTGGTGGCCTTTAGCCTTCTCTGCCAAAGAGGAGGGGTGCTTTCACCAAACTACAGCTCCCATTATTCCCTCACACTGAGTCATGGCAGTTAAAGGGGTGCCAAACTGCATTCAATCTACCACACAGTTGCACCTTAAATTGTTATTTATACATTTATTTACATCATGTTTTTAATACCAATTGAGGGGCAAAGCTGCTCTTTTAAAAAAAACAGTACAGTTAAAAATCTATGATATGCAAATATTAAAATAAAATTTTATAAACCAATATATTAAAATCATATTATTGTATTAATGTTATTATGTTTATTTATACCCCGCTTTTTCTCTCCATAGCTTCAAAGCGGCTTAGGTATTTTCTATTGGTCAACTTTTGTGAGGGAAGTTTACCCCAATTCTATTGTTCATGGGCTTCAGAATACTCTTTGATTGTAGGTGAGCTATAAATCCCAGTAACTACAACTCCCAAATGTCAAGGTCTATTTCCCCCAAGCTCCATCAGTGTTCCTAGTTGGGCATATGAGATACTTGTGCCAAGTTTGGTCCAGATCCATCATTGCTTGAGTCCACTGTGCTCTCTGGATGTAGGTGTACTACAACTCCCAAACTCAACATCAATGCTCACCAAACCCTTCTAATATTTTCTGTTGGTCATGGGAATCCTGTGTGCCATGTTTGGTTCGATTCCATCATTGGTGGAGTTCAGAATGCTCTTTGACTGTATGTTAACTATAAACCCCAGCAACTACAACTCCCAAATGACATATTCAATTTTTTTAGTGATGGTCACTCTTTGGAACAGTAGGTGTCTTGTGGCCAAATGTATGCTAACTATAAATCCCAGCAACTATAACTCCCAAATGACATATTCAATTTTTTTTAGTGATGGTCACACTTTGGGTCAGTAGGGGTCTTGTGGCCAAATTTGGCGGCAATTCGTCCAGTAGATTTTGAGTTATGTCAATCCCACAAACAAACATTACATTTTTATTTATGTACTAGTCGTCCCCTGCCACGTGTTGCTGTGGCCCAGTCTGTGTATGTGTTTTGTGTGTGTATATGTGTGTGTAAATATTTCTGTATATGTTTATATATGTATTTGTGTAAATATATGTGGTTTTTCTCATACGTTGTAATGTATTTTTTTTGGCTTTTTAAGTCCCTTCTGCTGTGATTTCCAGTGTTTTTATGAGTGATGGTCATTCGTTGGCCTGATACGTGTCTTGTGTCCAAATTTGGTGTCAATTCGCCCAGTGGTTTTTGAGTTTTTGAGTCTGGTTTCAATATGCTGTTTTATAGTGTTGATTTTGTTATTTTATATTTTGTTATGATGTATTTTGTTACTGTGTGTTTATTATGTTGTATTATTTTGGGCTTGGCCACATGTTAGCCGCACAGAGTCCCCTTTGGGGAGATGGTAGCGGGTTATAAATAAAGTGTATTATTATTATTATTATTATTATTATTATTATCATTATTATTATGCTAATCCCACAAACTAACATTACATTTTTGCTATATTATTGTATAATTGTTGTATAATTATTGTATTGTCGAAGGCTTTCATGGCTGGAATCACTAGGTTCTTGTGGGTTTTTTCGGGCTATATGGCCATGTTCTAGAGGCATTTTCTCCTGACGTTTCGCCTGCATCTATGGCAAGTATCCTCAGAGGTAGTGAGGTCTGTTGGAGTTTAGAAAATGGGTTTATATATCTGTGGAATGACTGGGGTGGGGCAAAACAACAGAGAAGAAACAATCTTCTCTGAGAAGGTTGAGAGGAGATATGATAGCCATGTATAAATATGTGAGAGGAAGCCACAGGGAGGAGGGAGCAAGCTTGTTTTCTACTTCCTTGGAGACTAGGACGCAATG